>BMAO01035623.1:0-190494 GCA_019973975.1 Trichonephila clavata | reverse complement strand
TTAATTTTTTTTTTTTGCAGAAATTAAAAATTAGCTTTTTGTGGACTTTAATTATATAAATATATGTCCAGGGTGCTTCAAAAAAGCCCGGACAAACAACTTTTTTATATAAATTTGTGACGGGTTCTTACGCGTTTCACTAACCTTCTCAAAAATTCTTTAATGTTTTATTTAGTTCAACCAATCTCCACCGGAAACCAAAGCGTGATTTATGCAAATGAGATATTTTATATAAGTTCAGTTTTAGCGAGTTAGAAGAGAGAATGAAATGAAATGAAAAGTGTTTTCAAGTGTAAACTTAGATGTTGTGAAGAACCGTTGGGAATCAACGCACCGTTGTGGAGAAAATTAGTTTGTTAGAACTGCGGGAATAGCTGAGAATATAAGTAGCCTCTTAAAGAAAGAATCCTGACCTTAAGTTGACCCAATCAAGATCTTAAAGAACCAACTAGACGAACCTGCCGTAGCATAAGAAATCAGGTTAGTTATAGATTTCAACTAAGTATAAGTGTGTAGCTGTAATTGTACGCGTCGATCTTCGTAGATTCAGATCAGATTCCGTCGTTCACGATTATTGAACCCTTCTCATTCTCCACTGTGTTTTTATTGTCCTTAAAATTGAATAGTATTTGTGTAATCTCTTTAATTAAGAAAAATTAATAAATAAGATTGATTTGTTAATATGACTACTGAATTCATTAACCATTCAACACGTTCGGATTCAGGTAATACCAGAAGGGGAGTTGAGAATCTTAGAGGTACCGATAGGCTACGACAACTTTATAAAAAATTAACAAATTAAGAAAATGTAATAAGAAAACACTCCTTCTAATAAATAAATTTAATTGGTTTCAAAGTGACCGCCATTTGCAGCAATGCAGAGGCGCAAACGCTTGCAGAACTTTTCAACAAAGGGCCTCAAGTCTTTTAATCCTTTAATCTATCCCATTCCAGCAGAAACGATTGCTTTAGAAAGTCTAAATTTTTGTGTGGTTTAGTGCTGGCCCTGGACTCCAAAGAGACCATACAATGTCCGTGAGATTGAGATCCAACGAGTAGGGTGGCCATTCTTCAGATGATATCATGTCTGGAAAAACTCTTGTGTCTTGTGTGCACCTTGTAACCTGGTGCAGAATCCTGTTGAAACGTCTAATTTGTATTTGCAAAATGTTTTGGGTCAACGGAAGTGCAGCAGTTTCAAGAATGCCCCTCTGGTACACTTTTTGATTGATTTTACTACCTCTCTTCCACAAAAACCAAAGGTGTTTTGCCACTTGCATAAATTCCGCCTCAGACTATGACCGACTTTGGATAGTGGCAATGTTCAACAATGCCGAGTTGCTTGAAGCGTCCACAGACCGGATTCTATCGTTTTGGGAGTTATGAACTTGTTGAACCGTAAAGAGCTTATCAGTGAAAAGGAATCTCTCTCATCGCTGACTTGCGGCCCATCTCAAAAGTTTTCGGCATCTTCGGAGCCGTACGAGTTTGTTTTGTTCAGTGAGAAGCTGAGCTTTTCGCAATTTGTAAGACTTCAGTCCAAGCTCTGTTTTTCTATTCGCCTCACCGATCTGTCATTTATTCTCATGTCACGAAAGATCTGTCTCATGGAAACCCTCGGATTTCTCTGGACTCACCTTTCGATGGACTTAAGATTCCTTGAAGTGTTTTCAGTGCGTTTTCACCCACTTCCTGGACATCGATCCTCATTTCCAAGCTCTTTGAAATAACAGATTGCATCAGACACTGCTTGCCGAGGTACATTAAGCAAACGAACGATTTCACCCGTCTTTTCCCTTGCTGGAACAACTCTAAAGTAGACGAACTATTGGACATTATCAAAAACACTTAAATCAAAGTACAAACTAACAAATATATTAAAATATTTTATAATAAAGTGGTAGATAAAGAAATGAAAGCACCAATTAAAAGGAATTCGTTAACTATTCTGGGAGACAAGAAATTTGTCCGAGATGTTTTGCTCCACCCAGTATTTATTAATATGAAATAAATAAATATTTCTTCAAAAATATGTAGTTTGCAGCTTTTTTAAAGTACAATACTAATTCACTTCTATTGTACTTTGTATCCCTTATAAAAAATAATTTATTTTAAATTTCTCATAATTTTTGTTTTATTTTTAATGATGTCAATTTTAAATGCAAATTTTATTTTATTCAATAATATATCGTTAACTTATTACATTTTTATCCTGTATAGACGCATAATGAAGCAGTTCGTAATCCCTGATTGGAATTCTAGTATCACATTCGTGTGTACATTCTAATTAAATCTTCATTTACGCATTCTTGTTAAGCATTTTCGCAGGAGAAACCTTATGATTAGTTACTAAGTGCTATTTTCCATCCTCTTAAGCCATTTTAATAGTTGTTAAATTTTCAATAACCTTTCATGTTGGAAATTTTAAAAGCGAATGCCATCATTTATTCAGAATTCAAGACGATTACTCGAATATAATTCTGTGTTTTCAAGGAATTTGAATATCTAATTACTTCTCGGAAGATTTTTGAATGATATGTCGAAACATCCCATTTATGTTAATAATTATCCATTACTTTAAAATTCTTTCCATGTTATCTTGGAGAAATATTTCAAACATGCATTAATAGATTTTGGGAACAGTATCTTTCTAGGATATTTATTTTAATTTATTTCTTATTTTCATTTAGAAGAGCGGTGTTTAAAATTCTAAACATTAATTTATGTTTGGAGTTTATTATGGATAATGTTTATTTAGCCTAAATTAATTTCTGTTGAAGAAATATTCTATTTTTTTTAAAAAAATGTAGTTACTTCAAAGTACATTCAAATTAAAATGAATACTTATTTGTTTTATTACTTATTTTATGTGCGCACACACAAAAAACGTAAACAGAAAGATTTTATCAGTTTTGTTTAAATATGAAAAATGCAATAACTGTGAAAACAAATAAAGTATTATATTAGATGTCTTCCAAAATGCTTTCAAAATTATTGAATTTTTTTCGTATAATTTATTGTTGTTTATTTTTAACAAAATATCTATTTTAGAAACTATATTATTTTTTTACCGAATAATTCTTTTCATTTAGTCATTGCATTTTTAATTAGCATTAATTGTTTAATTAGCATTTTAATTAGCATTTTAATTCCATTAATACATGTTAATTAAATTTAAAATTATAAGGTATGTGTATAGAGAACAAATTGTTAAACTATACAAAGTGCACATTTGCTTAAAAGAATAAAGGAAAATTTTCACTGAAGAATTCATTATTCATAATCAATTCATGTAAATAAAAAATAATGTAAACTAATTTTTTATTATTGTTGTTGGATTTTAAATTGTTTTTTCAATTATTCTGTTTGCTAATCAGTGTTTAAAAAGTCTCAATCATAAATCCTCATTTTAATATTATCAATAATTTCTTACCAACCAGATATCCTTGCAAAATTCGACTCTGCATCTCTTTTTTCAAATAATAGCGATTCACAAAAATTACAAGCTGCAGAAATTTATAAAAATTATTTTGGCATAAGAAAATTTTTCAATTATTGACGTATTTACGTAGACTAAAATGGAAAAATATATGCATTTAATTATAATTTGTAGGAAAATGTTTTTTTCTGTTGTTTGATTTTTAAATACTTGACAAAATCCTGTTCTCAGTGGGTTCTTTATATTTATTAAATGATGTATGTAATTATCTATAAATAAACTAAAATCTATTTTATATATATGTATTGTTTTTTTAAAACTCTAAACTGTTTTTTATAAAGATAACATTTGAATCTCTTTTTAAATAATTGCATCAATAAATTTAGGAAAGCCAACATAGAAAAAATAAATATAAATGTTTTTCACTTTATATTTATTCACTGACTAAAGCTGGAAGTATAAATGTATTATGTGTAGGAAGCCTTAAACACTAAAAAGATATATATCCACTACTTGAACTCATGCTCTCAGGGACAATCAATTTTCATTAGAGCCCTTAAGGAGTTGAGTGGCAATGACCTCCTTTCGATGACAATCAAAATTTCTGATAAAATAAGCATTTAGTTTAAACAAGCTTTTTAACAAATTAGCTTATTTTCAAAGTATTCTTCCATGGAAGAAATCTAAGAAAAGTTTTTTTAAATTATTATTTTTCTACTACATATTTCTCCAATGATACAAAATAATTTAATAGAAAAGCATTAAATTGTTTTAATTAATGAAAAGCTTCCAAGAGGTATAACTCTGTAAAAGAAAAAAATAAATACACTTTTTTTATTAATAAAGGGAAACAAATTATAAAAGTGTGTCGAAATTTTATAATGGCAATTTATCTATTAATCTTTGTTGTTGCTAACACCACCTGTCTGACGGTGTCAGATCGAGGTTGACGAAATTTATCGCGGTGGGGCTACATCTCAAACTGTGTGGCGAGCATTCCTGGGGGGGTTGATAATTCTATGAGGGGGTGCGAGCATATTGAAAAGTCGAAAACTAAATATTTTATTAAAAAATTATTAATTTACTAAAAGTAAGCAACAAATGCATTCTGGCGTAATAAAAAATAAATTTAACATTGACACGGACAGAATAAACTTATAAATATATCAGGTATTGCACAATGTATTTTATAATTAATTTAAAATACCAAGATAAGAACAAATTTATTAATTTCCAGTGAGCCATGGGCTTGTCATATATAAATTATACACAAAAATAACACTTATCTTGATAATTTGTTTTATTTATAAATAATCCCTTAAATGCTGATTAAGAGTTATGTGATTCCCTCCCCAATACCTCCGTTTTCCATGTAGGAGCGCGTATGTGATGTATTGGGGGAGGGGAGTGAAAATGAATACAAATAAAAAATCCCCTGATAGAAGTAAATCCTTCGCAAACACTATCAAGGTTCGTTTATTGCATGCCAAAGCCTTCGGAATAATTTATGGATATCAGTGTACAAAAAAAGACGTATATATACGTCTGGGCAATTAACGCTTGGAATGAGCGAGACGTTTATATACTCCGATGATAATTAAGAGGTTAAAGTCATATTACAGCTTTTGCGTCAATGTATAGTATTATTGAATTCAATACAATTCAATTAAATTTTTCTCAAATTGCCTTCATTGCTATATAATCCTTTTTAGTTCTACTTCTAAAAAGGCACGTATATTAACTATATCTAAATTCAAAATTTTATATTTTTTTAAATTAAATCTGAAGTAAATAAATTGAATATTTTTTCCTAATTGAGTTTAGCAAAAACATAAGATTAAATAATTTATTCCTCTAAAATTGCAACAAATTCAAATTATTCTAAATTAAACGTTCAAGAAATTGATATTACCTGTTTTAAAAGAAAAAAAGCTTCTAAAATTAAAATATTTATTAATAACTAAGCCAAAAATTTTCAAGTTAATCCCAAAATTTCACAGATAAAATGTCCTAGTTAATTTAAGTTTCAGTTGGATCTGCTTTTTTTTCATTCAGTTTTATATTTACTGTTGATGTTTCAGAAACAGTAAACGTCTGAGCTAAATTGAAAAGGCGTAACTCTAGAGTTAGAACAACACTAGGACTGCTGACAACGGGTCTTGTATTTCAAAGTCCCGGTTAGATGACGAAGACAATGGCTGAACTATAATAATTTAGGTTTTTTTAAAACTTGTACACCAAGTACACAGTAAGCAAGAAATAAGTTGCTCACTTCAGAGGGATCTAGAATCCGTCTTATTGGTCCAAATTGAATTGAAATTTATACAACAGAAAATTCAAATTATGCGTTTAACATTTATTAAATAAATAAAATTAGTACAAATGTTCGGAGCAGGTGGCGCTGCAATACACATTGCCTTATTTAATATGTTTTAAAAATATGCGTCAAAAATATAAAGTAAAATATGAAGGTTTTAAGCCATGTTGAATCAATCTGCCTCATTATGCTTAAGCAGGGCTTAGGGCTGGAACTTGCGCATTTACTGTCAATCATTAAAAGATATAAACTCACGATCATGCCTTGTCACGCTCCCTCCTCCTTATGTTGATCGAGGAGGAAAACTCGCTCATTATTAAAATTCCTCGAGGGGGCGAATGATCAAAATGCATCATCAGTGGAGAAACCATTGAATCAAACTCAAAATAATTACCAATAAGAAATTACAATAATTAACTTAAATTAAGTGGAAGACTAAAAATGACTACGTGATATGCAGACAGGTACAATAAAAGGGAAGATAAGCTAAACGGTTTTGTGTTTATGTGAACGAAATGCAACCCTCAGACTTGATAACACAAAAACCTCTGTAACCTTGAATTTTTTTTTCCAATGGGGTAACATTTTACCAACTTAGCCTAAGCAGACACGGCGAGCCCCCAAATGGGATAGCCATTTCATGGTGACACCATCTAGTGGCGACCTCACTTCCAAATTTGGACGCTTGAATTGATTTTACTTCAAGCTTTCGTCGGATGCTAAATATTGTCGTGATTTAATTTTGTCGAAAGTACCAGATCCAAATTGATACCCCCAAAGGATCTTTTACGCAACACATAATCATATGGCATGCGTGCCTATGATTTTTGCATCTAAAAATCTATCGAATTCAGCCGGGGTCAAACCCCAAACCTTAGCTGACGAAGCGAACACGCTACCTCTAAGCTACCGGATCTGACGTAATCTCGAATTATAAAAAGTGGATACATAAATATATGTTTGGGAAAAAGCAATGTGGCAACATCGTACTCAAGCATCTATAACCATTTCTATCCATCTATCTCGTTGACTACTTATATGTTACTCGGTACTGACGATTCTTGTATTGAGGCGTTGTTATAGCTTAAAGTCACTGGTGTAGCTACCTCTAAGTGGGCCTTGTATCAAAATTTCTTCGGAGCTCTTTTTTAGATATAAGAACCATGTTAGTGGGACTGTAGTTTAATACGGTGGGGCCCCTGTAATTTGGGCCCCTATATCATTGATACGGGCGTAGCTACGTTCCTGCTTTAAGTGCCAATTTACATAGACGAAAGAAAACCAGAATTAGAGAAGATAGACCTCACAGATATCCCATTTTTACACCCTATAAGGCTATCTTAAGCAAAAAAATTGGTGAAGAAATGTGCTGTGATAGAGATTAATATTAACACAACATTAATTCACACTAAATTCTAATATTTTTTTTTAAAAAAATACTTGGTTGACTGATATATGGTTTTTAAAGCATGGCTGCTATTTCTAATGATTTTTAATTAATCATGTCATTGGTCTGGAATAAAACCCCTTTCTTTCTCCGTTAAAATGGTTTTTCTTCTTGTTTCTTTTCCTGAAAATAAATTGTGACTAAACAAATTAAAGAAAAAAAAGGTGTTAAAATCACATAAATTCCAAAATTCGATATAAAAAAATATGATTACACTATTTTTAATTGAATTTTATGTTTTCGTAATTATTCATAATGTGTATTCTAGATTTAATTCCTTTAATTCAGTATAATTAGGCATGATAAATAGACATATAAGAATTTGAAAAATTATTTCGAAATCTCGCACTCATTTTATTTTTGTCTTTTATATTCTTCAAGGGAATAATTAAAACATAAAATCATACTGTTGCTAATTCAACGGGTCTACAAAGCGTTCTTATAAAAACTCTTTTAATATGAAATACTCAACATGTTTTTAAAATATTAGTATAAGCATTAATTTGAATTCTTTGTTTATTATAACGCATCCAATTTTTTTTTATGAAAAGACTGAATATTATTGAAATATTATTAAAGTGAATTTATATATATTTATAGCATTTTAAATTTTCAGTATTAATTACAAACAAATTATTTTTATATCTTTTAAGAAAAGAATGTACTGTATTCTCAAAAGTTTATTTAACACTGATGAAAGTTTAGTTAGTTTAAAATTAAAACAGCAGTCGAAACAAATTCGTAAACATTTTTCTTTTTAATATAAGGGATCTAAAATTCTTACAACGTCAGAACTATTTCAGATATGTATATTGGCAAAAGAGAACAGAATTGTTACATTGTTAATAAAGTTGAAGTATTCTACGTGAATAATTTAAAAGATGCAAAAAAAAAACTAAGGGACACTTAAAATAAATAAATTGAAAAAAATATTCCAAGTTTATTTTTTCATATTGTAAATTTTAAATTATTAATAAAAGTAATGGAGAGAGGAAATTAATTTTATGTAGTTATTTTTAATACTTCTCTACATAGTCACCATTCAGAGTTATACATGTATTCCAGCGTTTCTTCTTCTTTTGACGGTTTTCATTGTAGAACAGATTGTGTCGAAAACATGTTGCACTTCTTGAAGGATGTCGTTTGCGCTGTCAAACCTCTCCGACCCTTCAATATTTTTTTTAGTTCTATAAATAAGAAAGAGTCGTTTGGGGGACAAAATAAGGAGTAATTGGCGGATGTAGGAAAATTTCAAAACAGCATCTTTTCTTTATTTAACCACTCATCAAGATTAACGGGAAATATATTATTGACAAGAAGACAGAAAACTTTGGTAATGATATTGAACCGTTTCTAGATCACATTTTCCTACAATTTTCTTAAGAGTGTATAGCTGTTGTTTCTAATCCCTAGTAGGGCTATCTAAGCAAGACCAACTCTATCAGTTCAAAAATTCCAAGAATGAAAGAGGTTTTCAAAAACGCCTCTGTCAAGTATAAATTTATGCTCTGTAAAATATGTCCAGGAGATGCCTGAGCAGCTTTACACTTAGCACAGATCTTAAAAATTTGTAGTCCCTGTTCCAAAGCGATAGATTTAAATAGTCCACTGGCAAATCGAGATATGAATGTCTGCTGGCTTTTATTATATTCAAACAGTAGGGCACCACCAGGGCCCTTTCGGGGTTATCAGACATGTTCAAGAGGAACTCTCTAGTGATGCCTTAGCTTTTTCATACTATTGGAGAACACCTCGCAGAAAGTAGAAAGCATATCAGGCCGGGGAGTGTTCAAAGAGGCAGATTTTGCGTGTAAATCAGTTATCTCGTTATGGAACGGAGTCCCATAAATATGGAATTCAAAGTTTGCAGTTAATTTGTGAATCAAACATGAGATAAATATTCTAACTCTCTCTCTCTCTGTCACCAACCTCCTTTCAGTTACTTACATTTTGGATAGAGGATAGTCAATATACAAATGCTTTTAAAATCAGGTTCAGCAAGTTTTTCAATATAGTTAAGACCCTTTTCAGTAGCAATTGGTTCTGATCTGAAAACAGAACAAGAATATGAATTTCTGAATTAGAAGGAGCGTATAGTATTAGGTACTGCATATATGATCTAACCCTTCTCCAGGTAGTCTGTTGAACTGTCGTAAAAGCAGACAGCGTGACTCTTTTACGACAACGGTTTTCTGCAACTTAAAACTTTGGGGGGGGGGGCACTGTCCTTCCATCTCTTTGGTCTCTGGATCATAATAAAATATCCAAGATTCATCTATAGCAGCGTTTCTCAAACTGTGGGGTGATCCCCCTAGGGGGTGCGATATCATAACGATATCATACAAAAGTCGAAACAAAAGATTGTTTTAACAACAACGATATCGTATTGCCCGAGCATATTAAAAAGTCGAAAACAAAAGATTATTTTTAAAAAAATATTAATTTACTGAAAGTAAACAAAATACAAAAAGTAAAATACACATTTACACTGATATAATACACTTATAAATGCATCAGTACTGCACAATGTATTTTATAATTAATTTAACGCACAATACTAAGCTGAGAATACGTTTAATAGTTACCAATGACATCATGGGCTTGTCACATATAAAATCATATACAAAAACTAACACTTACCTGGATAATTTGTACGGTTTATAATTAATCCTTTAACTGTCGATTAAAACTGTGGTGTGGTAGTTAGGAGAGGGGGTGCTAGCTCAGGTGTCGTCCTCGTCACTTGACCATGGTTCAAAATTACGAGGTCCGTCACCAAAACCCCTCATGTAGCTGAACAGTGCGACGTTAATATTCACTCACTCACTCAGTCGATTAAAAGTTACGCGATTCGCTCCCAAGTGCCACTGTTTTCCACGTAAGCGCGCGTATGTGATGTTTGGGGAGAGGGAGGGGGAAGAAAAGGAATAAATAAGTAAATCCTTCGCAAACACTGTAAAGGTAATTTTGTTGCATTCTAAGGCCTTCGGGATGATTTCATGGATAGCAATGCACAGAAAAGATCGTACATCAGAAAGACGTATATATACGGCAGGGACAATTAACGCTTTGACTGAGTGAAACATTTATATAAGCTGGTGGCACTTGAAAGGTTAAAGTTGTATTGTATTTATAGCGTCAAAGTACAGTATTATTGAATTCAATACTTTGCTATTATATGGTGGGGGGCGCAATGAAAATTATGATTGAATATTGGGTCGCAAATATTGAAAGTTTGAGAAGCACTGATCAAAAGTCATCGAGGGAATTAAAGACGCATCTTCGCCTTCCTGTAAGAGATTCAATATCTCCCTTAACAGGTAGCAGTTCGTTTGCTTTTGAAAAGGAGTCATATATAGGGTGGGTACAAACGATGGACCAGATTTTAAAAAATCATATTTTTGAAACTAATGCATATATTACAATAAATGACTTATAAATGTAAAGAGAAATATACCAAAATTTTGTTTCACCAATAATTAACAAAGTAGCAGCTCATTCAAGATCGTTGTGATTGATATCCAAATATGGCGACAATGATAGAAGAAAAGTGTTTATGTACTAGAGCAGGGGTCGGCAACCTATGGCACGCGGAACGATTTTCCGCGGCACTCTGCACTACTCTTCAAATTTGTCAATTTTTGAGGGGATGGACATTACTCAGGTAAGATATATAAAAATACTCAGGAATATATAACTCACGGGAAATTTGAAGCAAGCCGCATACCATCGTTCCCTTTGTTTCCTTTTTCTCGAGTGTAAGTGTAAAACAACAACATACCCTTAAATTTCCGCGCTTTCAAAGCCCCCTCTATAGTTGGACTCTAATAAATAGTTCTTTCATAGAACATAATAACTTTTAATTAGCTTTTTATATTTACTTTCAAAAGCAGAGTTAATAATATTCTTTAGATCATGTTCTACATAGTATTTGAAAATAATCATAAAGATTTTAAGGATTTTATTTTCAAATAAATTAATTGATTCTTTAATTCATCTTATTAATCAATGCATTTTTCTTCGAATTTCTTAGAATAATCTTCGTTATTAAATATTAAATGCATCACGTATAGTTTTTGATGATTAAAATAATGTGAGAATGACTTAGAAAACTTTTACAGCTTGTATCTTTAGATTTTCAAGAAAATAATCAAAAATTTATTAACTTCTCAAGTACTGCAACATCTACGATTAAAGATATAAAATTTTTTGGAAAGTTAATTAGCTGTAATAGTTATATATATCTCTTAAAATCAAAAGAATTTTTTAACTATCAGAAAAATGAGTATGAAATAATTTAGGAGCCTTCTGCGCTTTTGTTAATGAATCATGAATATTAATGTGCCCTTTTCAAATATTTTAATCTAACATACATTTTCTATATGCCCTAAGCTATATTTGTGTTTTAAAACCTTTTATAAAAATTCGCTTAATTTATTTATTTTTTGTCTACTGCAACGTAATTCAGAAAAATGAATTTATTTATTTATTAACTCTTTATCAAAAGATCTTAAAATAACTCTGGTTGGAAAAAAAATAACATTTTCTCTAAAAGTTTTATTTCAAAAGTGATGCGAGCAGATGTTTTATTTTAGATCATGATTCAGGAAATTTTAATTTATAACAAAACATAAGGAAAGTAATGCAATGTGCATGCTTTAAATAACATTATACGAAGAATATCATTATTTTGGCCTTCTCGCTTTCTAGAATGGACTTTTGGTCCGACTCGAGATTTCAGCACTTGAAATTATACAGTGAAATATGTTTAAAGCGGAAACGTTTAAAATAGATTAACACGAAATAATACAACGGTCCCGACAAAATACTTTGTATTTTCATGCCTTTTGTTTTCTTAACATGAAACGAAAACCATTTAACATGAAAAGATTTCCTTTCTAAGAATGAACAAAATACGGAAAACACCTGCCACACACAGGCAAGATTTAAGGTGGCGTGGCTACAGCGGACGTGGTTGGAGCAGACACATAACATTTCGTGGTCTGAGCGGACACTTTGAAACTCATCGTGATTTAAACGAACACATCCCCCCCCCCATCTAAGAACAAATTCGATTACCGCATTACAAGGATAAATACATTTCTGCCAATCAAATTTAATTACTTGTATTAAATTGTTAAAATTTTATAGTGCGAATACATTTTAAACATAGCGAAATGTAATAGAAATAAAAACTCTCAGAGAAATATTTAAAAATTAATAGTAAGTAATAATATAATGAAGGGTATGAACGAATTTCAGGAATTTTGTGGAAAACTGTATTTTAGAGTCAAATAAATATTAGAACAGGTGCAGTTGCCATAAAATTAATTAGTTTCATTAATGTAAGTAAAAATAAATACTAGAAGTAAAATACACAAGATACAAGTAGATAAAAGAAAAATAAATACAAATGAATAATTACTAACTAACCTTTATTATAAAGGCATAAATATCATTTACCATTGGATTTAATCCAACCTAGTTATAAAACTTAAAGATTTTAGATATTTTTCTAGATTGTTTGATGTTTCGAATTCTCTTAGGATGTTTCCAATTTCAGTAATTTGGTAATCGAATCTGTTCTATGATGGGGGGGGGGGGGTCCGCTCAAACCACAATGAGTTTCAAAGTGTCTGCTCAGCCCACGAAATGTTATGTGTCCGCTCCAACCACGTCCGCTGTAGCCCCGCAACCCAGATTTAAGAGGGGTGAAAAATAAAATTAGGTGGTTTCACATTTTTTGTTGAAAGGATTTTAATTTGGCTTTGAAATGTTTTATACTAACCTGCGAGGCGAGCCAATATTGTTTATCTAAGTTACTTTCACACTCCACTTGTATAAACCCCACACTGAAACATCTAATTTTTCATCAGTTGGCTTTGGAATTCGGTGACGAGTTTTTCGCAGTGTGAGTAAAAATCGGTGAGTTCGGTTCGCATTTATTTATTTTTTTCTATTTTAGAAGATTTTTTTCGAGCACAATGGCAAAGAACTCAGGGGAATGCAAATTACCGTTTCGCTTAAAATGAAGATAGAGCTTTTTACGGCTGTTGATTAAAAACAGAAGACGAAAATGTAAATCTGTAATCATAATATAACATTAACCAAGGGCATGTACTTTATGGGTGGTGAAGTTCAAGTTAACTAATGGGGTTGCCCTGATTCCAACAAATCGCATCATGCAGTACGACAGAGGCTGTTTCCGATAATTGCAACTGGGCATCGGAATCTTCATGTGGTTAGAATTAGTTGGGCTGGAATATCTCAATATCACTGCAGGGCTTTTCTTGCAGAACTATTGATGAATAAATCACGGACAAGAATGTGAAATACCCTTGAGCCTATACCTCACTCTTCAGTTTTCTGTGTCCTACCATCAGAGAACTTTGATGTATAGTTTTGTCAAATATGCAGGGTCTCTCATTTTATACTAAGTTGATCTTTTAGAGAAACATATTTTGATTTACCATAAAATCCGGCGTATAACGCGCACCTTTACTTTCAAGATGACGTTATATATTTTTTTTTTTTTTTAGGTATATTTGCGGTACAACGCGCACTCCTTTTTTTGGGGGGGGGGGAAGAAACCTGAAATGTACGTGTGCAATAAATACTCTTATACGTTTGGAAGTCATTTATTCGAGGTATTATCCCAAGCTTTTGAAAAAATAGTATACTTCTAAACCTACAGCCTTTTAAAGTTCATAAAAAGTATCATTTGTTCTAAATAAACAATACTTCGATATATGTAGAAGTTAAATTTTTTTAATTATATTATCTCTTTATATATATATATATATATATATATATATATATATATATATATTTCTTAAGATATCATTTATATAACAGGCGTATAACGCGCACCCGTAAATTTTGATCTTACACTCATGTCCATAAATTAAGGATAATGAAGTTCAGGCAAAGAAAGAGACAGAAGCAAAACAAATTTGACTTATTTGTAAAGTCTATTTATTAAACAAAAGGTAAAGAGCAAAAAAGATGCTATATGTTTGACATAATTAATAAATATTGCGATTTTTACTCCCTGGAGCAAATTTCAAAAAAGAGCCTATTTACAAAAAACAGTATAACATGGTTAGTATGATGATTAATACGGAGTATGTCTCCCGGACGATGCAATACAGGCCTTACAACGCCTACGCCTGCTGAGTATCAAATTATCAATCTGATCTTGGGGAATATTACACCACTCATCAAGCAATGCCCTCTGAAGTTCCGGTAGATAGGTGGGAGGGGGTTGACGGGCTACAATTTGTCGGCCAAGCATATCCTACACATGCTGTATTGGATTCAAGTCCGGTGAGTATGCTGGCAATTCCATACGGGTGATATCCTCCGATTGAAGGCATTCGTCTACAATGTTTGCACGGTGAGGACGGGCGTTGTCATCCATAAACAGAAATTCAGCACCCATGGCGCCCCGAAACAAACGTACATATTGTTCCAGAATGACATCCCGATAGATGTGGCTTGTCATTGTACACTCTGAACATGCTGGTCAGTTCTGGAACCCAGAATAATTTCTCCCCAAACGAGCCATCCTGCACCACCATAACGGTGTCGTTTAATGGTGTTTTCTTGGTGGTAACGGGTACCTGGCGCTCTCCATATGAAAGTCCGGCTAGAATCAGACTGCAAACTAAACCTGGACTCGTCGGAAAACATCACACAAGACCACTGTTGCGGTGTCCACAATGCATGCTCTCTACTCCAGGTTAATCGCAGGTGACAGTGAGTTGCGGTAAGGGGAACACATCTGACAGGCCTACGAGCATATAGACCAATGTGCCCTAAGCGTCTGTACACGGTCTGCCTTAAAACTGTCGTACCGGTAGCTGAAGAGAGCTGACGAGATAGGTCTGATGCTGTGCTCCGTCTGTTTCTTTTGGCAGTAACTGCCAAATACCGGTCCTCATTCGGCGTTGTAACTCGGGGGCGACCTGTGCTGTAACATCTACTCACATTACCATCATCTTGGAATCGTTGCCAAAGCCTGGAGATGACACTCTGGGCGATTCCAAGTTTCTCGGATACTTCCAGATGAGTACGTCCACATTCCAGTCGTCCGATATTTTTTCCCCTTAAAAATCATCCAAATGCTTCCTTTGTGCCATAACTATGCGGTTATTGCACTGAAAGGCTTTTAAAGCGCTTGTGAACAATTTTACTTCTTTGCCACCATTCCTTATATACCCCTCTCTAACACTCTCGTCATTGTGACGTACTATCCGCGCCATCTGGTGGTTTCCTGTAATTTGCATATTCTTCTTCAAGATGTGTGTGATAATTCTACAGGTGAAATTTTTATTTTAGAGTTCAATTTCTGTGTGATTCTGAATTATCCTTAATTTATGGACATGTGTGTATTTTTTGAGTTAAATGCCCGTTATACGCCGGATTTTACGGTAAGTTTCTCCAGCAATGACACTCATGATTGTAATTTTACTGTGCTGGAAGTTAAAAAAGGAAAATATCACTACAGGTGCTATAATCACCAATTGACTAGGATTTAGAACTATAAAGTTCATCTTTATAAATTATTTTTGATTTAAAAAAGCGTTGTGTAGAGGAGTTGATGCACGTTAAATCTTTTGAGTTTTAAAGTCCTTACGTTAGCGGTTTGTGGAAATTTGGAGGGAGGGGTATAAATCCGGATACCATCTTCGTCATTCTACTTGGTTCAAAATTATAAGATCCATCGCCAATGTTGCTTCGAAGTGTTGCGCGAATAAATAATATAACGTTTATAAAAATCAATCTATACAGCTGTTAATTCAAAACAGGATCAAAATGGGGTGGGGGACGCAATATCATGAATGAAATTACTCCGAGAATAAATCTCAACACCTATTTATGGCGATTCCTTGAAGTGTTTGCGACACGAATGATTTATTCAGACCAAAAAAAACTAAATGAAGCGGGTAAATTGAAACAGATTTATTTGGTTAACCTCGACTACAATAACATTTTACTTTATTAATGGCCATGAGAGTGTCAATATAAAACTCATGAAATGCATTATTTTGTTTTTATACATTGACGGTGATACTAGATATGTAGTAAAAGAGTAGATTGAATGAGATTTGAACGATTGAATGATTTACTCAATATCTGTCAATTGGCTACTACTTGTATTACCATGAAATAGGAAAATAAATTTGTTAGAAAATATTACAGTATAGAATCGCATGAATTTTATAAAAGAAATTACCTATAATGTCCCTTAATCCTCCGCAACGCCACTTGGATGTCGATTTTTTTTAAAATTATTTTGTAATGAATCTCTACTCCAAAATGGGATCTGCTTAAAAAAACTTCAAGACTGTACATCTTATAGTTTAAAAATAGAAATAGTTACCTATAACGCCCCTTAAGCCCCGCGACGCCATTTGGGGGATCTACTTTCGCAAAACCCATTTAGTAGCAGATCTCTACTCCATGGAAGGAATCTGCGTACCAAATTTTAAGACTGTGCGACTAATAGTTTAAAAATGAAAATAACTATCTATACCCCCCCTTTATCTCCCGCAACGCCACTTGGGGTCGATTTTCACAAAACTTATTTTGTAGCGGATCTTTACTCCATGAAAGGCATCTGCTTACTAGATTTCAACGCTGTACGTTCAGTAGCTTAAAAATGGAAATAATTATTTATAACGCCCCTTAATCCCCCGTAACGCCACTTGGGGTTTGATTTTCGCAACATCCTTTCTTAGCGGATCTTTACTCCATGAAATTAACATGCCTACCGAATTTCAAGTCTGTTGGTATTAAAGTTCCGGATATATCGTGAAGAGTAATTGTGTGTGTGTGAGTGAGTAGCTTTTCTCCTTTATATATATATATATATGTACTAGCTGACCCGACAAACGTTGTTTTGCCATATAAAGTGAATATTTTGGTAGGCAAATAAAAACCAACTAACTCATTGTAAGTGTGTGGGAACGTGGTATATGAATGAAAGAGAAATGGAGCGCTGTGAATGATGATGGCCTATAAAAGTAACAAAACACAAAACATTCCTTTTTTTTAATACTTTGTTCTTTTATTATTTTAACTAATAAATCTAAAATTACATCTCTATCACAAATTATGACAATTAAAAAATGACATTATCAGTCTCTTAGTGCAATGGAGTGTACGATATTTTTATTGAGTCTATCTTTACCCAACACAAACAAACTGGATGGTTTATCCACGCGAGAATATGCCACGTATAATTGTCCGTGTGAAAAACAAGGTGTGCCCAAATCTAAGGCACAAACAGACATCGTTTGACCTTGAGACTTATTAATTTTCATTGCGAATGCCAATCTAATTGGGAATTGAATCCTTTTGAATTCAATTGGCCCATCTGTGGGAATAATAGGGATTTGTGGTAATAATACATCTTCTCCTCGGAACTTGGAATTCAAAATTCTGGCTTCGACAACGCTTTTGATCAATTTTTAATGACTAATAGCATACCATTGCACAGCCGTGGTGGGTTCAAATTACGAAGCACAATAACCAGAGATCTTACCTTCAGTTGTAAATGGTACGGTGGCATGCCTGGCAAATCCAATGAGTTCAAAAACTCTGCTGGATAATTTACAGCTTCGTTAGTAGCGCAAACTGTATCGATAGATTTGTATAACATCAAGTCCCCTGGCAACAACTATTGTATCTTGAAATTCAAATCGTTGACGTCCACATTTTTTGTTGCCAAAATTGCTCTTTCTGCCAGCCACTTATGATTAAAGTATTGTGTGTGTATATGGGGAAATATCTGGTCAATGAGGGCCTTTTGCGAGTTAATGATTGTGCAGAAATCGGTCGGCAATTTTATGCATCCAGTATTTCCATACAGCTACATTTCCATCGCCGATACCTAACAGTTCTTTTGAGAATGTTTCAGCGGATAAATCTTGAAGCATTTGAACGCGCATATTTACTTTCAGCTGTACTTTTTCAACATAACGCCACAGTGGCGATGATTTCAAGCAAGCGTGGATCTCATCAGCGTACGTTGAACGTGGAATGACGGGAAGTGTGTGTCTGAAATCACCTGAATGGAGTAACAGAGTGTCGCCAAATAGATTATCGTTGTTTTTTTATGTCTTTTAAGGTATCTGTACACCTTCGAAGAAAATTTTTTGAAAAACTGTAATATTTGCTATTAAAATATTTTTTACTGATGAAACATAACTTAAAACTATGAAAAATACATTGAATATTTTACTTATAGCACAAAAAAAAATTTAGAGAGAAAAACATAGTGAAATTTGTAATTAAATTCATTGTTAGAATAACGCACATAACTCAAATGAAAAAACAAAAATATCACTTTTCTGTAAATTTTATGTTGATCATCATAACATTTTTTGGAGCTGGTACTATTTTCCTAATGATAATCAAATTATTACAATTTTTATCAAGGTTCGAGTAAAAGAACATTGAAAAATCACTAAAAAATTATTACGAGACATGATATATACCTTAGTTACTAAAAACACATCAACTCTATAATAATGGAAATGGTAGGGGTGCTTTAAATGTATAAAATAAAAGTACTTGTAAAATTTAAACAAATTTGTTTCACAACTTTTTCTGATATTTACGTTGTCAAATGCCAATACGTTAAAAAAAATGCATTTTGAGATAAATCAGAAATAAACTTTAAACTGCAATTTTTAATATTAAACACAATTAGATATACTTAAAATGCCCCTGATTTATAAATAACACCCTCTTTACTCTCTAAAACCTTAATTTTTTTCCCTGGTTGCTTTTAAAAATTTTCTACGCTGCTTTACATTTGGTGTTGAATGACGTTCTGCATCGTTAATTCTATTAACGTCAAGATGTTTGTACGATTTTAAAGTAAAATAACCAGGAGTTATATTAAGTTTTTTTAAAATGTCAACACAACCCTTGTACCCATCATTAAATTGTATAACGCATAACAGCATCCAATGCACCAGATTTTAAAGTTTTGAAGCACACGAAAACTTCTTTCCGTACTCTCTGCCATATAATGCCATTAAAACACTCATTTGAGTTTTGCGTTTTGCCATGCAGACATTTAATTAGTAGTTCTTTGGTACATAATTCTAAATATGTAGGCTTAATTATGTTTAACACTTCATTAGATAAACCTTTATATTTTTCTTTTGGCCACAAGATAGTGCTCGCTGGTAGTAGCACCAACTATCTTTTCCGATGGGACACTGTCCATGCATGGGTTTCTTGGCACTTGATGAGCAATGAAACAGGGCCGCAATAACATTTTGTTGAAGACCGGAGAGGTTTCCAACATTGCTACGAACAGCAATCCCATAATGGTTTTGCAATCAGTCAATAAAAGAGTCGGTGAGTTTGCCTTTACCAGACAGATTTTTATTTTTCGACTTTAGTTTGCGCAATCTCGCACCTACTCTCTTTTGAACATGACCGATACATTCATATTTTGTGACAGTATCTTTGACACTGATAAGGCCCTTAGAATTCCCGTCACCATAATAGTGTGCATATTTAAGGCATCACTTCACAATTGAACGTTGGAAGATTCTAGTTGCACCAACAGCTTCTATTGTTAACGCAGAACCTTGAAAATTGCTATGGCATACGTGATCTGCTGCAAAAGTTTCCGATTCAGTGCTCTTAGGCATTTTAGAAATCTTTCTGCAGATGGGGCAATATGACGACATTATTTCAATGTCCACTACTTTACTAGTGTCAACTGACAAAGCTGCGACACACCCATTCATGGAAGTGTAACCCCTTTCTGCCATGTTCCGTTAACTGAAACACCACATTCAACTATTTTATTTTTTAAAAGATGTAGCACACTAACAGTTCAGAAGCTGCTTTTTGCATTGATAGTTCACTAACTTCTGAAATCACAAACATGAGTTTGTTCTCATGATTAGTGTACGTAGTTTTACTGAGCCTGGGTAAATTTAACGTACCACATGATTTAAACCCAGCAGAAAAACCTTTACCAATTTGTTTCATACCATAAACAAATCTTGTATTTACTTCAGGACAGTTTAAAGTTTTTCTGAGTAAAAGTTACAATGTTTTCACCTTATAACAAAATTTGAGCACAAACCATATCTTGAATCCGCAGAAAGCAATAAGCCTCCTTTCGAAACATCTTGGACAACAAAGTTGTAAAAAAACATTTAAGAAGACATCAATATCTTTCATTCTATTTCCAGTAAGTGTTTTATACTGATACTCTGCCATTTCTTCATCAAAAACAGCAAGCATTTTGATCTTTGAAGAACTGGCGTTGGTGGATGTTGAGCTACAATTTTTGGAATCTTTATTAGCAGATCCATTACCACGAAATTGTAGTTTTCTCTTTGCACTAATTCTGCGTTTTAAGGAGGTTCCCATTTTAAATGAAAAAAATTAAAATTTTCAGCAATAAAAAAGGATTTAACAGAAACTTTTCAAGTGCTGCGTAATCGTTAGCAAATGTAAACAAATAATAACACACTCTCTTTTCCTGCCAGATTCTGGATAAAAATATTAGTAAAAACTTGTTGCCAATTATATTTTTGAAGATTCTGAAAACTTAAATTCATATTTTAAAGTGTATACATTTTCTACTTTTGCATATTTAAGCGATACTTTGTAAAATAAAAATGTAAACAAAAATTTTTTTTCAACTTCCGGAATGTAGACTTGTACTTCTGGTTTCAAAAAGTAGCTACCGAGTAAAATTCAAATCCCCATAACTTAAGTTCTAAATTAGATAGAAACAAAATTTAAGCACCATTTTAAAGAAAAAAGTTCAAATCTTAAAATAAAGTCAAAATTCAAAAATTGAAAATTTTGGCGAAAATGACGTTTTGAAGCTGTACGGATACCTTAATGTCCTGTTCAACGCCTCAAGTGAATTTTTGTGTGTCATAGTGCATTCATTCATCCCAGGTGATAACTTTACACTGTTTCAGCACTGTGAAAAAAAAAAGTTTTTGTGTGAAAGAGAAAAATAATTTTGATACAGGTAAATATTTTAATTGAATCTCAGAAATGTACTGAATACATTCTTTCATCTTAATCTGACATCAATAAAGATTTAATTTTTAAAATAATATAAAGAAAAAAATGACGAAAATTGAAGCAAAGGTAACTTTTTCACTCGCCAAATTTGCTGATTTTCGCATGTTTAAGTCAGAACTTTTTGGTGTAACCCTTGATTTAGATTTGAAGTGGACGATAAAACAGTTGAAAGCTATTTGGCGTGAAACCATTTTTCGACGCCAAGGCTTAGCTAAATTAAAATAGCTTATTTTTTTATTAAAGTTTTTATTATTTAGGGCTTATTTTTAAAGTTAATGCTTTCAAACTTCAAACATTAATTTGAAAAACAAAGTATATTTTTTAAAAAATGTACAAAAAATACTGTTTAAATTATTTTTCGCAAAAAACGGTATTTTACGAAAGTAACAAAAAAAATTTTTAAATCCGTAATTTTTAAGCAATTTTTTTTATCTTCACACGGAAGATTTATAACATTATTCTACAAATGAAAAAGAAGTTTCGTATGATAATCTTAATAAATAACGAAATTATTCAATGTTGAGTTAAAAATTTTAAAATTTTTCAAAAAATCGTTAAAAAAAGTTTTGGGTATTTTATTTTTTAAATGACTGGTTCTAAAAGAAAAAGGCTTGAGGTTATTTAGTGTAGAATATCGTTTTCAGAACTCGAAAATAAATTCATACGCAACAATTTAGAAATAATTTTCATAAAAACGCATCAGTTTTAACCCTTTTTTTTTAAAAATCGTAAAAATAGAAAATATCATTACTTTTTGTAAAAAAACATTATACCGTATTGTGGCGAAATAAATGATCTTTCTGATTCTGTAATTATTTTTTGTCTGATTTCAAAAGCAAAAATTGGATGGCTATTTTAAAATGGTCCGAAGAGTGAGATTTTCGCTCGGCCGAAACGGAATTGAAGTTTAGCCAAACAAACAAACCTCAGGAGTAAAACAATTAGGCGTTTTAAGGTTTTTAATTAATATCTTCTCAACTAATTGCCATATCCGAATGAAAAATAGTTTGCGTCCTATTCTCAGACCTACTGAATATACGCATAAAATTTCATAAGGTTTGGTCTAGTCGTTTCGGAGGAGTTTGGCTACAAACACTGTGACACGAGAATTTTATATATTAGATAAATAGTATATAGATTATATTGATAAAGGATCGAAACTCATAGATTTAAAGGCAAAATTGGCATGTACTTGTATTATAGTGAAGACTGATTCCTGTTAAAAAAATTAGACATTAAACTTCTCATATGGGTATAGTATGGATGTTAAAAGCAGATGGTTCCAATGCAGGTATCAATCTGTTTATATGACCTCAGCTTGATACTATGAGTCTTATTGTCTTCGGTAAAAAAAAAATCATTTATTCAGGCAAAAATAAGCTTTCAGAAATATAAATAAGCAATCAAATAATAATTTTTTTCTAAAGATTTTGGCAACAAAAAAGTCATTGTACCTGAATATTTTATTAAATCAAACAATTTTTAATGTTACACCGATATCTATTTTAATATAATATTTTGAATGTCTCAATACTAAGTGCAACTTTTACCGAAATGTATTTTTTAAATTTTTTTTGCAACATTTTTCAAAAAAGCCTAAATTTTTATGTTCTTAAAACAGCATATTTTTTATGTTGTTATATTTAGCTAACTCATAAAAATAATAGTTATCTAAAGTACGACGGATTCTTTTGTATTTTTTGGTACTTACGTATTATCACAACAGCAATCGCCATTTATATTAAGAACTCTTCAAGGTAGCAACCTGGATTTCCTATGTGTCGTATCGCTGAATTGGCAACCATATGCTTTTATTTTATGTCACCATGAGGTTGTGATAATAAGTAAGTATACCTATTTTTTTATATCATACAGTGCTATTTCTCTTAAAAAACAATTTGAAAGTCATAAAATATTCACAGGAATTCAACATTTTTTAAGTATATTTAAATATAGTTATTGAACACACATCATATACGTTTAAAAATATTGAAGTAATCAAAGGATTTCATTGTAAAGTACCATGATTTCCCCAAATATTTTCCTGTAAATAAATGAAAATCTTGATTGATGAAAAGAGATATTTCGGTATCTTGATTGTTTTAGTGTTTAAGTTTTAAAAGTGAACTCAAATATTGGAATCGTGAAGCACATTATCAGTAGCTTGTCAAATTGTTAAAAAGAAACTTTAATTTTCATGTAAATGACATATGTATACTGTGGTGAATAGAACCCGCGACATATAAATCCGAATCCAGGTAACACCACTAAACGAAAATGATCACTCCTGTCCGGAGGCCGTTACTGGTTTACGTAGATACCGCTACATATACCCTTTCATTTTCTTTCTTATTTTATGCACAATTTTTTTTGTACTTTCTTTTTGAATCTGTTTTAACTTTGAGCAATATAGCCGCCATATTTAACACGAATAAGAAGTTAAAAACACTTAGAAAATATTATAATTACGTATTATCGCAACCTATTGGCGACATTATATAAAGCGAAGCAAATGGTTGCCAATTCGGCGCATACGACACATAAGAAATCGAGGTTGCCAACTTGGCGAGTTATTAATAGAATTGGCGATTCTTGTCATAATACGTATGTATCGAAAGTAAATTTATTTGAATCATCATTTGAAAGTTCCTACTATAAACTTATATAAATGAATTAATTTGTGGTTTTTTTCTGCTTCAAATTATTCAAGTAGTTTGTGGTGTTTTTAAAAAAGTACATTGTATATTAATAGTTAGAAATAAAATACATAATTACTCTATAGTTTGTATTATAAAAAATATCGTCAGTATAGTTTACAATAAAACACTGCCCATCCCTTACAGATACAGGTGGCTGCGGTAGCCTAGTGGTCAAGGTATCGGATCATGGCTGGGGCATGTCATGAGTTCGAGCCCAGTACCACTAAAGACTCGCCGTGTAGGGGAGCGATGCACGTTAAATCTGTCGAGAACTCAAACGGCCTCCCGTTGGTGTGGTGTGGTAATTATGAGAGGGGTGCCAGTTCAGGTGTCGTCCTCGTCACTGGACCATGGTTCAAATTTAAGAGGTCCGTCGCCAAAAGCCCTCGAGTAGCTGAACAGTGTGACATTAATATTCACTCACTCACCCTTACAGATACGGAAAAAACGTGGCCATAATTGTTGAACATCCAGGATATATTTTTCATTAATTAACGAATGTTTTATACATAATGCAAAATAATAATAATACTGATAGAAAGCAACGTCATTTACTGAATTTCAACGTAGAGTTTTATATATAAAGCGGTTATTTATTGAGCAAGAGGACGTTATTATATAGAATGATAACGATAAGTTTGATGTGCCTTTAAGGCCATGGTAGCATAGTGGCTGGTGTGTCATGAATTCAAGCCCAGTGCCGCTGAAGACCACCGTGTAGGGGAGCGTTGCATAATAAATCTATCGATACCTCAAATGTACTCCCGTTCTTGTGGTAGTTAGGAGAGGTGGTGCCAGCTTAGGTGTCGACTTCGTCACTTGATCATGCTTCAAAATTACGAGTTCCATCGCCAAACTCCCTAGTGTAGCTGAACAGTGCGAGGTTAATATTCCCTCACTCATATACTTTTAAATATCAGCAGCAAATTACACTTTTTATCGAGATGTTTTGCCTCATTCTCCAAACTCTGTGGATCTCGTGTGATTGCTTCTTAATTCATCCATTCAAAAATTGAATTTTTACATGTACCATTGGCCATTTTTTAAGAACTAAAAAATGTCGCCAAGTGCCACGATATATAACCAAAACTGGAAAGCGATGTAATTGCAAAAACAATAAGATTTGGTGATATTTTTTGAATTGGTTACTTTATTTAATTAGGCGTTATTGGTTGACGGTATAATATGTAAGTACCAAAAATTCTCATTCTGCTAAAATATTTAATATTGTTAATAACATATAAATAGGAATATTTTGCTGGTAAATTTCGGCTATTTTTTTAAAAAGTTTGTATTATGCAGCTTCCATAAGATATGGGAAAATAACAGAACATAACCGACCATAGTACATATTTCAATAAGATAACATAAAACACAATAAATGGTTGGGCATCTAGTCCTTCCTTGTGAAACGAAATAAACTTTTCTAACTTTCAAGCTAATACATCAATTGATAGTATAAAAATAAGTTTTATATAAGAATTTACTACAATTTTTAAACTAAATTGATCCCTAGAGAATGTGGATATGAATATTTACGAAAACACCATTGTTTATAAACATATAGATGTACGAGGCACATTTCCATCACTAAAATGCTTCATATTCCGAAGAGAAAATACGATCAGTCAATGTAGCTTCTGTATCATGTTAATAGATTTCAAACTAAACTATTGGAAGTTAATCACGTATTCTTTTTTGAATTGTGCCTCAGTTGAAAAAGATATCTTGCTGCATTGCGTGGTTATGAAAGTATTTTTGAATAAGTTAAGTAAATTTACGTAATCTTTTTTAAAACTTATTGACTGAAAAAATTTATTAAATGCTATGCTGTTCGGCGCTTTAAACTCTATTTTATGTTTGCTTAAAGCTGTAATACATATATTAATAATTAGTTTGAAGTATCATTCATCTTTGATATTCATTTATTTCTTGTACTCATACAAATACATTCAATGTAAAAATTGAAAATTATCATTTTCAAATTTATCTAAAGTAAAACTGAAACATTTCGCATGTAGCTGGGATTCGCAAGAGCTGGATTATTGAGATAAACACTTTGTTCCCAAATCTTAATCGTTGCATTTCCTCTGAACATCCTTTCCCATTTCCTTCCTGATTTTTTTATTCGGGTGTTTATGAAGCTTTACTTATTTCTCAAATTTTTCTGCCCAAGAAAGAAATTTCCTATTCTTAAAGCTGTGAGGAAAGTCCTTCCGTGGGAAAAGGAATCTAATTGGTATGATTTTTTTTTCGTATATGATGGTTTATGCAGTGACTATGTAATGATCATAAAATGCATTGAAATTGCTATGTTAATGTAGAGTGTGAAGTAAATGATAATGTAATAACTATTAAAAGTCCTGATTTATAAAGAGGATCTTGAATGATTTAGAAAAGGGACCATGCTTTGCTTATGTTCATCATGTGTACTGCTCCCATTGATTGGAATATATATATACTTTTTATACCTTTTAAAATACTACATATATATACAAATCCATAAACAGCGTTTCTTCACTTAGAATCAGTTGTAGTCTTCTTGCAAAACAAGCCTTCTTTTATATATAAATTTTCTGATTACGCTACTTTTTGGCAGACTTGTGGCCCGCGGATCCTTGTGAATCTTTTGATGTGGCCCTTGGGCATAAAAGGTTGGAGACCCCTACTTTAAGAAACCCCTCATAACAGATTTTCATTCTCAAGGAATTATAACATCCACAATCGCAAGATTAAGAACTCATCAATTCATGGGCCGGAAAATCCAGACAGATAAAACTGCCCAGAAATCCAACCGCTTACCACAAAACATATCTTCATGTGCCAGGTTTAGCACCAAAGGCAAGCACTAAAGCTCGGTCGAATTCCACTCATGGACCCACTGAAGGAGAACCTCTATGGCCAGGACTCTCCGGAATTGGTAGCCGCAGTTGTTGCCACCTTCAG
Source organism: Trichonephila clavata (assembly GCA_019973975.1). Lineage (NCBI taxonomy): Eukaryota > Metazoa > Arthropoda > Arachnida > Araneae > Nephilidae > Trichonephila > Trichonephila clavata. Next base: position 163,564 of record BMAO01035623.1, on the reverse strand, counting down.
TGGAATCTAATATTCTTATACAATTTTTCTTTGCCAAATGCATGGAAACAACAACCTTAGAAACTCAAACGAAATGTTGAAATAAATAGTTTCTCATAATTTTTTATTTTCAGTTAAATATCATATTCCCTTGCAGATGGTTTTAAATTTCCCCCCAAACTTATAACTTTTCTATATCAAATGTTTCTTAATTTCCTTCTCTTTATGGAACTTTTTTCTAACGAAAATGTCTTTTGATTAATCTTAAAATGTCTTGTGTTGCATTGAATGTTTTGAACTGTTGTAAAATGTTTTGCACTGTAGCTTCAAAAAATTTTCACTTCTAATTACGGGGTGAATTCAAAACATTCCTAAATTGATATAAATATTAGTTAATCTTTTGTAAGTAATAAATAATTTATTTAATCGTGGTAAAATGTGCAATACATAATAATGTGTGTGTAATATATAATATATAATATTCTTTTCATTTCACATTTATGACATTACCAATAACTAGGAATGCGTGTAAATCAATTCCTTTGTTAATTTTAATTGAAATTTTTTTAAATGTATTGAATTAAAAACATAATGTCCCTCTGATTAAAAAATATTATTTAATAGTTAAGAGATAATCAACCTAGGCCTTTTTTCATTATTTTTGTTTCTCATTCACTACCTCATTGATACAGCTTTAAAGAAAAACTTTTACATATTTGTTTAAATTCTAAAAACAATTTGTGTAAATTGGGTTATGGAATGTATTTTTGTATTCATAAAGAGTTATCTTTATTATTATTATTATTATTATTATATAAGAATCAATTTTGTCTTTTCTATTGAAAAATGCAATTAATAGTCATTGCATTTTCCGATTTCATACTACGTTTTATAATCTTTGCTACAATTATTGATTAATTATTCCTCTTTGATCTTTGTTCTAATGATCTGAACATCCGCCGCTGGTTTTCCTTCCTATGCTAATTTCAACATTTTAACAACTTCAGCTTTATGACTTCCGCTACTTTCCGTTGCCTTAATTAACTGGAATTAATTCTTGTTTAAATATGTGACGATACATCATTGATATTTTAATGAAAAAGGAATCAAATCGAAAAGAATGTAACTAATTGTTGATTTTGAATGCAAATTCAATTCGTTGCTTTTAGTAAGCATGGCACTTTAAGCAACATATTTTATTACATTTTTTGGTGAAACTGCATCTGATTATGAACTTTTGTTATGTTTAATTTCACATTATTGAAATTGCTCTTATTTTGTTTATAATTTATTATATACATACATGTACAATGTTTTAAAATGCTCTTTTTGTTGTTGGGAACATCTCTCTAGAATGCTACGTAAAAGACATTTAATTTTCAGAACTTAAGAAAGTTTCAGTTTAGTAACAATTTAAGGTAAATGGGAAACAAATTATTTCATTTGTATTATTTTCGTAGAAAAACATTTCAATCTAAGTATTTCAGATTCTTAAAAACACTTGTAATGTTATTTTTTATCACACAAAAAAGCCCATATTCTTTGCGTATAAAAATAAATGCAGATACATACAAGCATTTTTGCCTTCATCATTATTTTCTCATTTAATAGAACAAGCGTTTTGTTTCTTCTATAAATGATTGAGATTTTAATATTGTCAAATTGTGTTTTTCCTTTCAACTCAGAGTTAAAATTCGTGACAAGGTGATAAGATACAAGACTTTTCAATTTATGTCCGGCATTTCTGGATTTTAACCATTTAACTCAATAAAAAGTATTTGACCTGGAATCCCTTACGTATCTCTACTAGTCTTGTATTTGATGTTGCCATAAATTATCTACCAAACTGATAGTACCCACTGAGAACAATCGACCATATCAAAGACAACGTGGCCGAATTTTTCAAAAATTAAAAAATGATTTGTGGGTATTCAGTTACTCAGACAGTGGTTTTCTAGTTCAAGTGTATAGTTTGCTTAGAACATTAGTGGGAAGCAATAATTGCAGCAAAACATCTGTCAAGATTTGGAGCTTCATGGCCAGCAACTTTTTAATCGGGTCTCAGATCAACAGATGATTGTCATAAGAATGGTTGGAAGTGGTTGAGAAACGTTCAACTCAATTGAGCCACGCAGTAGCCCAGGCAATCTTTTTATGTCTTGATTGCTGTCTATAATTGGGATTCATCAGTACCATTCATGTAGATTACTAAGAATAATATGAGCCAAATAACCAATCAAATTCTGAAATTGAGGGATAGTTAAATCGAATACTCATAAGATTTCACTTGGTATTAAAATGAGAAAAGCTTTTTAGTTCAAGAGCGGTTAATGCTAAGTGGTGTAAATATTTAAATTACGAAATACATAGCCAATTATTACCTATTTAAGTAGTTTTACATTGATGTTTATTAAAATTGCTCGCTCAGAAATAAATTACCAGATATGTAATTGCTGTTATTTTCTATACTACCATTATTATCTCTAATGCATACAATTGAATGATTGAGGAAGCTATTAAATATTTTAAGAAATTTAGTACCGTGAGAGAGAAACTGCATTGTTTAATTTTTTTCACTTGGATAGTTTTAAATACATAAATCTCTAAAACAAATTCCAAAAGTAATTATATTCTTAAAAAGCGTAATTATATATCTACTGAGTTAATAATTATTCTGATGTACTGTTTGGAAAAGTTTTCTATTCCAACATTAATATAATTATTTCTACCATAGATTAAATATGCTTTAATTGTTTTAGTGATGCCTTATTTTGTTGTGTTTTTCAGAGTTGCTTTCAAATATCACGAATCTCTTCAAGTATGTGGCGAACAAGAATGTGCATCGTTCTCCTTATGATCATTTCATTCATTCTTATCACAGGTCAGTTTAATGTAATGCATCAAATTTGGAAAAGTTAGATATTGATATTTATAATATTCCTTATTTTGAATGATACCTATTCCTGCTGGAACATAATTTGTATTGATAGTCTTTTTTTCTTTTTACAGAACAAGCAAACTATGATTCTTCCAGATCACACGCTATTCATAAGTAAGTAATCATTTTGATTCATTAAAATACGCCTGAAACGGAAAGCAAATGTATTTCATGTTCTTTTTTTTAAAGTATTAACTAAGAATATTATAAATATATTTCAGTATGAAAATTTGACAACTAGAAAGCTAATAATTTTTAAATGTAAGAGTGGGATAAGTGTGATCTTTGTAGCCAAATGATTATAATCGGAAATTGCGTGATAAGTAAAGTCTACGATTTCCCAACTTTCAAAATAAGTTTGTCATGCAGAGTAGGGAGGATTGCCACACGTTAAACATAGAGCTGAACTGAATTTTTAAAATTCGAGGGGTATAAGGTACCATCTTGCATATTGTTTCTACAACTAGATTATAAATGAAATTTTGACTTTTTTTTCTTATAAATGAAGCAATTTTTCTTCAAAGTAAGCATTTTAATTAATCACCATCTCCGCCTGCATCGGCAATGGGCAGGCTGATAATCTTGTCAAGGAAGCCCGAAATTCCCCTCAACTTTCTAATAGCTTTACCCATACCGATGCTGATGCAATAGCCAGACATTAACTCACCTCTCACCAGCTAAGGAACACTTCATTCCAGAACTCATTTGTAACTACGTAATTTTAACCATCATAGCCAGACTATATACTAGATACTTTAAAGGGATAAAAACATTCCCTGATGGCCAAATAAGTTACAAGACTTGTCTTCACTGCCCTGCATTCACTTTTCTCCTAATCATATTTTAAATTGCCCTTCTATATTGGCTAAACTCTTAAACATAGGCCTAAATCGCACGGATTATCAACTGCGGCAAAGATCTTCGACAAAAACAGGGCCATTTTGGACGCCTTCAGGGCCATTTGGTTTCTTTGTACTACTTGGACAAGACAACAACAACCATCTACAAAACACTTTTTTCATCTCAAACAAATTTCTCATACTTCTCTATAATATAAAATAGCTGGCTATTTTAATTTTTAGAAGTTCCGAAAACTGTTTTATTTACATTTATTATATCCTTCAGGAACTTTGCTTATCGGTAAAAATTAAAATTGGAAGTCTAAAGGAGAGAGGAAAGAAAGATAAATAATATAAAGTAATAATAATAATAATAATAATAGTAATAATTGTAAGAAAATGTAGAAAAAACATGATCACAGATGACGAGATTGGTTTTTGAGCAAACATTCCACTTTACGCTTTTGAACCACAGCATATTTAATCGCTCTATGCTTTGTATAAAGAACAAATTATCCATCAGGAGATTACACTATTTCATTCTTAAAAAAATATTTTAACTGCACAAGACATTAGAAAGAAATTCTTTACTTTTACTGGTATGAAGTGCTTTTAAAATTTACTTTATTGTTGTTGAAAGGAGGAAGGAATTTTTACATAAGTAAGATTGAAAAAGGATCACCTGATCAGTTTAATGGTAGCTAAATCAATTGTATTCTTTGTAGCTAATTAAAACATCAAGGTTCGTCACACTTCTCGTGTTCCTCTAGTAATAGCTTTAATAAAACAAAACCATTAAAATAAAAAGCGTGATTTTTAAGTACCACGTTTTGGTATGGAACATTGCGGTCTCCTTTATGAATATGAATACTAAATTTCTTCATCTATTCACTACCCCATAGATGGGGAAATAGCGGCCCACAAGACAATCAGGAAACCAAATAGACAGAAAATGCTTTGTATATTTTGGTTAACATACATCTGTGAGTGAAGTCTTTTTGCACGAAGATTAATAAGAGTTAATATAAATCCATGTTGGTTATAATTAACTTGCAGGCTGTGATGAGAATTTCAACAAGCAATCTCATTCCTTATTTCAAAAAAAAAAATTGTAGAGAAGTATGATAGGGTATATTTGTCTCATTATACTGATTCTAAAAATACTGGCTTATGCTGATGACATTTGCATTATTGCCCGAACAGCACCAGCTCTTAAACAGGCATTTATGGCATTAAAATAAAGTACTAAAACAATTAACTTATCTGTAAACGAGAATAAAATTAAATATTTACTTTGTTTAAAGTCCGACTTACAACTTAATAGGAATTAGTAATTATAAATTTGAAAAAGTTGACAGTGTTACTTATTTGGGAACGGAAATAAATAATAAAAATGAGCTGGCCCCAGAAATTTATGAAAGAACCATTGCTGCAAATAGATGTTTTTATACCTTGAAGTGTTATTTATAATCCAGTTTTCTCAAATAAAGAACTAAATTGCTTCTTTACAAAAGTCTTATAAGATCTGTCCTGACTTATGCTTCAGAGACTCGGCCACTGACTTTCTTGAGGAGGATTCTTTGGGAATTTTCGAGAAAAAGATCTTATGATGCATTCTTGGTGCGGTCCAAGTGAATGGATCATGGTGAAGAAGATCTAACTTAGAACTCTGCAGAATTTACAAACAATCTGATATTGTCAAATTACAGAGACTTAAATTGGCTGGTCATCCTGGATAGAATGAATGAAGATCTTTGCTGCAAGAAAATCTTTCTGACAAAGCCCATGGGAAATAGACCTCAGGGCAGACCTCAGTTAAGAAGGATTGATTCTGTCAAAAAAGAACTAAATATTTTAGAGGTCAAAAATTGGAAAACAGATGCCTGGAGAAGGACAGGGCCCACCGGGCTGTCGAGCCATTAAAGAAGAAGAAACTGATTCTAAAATTAAATATGCTTGCAGCTATATATTATATGAAATTATCACGGTAAATAAATTGAAGAAACTGCCACATTATTTTATTTAACTTATATATATTGATTTCATATGGCACAATTCATACCTTTTCTAAAATGCAAAGTTAACTAATGAATGCAATCATTTTAAAAAGGGACAACCCTCCGGTATCTTCCTCTTCCATAATGCAGCCCTCGAGCCAAAGCAATTGCCCAATCCTCAGAAAAGCACATACTTATGATGGAAGAATCCGGTTGAATTGAAGTTTGCTTATTCACTTTTAAAAAGTCTCAGATAATTGAAAACCCCGCTGATTTTTAAATATACGCTGTTATTTGGTTCTTAAATAGAAGAAACATGAAACAGTTCCAAATTTTTTTTAAAGATTAGGAAGTGATAGTAAGGGTTTTATAAGCACGGGAATTGTATGAAAGCGAGTTAGAAGTTTTTAAGTTAAACGTACAAGCGCGCGAGATCAGAAAATAAGTGAGTGACTACCCGTTGGTAGAGATGATCTAGTACCGAAAGTTGAGAAGAAGTTAGAAAAGGCAGATGTGTTGTGTTATACAATTTCATCGTTATCTTATGAGTTTCCTCTGGCTTCAATAAATGTTATCTCTGAAATTATGACAGAATTTTCACAATATCGGAATCTGTGTTCAAGCTGAAATCAAATGTTAACTGATCTGCAAAAACAAAGCGTAGGCAGTGTGTGATTTCTCTAATCGAAGGAGATAGGCTTTTCAGCACAATAGTTTTGGAATTGGCAGTTTGGTTTTTATCTCGAAGTGATAAAAGAGTAAATTGCCTCACTTTGGTAGCCAATGCTATTACCACGATGATAACGTCAAAACGAACGTATTGGATTGGTTAACTAATCGGGTTCATGGAATTTTACGAGCATAAAATTCAGAAGCTGGTACGTTAAGTATCTAAATATTGGTGGATATTACATTAAAAACACACTTCGCAAAATGATGCAATTTAATTACGGCATAAGTTTATCTCTACCTTATCAGCATTTGAAAATTGCATGTTCTCATGAGAAATAAGTACTGCAAACTTATCTGACGTTAAAATATAATCTTGATAAGAACTTTATTTTACTTCATCCCTATTTACGGATAAAATATATTTGACAAAAACTCAATGAATGCAGAAAAACCAGTTTAAGCATTGAGCGTAGATTCACTTACAAATTTTTAATGATTAAATTGTTTTAGTTTTTTATCAAAACTATTGGGTAGTTTTGCTCGAAATCAAAAAGAATTCACTTAACGAAATAAAAAGGAGATAAGAGAAAAGTAAAATCGATCAGTTTTTACCGATAAGACTAGATTTACCAAATGCTTCTAAAAAAGTATTTGGTAAAATAACACTTAGCAGCCGGAAGCTTTTATCTCGCCAGTATGAGGTACCCTTTGCTCTCAGTTATAGAAAAAAAGAATTCAGCACCCATTAAATTGTTCATCTGTTTTTAAATAGGGTAAAAAATGATAGGGGAAAAGAAAAACCATTGAGTGATAAATGATTCTAAAAATCCAATAATAAGAAACTTTTAAATAAAAAAATTGACCGGTGTGAAATGAAATTTCATCTTCAGATGTCGGATGTTACTTGAATAAAAAATTTTAAAAATATATTACAACTTCGATTGTTATTTATTTATTTATTTTTTTTTTTTGCTCAATGTCAAAAAACTTATCGAAATTTTAAACTTTTGATGTTTTTTATTTATTTATTTCAAAAGAATTTTTCTATCCTATGATTACATTACTTTCTAGGGGTTGGGTTTATACAGTTTACAAGAAAAAGAATACAGGATTCACATTCGAAATAGTTTTTCATCATTTAGATGGAGTATATTTAATACTCCAACATAAATATTATATGTTTAATTTATATGAATCCTTATTAAGGTTTAACCTTCTTTACCATACAGAATCTCTTACTTTAAAAAAAGTGCTCAAATAATCTTTCTTTTCTCTCATAAAGTTTGAGTGAGTTAAGTGTTCATTAACACCAGCAACACGAGGGTTATTGGCAGAATACCCAGGAGAACCGAACTCACCCGAAAGAGATTCAGAGCAACAAACCGGTTCCCCAGAAAACAACTCCCCCCCCCCCCCCATTCAATCTTTATTGAAATAAATCTTACTTTACCTTTTCACAGAAGTACACAGCAAACCAACGCAGCGCAAACCAAAGGCAGATCCATAATACGCATACAAACCATAATACAAATTAAAGGTAAATTCACAAAATAAAGAATAGAAAGTAAAATCACTAAATATACACAATTACAAATACAAATTATATAAAGGCAAATTCGATAGACACACATAATCACACAATGCAAATGTACAAAGCCAAGAATATATATATATATATATATATATATACATTATTATAATAATAATAAAACATAAAGGGCAACAGAAGGGGATAAAACATTATTCCAGCAATCTTGCGAGTTTACATCAAAAATTCTCCAGGTGACGCCACCATTTCCTGTGATGATACTTTTTCACTTTAATTTATTCTTCAGTTTTAAATAAATGAATCAATATTATAAGATTATTCATATTAGAAACTTCTCTTTATTTAAACATAGTGGAAAAAAGCAACCGAAAAAAAATTATTATTGAATTTTATTCGAGAAATCTCTTTTACATTTTTTAAAAAAAGTATTTAATTTCATAATAATAATTCGTATTCTTAACTAAAGAGCTAAACCATAATTTACGGAACACATGAAATCTGCTTAGTAAAGTGATAATTTTTTGTGAAAATGTAATGTGGAGCACATAAAGATCAGCATCCCCAATGCACTCACAGAGGCAATTGGGGTTTTCAATTTAAATGTTTGTTAATAATATAGGAATGGCCATGGTTAGTAAAAAGCTGAAAAATGTGCCTAAGATAATATCAGGGGTCGTTAAGAATTTTACCAGTATGACCAGTAGACCGGTATTAGAATTAGTCCAAAAATTCTCCCAATCTTCAATAGGCATATTTTTAAGACATAGGAACAAGGGCCAGTCACACATACCTCCTCGCCATCTAAAGAGACAAGTTTAGCACAATAATCCATAAAATGTCATTGTAATAATTTTCATTAAGAGCTTTAACCCAAAAAATGTTGTAAGAATTTCGGCATATAGAAAGTTATATATACATAAAACATTACATATATATATATATATATGTAATGACTCCCTCTAGCATTCTTTAAATTAACTCCTTTAAAATATTTTCTAATTTTTTGGTACAAGACTAATATGATAATCTTAATCTAATTGCTCTCGCGCATTTGCTACTAATCAGGACTCCCGTTAGAAAGGAGTCGCACGACCTTCACCGCCAGTCTATAAACCCAGAGCGCTGTGTGCTCGCCTTCTTTGTTTGATCGCCATAAATATGTCCTCGTCGCGGCCTGCTTTCACTTATGTGCTTTTATGTTTTTAGTAATTAGGTTTTGAGTGAACTGTCGCAATGTCCTGATCAGAAATAATAAAAAGTTGCAAGTATCAAGTATCCTTCAATATGCCACGACTACAACATAAACATAACGTGTAATAAGAAAGAAAAATTTCACGCAGCCCACGGCATTACATATATATATCTATGTAATTATATTTAAATAGGAGGATTTCTTTGTTAAACTCTGTAGGTGGGAAAATTGAAAATAGATTTTCGGTATAAATGTGAATTTTAACATTATGTGTGTGTGTGAGAGAGAGAAAAGGCTAAACTTCCCAACAGATAGAGAACCCAGTTGCGAATATCTCTGCCTGAAAGGTAGTGTTGTATGTATTAAGTTTAAAAAGATAAGTCTTATGAAGGATTCCCTGGAAAAAAATGCAGAAGCTATATCAGCCTCGGAATTTATCCTGGATCCGTCCGTTTTCACATCCCATTCCGAGGGCCCTTCCAAAAAGTTATAAAAAATTAGTCTGTGAATAGGACTATATTATGAAGTAAAATATTACGACCGACATTTTGGAAATGGAGGATTACTAGTGACGAACCTCGTGATTTTTAACCACAGTTTAGTGAAGAGGGCACCACCCAAGTTAGCATCTTACTCTCTTAACTTCCACGCCAACGTGATGACTTTGAGCCATGACAGATTTAACGTGCAGCATTTCCTCTACACGGTAGGTGTTCAATGATATCCAATCGAGAAACCGTAACTCGCCAATGCTATTCATTAGTCTGTGGCCACCCCATAAAATTTGAAGTCATAGGTAAACATGGAAGACACTCCCCCCCCCCCAAAAAAAATATATTGATATTTTCTATTATTGACGATTTTTGCTGCCATTCAAAAACCTCCTTTTTCCTGTCTTTCATTTACAAATTAAAATAAAATCACAGAAGCCCATATTTTTAATAAAAAAATTAGCGACTAGTTAGCCTAACTTTTTCAAATATATATGCTAATATAATCGAGCAGCGTAACTACAATATATATATATATATTATAGTTATCTATTATTATAGTTATATATAAATTATCCCGGCACTACTCGCGCATGGTGTGTCATACCCACCGTCTAATTTTTCAGCGGTTCTTCTAAGCCTTTTTTGGAAAATGGATAGTTTCTCGTGTAGCTGACTTTAAGGTAATATCCTTTGAGGGGCCTTAGCCTGTAGGCGAATTCTAAATATATATTTTTGGATATCACCTCTTCGGGTATGTCATACCCTGCGCGTGAATCACCGTTACAGTTCTGAATGCATAAACGCGTTTTAAATTTTCCTTCTACTATGGCGTATTATTGTTGTTACGATGAAGAAATGTGATATTTAAGTAATTTAATAGACAACAGTATTTTCGGATGAAGAAATTCTCTTCGCATTTATGATGAGGAAAAATCAAATGAAGAGCATAACAGCAAGCATGATTCTTCCACTGAAATCGATCCAGATTTAGAAAAGGGAGACACTGTTGAAAATAAATGTTTTATATGTAGAGACACAAAAACATTTGAGAAGAACATAATTTTAAAAAGGAGAACACATCTTTAAATTTAAAGAATAAAGAAGTTTACTTCTATATGTTTAGTTTGAAAAAGATACAGATTTAAAAAAAAAATTAAGATCCAGTGAAAACATCGCACTCACTCACAACGCGATTAAAGGAGTGTATAATCAATGCACTGAATGCCCTTATAAAAAGAACAGAAAAACTAAATTTACGTGTGAAAAATGCAATAAGCATGTATATTTCCTACTTTTCTTCTTTGTCAACCTTTGTACACAAATTTTACGGTAAAAACACAATGTAAACACCCTTGGGTATGACACACCCTGCGCGAGAAATTTAGGTCGTTTTTTTTCACGCGAGTTGATGCCGGGATATATATATATATATAATGTTTTTACGAATATAACTCAGTTTTATTTGAATCAATATATTTATAAATAATGTTTCGCCTTTATGCTTCAACATTCAAAGTTAATTTAATTTATATTAAAGAGGAAAAAAAGGGGGAGCAGTCATAGAGACTGCCGATAGAAGTGAAAACTTTGAACTTTTAGTATTAAAATTTGAAATTTCATAATGTTTGAATTAAAATTATCTACTTCAATTTGGTTTTCACATCTATTGACACTCCGAGCAACAATTATACTCGTGTGTTTATATGGTTTTTTTTATAATTCAAATATATTACGGGCTGTACAAGATCATGACAAAATATAAATACTATTCAACTGAAATAACAATTCTTCGTTTTTCATACGAATTTCTGAGAAAAGCAGAACATTTTACTTTCTTACGATAGCATCATTTTTTAGGTCAGTTGCATGCGCATGCAAACTTTGACAATTGAATGAAAATATCGATAATCCTTTCTTGTTGGAGATGAATTCTAGAAAAGTTTTGGTGACCGTTTGTAATGTATTGTTTTGTAATCTTTTCAATTCTAACTTTAGATCTTCTCTATGACTTGTTGATCTTTTATGATGTTTATTTGCATTAATAACCATATTTTAAACTTCAACACATTAATCTTGAATTGTTATGAGATTTTATAAAATTTTTAATTTCAAAATCAACGATAAAAGTATGATTGAATAACTACAAATCTGTTTTACCACATTAGTAAGAAAACGTCTAAGCCACTGTGAAATACTAATCCGGATTGCGTGATGCATTGCAGAGGTTAAATATTGGAAAATAAATAATGCAAAATTTTCAAACGCCAGAATAAATACGAAGATTTAAAATAATTTTAAATAAAATAAAAATTTCAAACTCTAAAATAAATACGAGTTTTTAAAATAATTTTCTGTTTTTATTTTTTATCTTAAAAATATTAGTATATTTATTTAGTACTCATTATTGTACCGCACAATGATTCTTCAATTAAACGATTCAAATAATAATCAAACAAAAACACTATTTCAACATGCACAGTATATACACATTGAACTTTTCACCAAATCCATTCAATTTCACTTATAAGATATACACAGCACTAAACGTCAGCTGTATAGCTACAGATATACTGCTATAAGCAGGTCGGTGACGCGAACGCAGGAGATTTCACCCATCCAAAAAGTTTCTAAGGCGAACAGCACACTGCGCATGCGCCAGTCAGAGCATGTCGGTGACGCGAACCCATAAGATTTTCCCCTACCAAAAAGTGCCCAACGCGCCGCTAAAGATGTTTTCACTTCAAAAATGTTGGGGCGTTATTGCTTGTTGAATATTTCTAAATTTTTTTGAAAGACGCAGTTTAATTGACACCATATAAATATTTGAATGTAAATTATTGTAGAGACACTTTTCGATATAAAAAAGATTTCTGAATTTCTTCTCCAATCTTTAGCATGAATCTAAATTACACTTAAGATATTTATAACTGTTGCTAGGGTCTTAGTAATTCATCTGTAACCGAAGTTAGTGTGTTTCATAAAATGGCTAGGGATATTAAGAGTCATACGTTCAAGTTCTGATTCGATCAAAGGCTGTCGTTCAGAATAATAAAGTCTTATCGCTTGTTAAATTGAACTGGACTTCGGAGTTTTCACTTGGAGCATGCAGCTCTGTGGAAGTCGGAAATAGGAAGTAGTAATTCAGATATATTGTTCTTTTCACTTTAGTTCTGTATTACAAGAGCCAACTCTAACGTTAAATAAAATAAACCAGTCATATATATTGTTTAAGGTATCCGACTGGTTGCGACAACTTTTTTTTTAAAGGAGATATGGGAATTTTTTTTTATTTTTAGATTTGTTTAGTGTATTTTAAGAAAAATATGCTAAAATTAACAAGAGAAAAAGAAATTATTGTTACTAAAATGGGAAAAAATAGGTGAACGTTGACAAAAAATAGCATAAACGCGGTCCATTCTGCACCAAAGGTTTATGAACAAATTTTCAATTTTTTCAATCTTATATGTTGCTATATTATTCAATTTTGAAATAACCTTCAGGAAAAGAGATATTTTCTTTTTTGAAAAAACTGGAGCACTTTATCTCGGTAACTATATGAAAATGCTTAAAAAGACAGTGATTATATTCAGATAAGGGACTGCAAATTTTGTAACAAAACTGTGATTGATATATCTGAAAGTTAAAACAATTCTTCTATTATACAGAACTTACAGAAAAAATTTCACAGTTAATTATGTTCAAAACTTTTTTAGCAATCGCTGGCCCCGTTTGATTATTTTCAAAAAATCACATTTCGAGTAAAACGCGTTTTAAAGTATGACATCTTGCTTAAAGTAATGGCATCTGCTTTTACTAAAACACTTGTAGTTTTGGTTCTAGTGAACGGAAAATGATAAACTTGGTATTTTTATAAAATGGTGTATAAAATAAATTCATAAAAAAAATTTGTCAATTTTTGGCAAAATTCACAGTTTTAGGGTAGTCCAACCTTAAGAGATCCAGCTGTAATATAAATACATATAATTTGGTACCGACACAAACCGCTAGCATAAAACCAAAAATAACAGCAAAATTTTCAAATCATTACCTTAAAAAAAAATTGCCTTGGTTTTTTAATACGGTTTATAATTTTATAACCAACTGAAAGTTATCGTTTAAAAATTTCTTAGTTCTACATTTCTTATTTAAAAAAAAATGTTTTTTTTTTAGAAAATTGTTATGGAATTTTTATTTAAAAAGTAAAGTAAAGGAAAAAAATAAATATCTTTTTCAGCAGTGTTACATAATTAATGGAATCCATTCTTAAATACAAATTCGTATAGTAAAACCAATTTATTTTTTATTAATTGTAAATTTCAACATCTGCATCGGATTTGAGTTTCATCTATTAATCACACTTTTTCTTCACACTGAGACAACGAAAGCACTTCAAGAAGTGCATTGCACTTTCTATAGTGTACACACACAATGAATATTTATACGAAGGATGTCGTTTTTTTAACTTTACGTTGAGATATTTTCGAGTGTTCTGTGTTATATAATTTTCAAAATTGTAATACTTTTAATTTGAATCGTGTTTTAGGATTACTGACATGTGGAATATAGTTCCAATGAAAAGCAACATGTTGGCATATTTTACGACATACTTTAATGTTCCTTGCAATTGCAACATTTTCGAACACAAGTTTGGAGTTTCGGGATTCAACCTCTTCCTCCCCCATAAACAAATTTTTTTTTTTCATAGATATTAACTTTCGATCCTTCTCTCCTCTGCTTGTTTTTTAAAATGTAACTCCCTTACCATATAACAGGTGGCCACGGCAGTCTAGAGCTCAAGGTCACGAACTTGTGTGTTTGGCTGCGTCACCCTAATGGTCAAGGTAACGGGCTCGTGAACGGCGTGTCAAGAGTTCAAGACTAGTATCGCTGAAGACTTGCCGTGTAGGGAGGCGGTGCACGTTAAATCTGTTGAGGCTCAAATGTCCTCCCGTTGGTGTGGTGTGGAATTTAGGAGAGGGGGATGCCAGCTCAAGTGTCGTCCTTGTCACTTGACCATGGTTCAAAATTACGAGGTCTGTCGCCAAAAGCCCTCGAGTAGCTGAATAGGGCGACATTTTCACTCACTCACGAACTCGTGGCCAGCTTGTCATGAGTTCGAGCCTTGTACAACTGAAGGCCCACCGTGTAGAGGGAGGCGTTGCACGTTAAATCTCTCTAGGTCCTCTCTAAGTCCTCGCGTTAATGTAGCGTGGAAATTCGGAGAGGAAATGCCAGTTTAGATGTCGTCTTCATCACTTGACTGTAGCTCAAAATTACAAGGCATTCGTGATGCCTTATAGAGCGACGTGAATAAACACTCACTCCAATAAAAGAGGTCTGTGTACGCTACTAATTTGCGTGAACATTCTACAGATGTAATAAATATATGCAGGAATTGTTGTGTGTTTGCGTTGTGAGGGAAGCGCTCTCTCTTCCCTCAGTGTGTAGAGGGTTCGGAAGGAAGACTAGCCATATTTCAAAATAATTCACTTTATTTACAACACAAACTACAAACAAGTTCGATCCACCAAGGTTAAGAGATGCACCTAATTAATAAATATGAAGACAATTAACGAGGTACGCGAGATATAAGAAGACTTTAAATACTTAGTACAGTTACTTAATTCAATTGCTCTGACTTCATATCTATCAAATCTAGATTCAATCTCAAGTCACAGATCGTCATCTTAAGTAATACAATTATTAGTTACTAAATATCCACGCCTCACATTCAGTTTGATTAATCACTGCTCCACTAGCACACACAAACAGTCTATCCTATCTCTCTCTTCTCTTACCTGAAAGCCTAGACTATATATAGTAGTCCTAATTTTTGCATACCCACGCTCTCTTCTTCGGGAGGAAGTTTTATCAAAAAATTATTTTTAAAGACCAAAAATTCCCTAAGAGTACTTACTATTAGTAAGAAGATCGCGAATAGAGCCGTCACAGTGTGTGTGTGTAACGTTTTATTCCAATTAAACATCCAAACACTGATTTAATCAAAATAATTACTCTTTCTGCACTATGCGCATAATTCCCTCCATAGTGATTTGCTTCCCTCAAATACTATTTTTGTTCAAATTTTCGTAAAACAAAAAGGAAATAGCATTAATCCTTGTGTGGGATGAAAAAATCTAGAGGTCAATGACTGGGTTCCATCAAAAAGCTGCATGCTTTTTTCCGCTGTTTTTTCTGATGATCTATTTGTTGTTTTCGTAGTAAGATTTTTTTTTTTATGTAAACTGTTACAAATCTTCCGTATTTTTACAGAAGTTAAAAGTTTTTATTTAAATGTGATTTTTTTTTCATGAAAAAGGGAAAAAAAATTCTATAAAGGAAACTTTTTTTGAAAATCGCCAGTTTTTAAGAGAAAATAAATTGTTTCCAATTCCTCGTTAAAAGGGTGGAAAATTTTATTTGAAAGATTCATATAAATAATATAAAAGCTCACAAATAAAACTTAATATGAGATAAGATTAATAGTTGATAGAAATTATCACAGCAAGAACCAGCAACTTTGTCTTTAAAAAATGTTTTTCCTCTGAATGCATTGTCTAATTACGTACTTTATCCGGCGGCTTCCGCGGGGGTATAGCTCAGTGGTAGAGCATTCGACTGCAGATCGAGAGGTCCCCGGTTCAAACCCGGGTGCCCCCTTTGTACTTATTTATAATGAAAGAAAAAAAGTAGACATTCTTTTTTTAGATGTGGTGTTTGAGATTTTCTTTTATTTCTGAAATATGTCTTAGGATCAGAAATTTCACAGAATTACAGTGAATTCAATGTTTACATGTGTTCCAATGTTTTTCTTCAAAAATCCCACACAAATTTTATATTATTAAAAAAGTTAAATTTCTAAAAAGTTAAATGCCGTAAGAGAGAGAAAGAGAAATTTGTTAATTGCGCAGTATCGTTGAATACTTTTATTTAATTTCTTTTGATGCTCCGTATTTGAAGTTATCTGTTAAATCCTAAAAAACATAATTATTTTTAGCTAATGATAGATCAATTAGTTTGGTCCTATTGGCATTTTAAGTACTGTATGAAAAACCTCTCGCTTATAAAATTTATTTCATTTCAAAACATTCTTCCTTCATAATTCAGTAGGCGTAAATAACAAATTTCATAAAACGTTTGTTCAAAACTCCGACGAATAAAAGAAGTTACGTTTCTCTGTTATTTATCAGAAGTATTTTAAATATATTTGAAAAATTTATAACGTTGCAAGTCCTAACCTATCCAAAGTGGCCACGGTAGCTTTCTGGTTATAGTCAAGAACTCCAGGCCGGCTTGTCACAGGTTCGAATCCTGGTTCCACTGAAGGCCCACCGTGTAGAGGGGCTGATTCATGTTAAATCCGCCGAGTTCAGAGTCCCTCCGTTGGCGTGGTGTAATTTAGAGAGGAAGATTCTAGCTCAGGTATTGATTGGGGCTACAACAGAGTTACGAGACCCGTTGCCAGTAGCAACCATTTTGCTTTTTTTTAGTACAATGTTAATATTGCTCTCACTCACTCAAGCAATCTAAAATCTTTAATCGATCAATTCATGGATGTATCTGTTTTTTCCAAAAGAATTTTTTTTTTTTTTTGTTAAAATTAGTGCAATATGTAGCTCTACCTTCTGGTTATTTGCCAATTCCTACTATTAGCTCACTATCTCTCTCTATATATATATATTTATTTATTTATAGTTATATACATACATATATATCTTGTTCAAATTTTCAATCGTTAATAATATACTTTCTATTCATTCAATCAAGTTCAAATAATTTTTTTAAAGTTGTAGCGGATGACACTTGATGTTATACAGTTTTTTCAAACATTAATTCATTAGTTAAATTAAATTTGTTAACGGTTTTTTAGCCAAACTAGACCAAGTGGGTGTGCATTGTTACAAAAATGCAGACAAATCATGCTCTTTTTTCAATTCCTACTATTAGTTCACTCTCTCCTATATATATATATATATATATATATATATTCAAATTTTCAATCGTTAATAAAATATTTTCTATTCATCCATTCAAAGTAGGAATTGATATAAAAAATATTTTTTATATTACTTGTTTTAATTACAATTAATCTTAATGAATAGAACAATGAAGATAAGCTGTGCTTTACCAAAGAAAATTATATTGTTTCAACTCTTACAAAAAAAAGCGCATTAATTTTTTTTTGCGTGTTTCAGCATAATTTTAAAAAATGTCCGTTCAAAATCTTCGCTATTCCAAATATATCAAATTGTTAATCGCTTCGTACGTGAATAGTTTTGTTAATTTATTTTAATCAAAGGCATTTACATTATAACTTTATTTTCTTATTTTTTAAAAAGTGTTTATGACATTAAATTCACTTTATTGAAATTTATCCTTTAAAGTTTAAATATTCTGCTGAATAGTAAAAATTTCAGATATGTTGCGGTATATATATATATATATATATTATTTCTGAACAGTTCCTTTAAATGATAATTTAAAATTTTTACTATCAAAATGCTGAAATGCGAATATTTTTGAAGCAATGCATTCAATTATTTCCCACAAAATCGAATTTCAAATTTCTCACTAAACTAGATTTTTAATACGATAACTATACTTTGAAGTATATACAACTTAAACACACCTTTGGGATTAAAAGAGATAGTGTGGTATAATAAATTTAATTATCGACATTATCGTGTTAAATATTTGTTATTCATTCTGAAAATGTGGTACACATATATTTTCCCTTTATCGTATAAAAATAAATCCTCCAGCTCGGTTAGAAGTATCGTAGTAAACTAAATTACTGTTTAGAAGCATTTCTTTTTTAGAATGTCGACGAAATAAGGCAAACCTTTAATTTATAGTCGATATCGGTGCATTAAGTACGCTTAGCACTGACCGATAAAATAAGAACTTCCCCACTCCAAAGCCAAACTTAATTAAATTACTTTCCGCAGTAATTTATGTAAACACAGAACTAGCGTGAACGATAAGCTAAATACCATCCTGTATTTTAAATGTTCGGTTTCGGAAAGAGAAGGGAGGAAAAAATTATATCCACCGCTACAACTGCTTATCTCAAAAGGTGCGAAAACTTTCGAAAACTTTTCCCCAAATACAGCTTAGAACAATTTTTTTTGTTCCTCTCCTTTTTCGCCATCTTCTGAAACGTTTGTTTGTCCTGCAGTTATCGGAAAATTAAGTTTGCCTCTGAATCGTTTGCTATTGATTTTTTGGTTGATAATGGAATATTTTTCATCATTAAATGAACTGTGTTGGTTTAAGGATTTTTTTTAATTTATTTTTTTATTTTATATTCTCGGTTTTTATTGAAGATTAGTAAAATAAAGAAAACGGTTTTTTACTGTTTTTCTTTTAAATTTTTGAAAAAGGGAATTGAGATTAAGCTTTTTCTCTTAAGAAAATATTCGATATTTTTTTTTTTTTTCAAATTTCGAAGAATTGATAAAATGAAAGAAATAAAAAGATTTAAGTCGACTCTTTTTATATGTTTTTAACGATTGCCATTCCTCCTTTCTGTAATTGAACTAATAAATAAGGATTTAATGTATCCTGTGTACGTACTGGTAAAATGGCAAACTAAAACTAAACTATTCAATCGAAAAAAAAGCAAACATTGCATTTTTGCGAAAAAAGTCTCATTATCTAAATTATCGTATTTAATTTAAAGAATTTCAGCTGTTTTCAAAGTTAATGTTTTATATTAGTTAGATTTTGAATTGAACATTAGTTTTCGAATGTTTTGCATTGATAATTATCTAAACCGTAATTGAAATACATTTTTTCTAATTCTTCAGTAATTATTTCAAGCTCTAAGAATTAAATTAAAAGTAATGAATCAACATTCTTCGCATTTTTTTCAGTGTATAATGAAACCAAAAGAAATTACATTATATTTACAACTAAATGCTATTATTCACACTTTTCAACACAATCCTTGGTTTTTTCACTCCCATTTTTCTCTATTATAATTAGCACTGTTTATATCAGCTGAAAATTAGCATTTCTATACAAGCGTACACATTTTATTGCTGATAGCTGTTTGTTTACATTAAGGTATCCGACTACCCTAAAATTGTGAATTTTTTCAAATATTGACAATTTTTTTATGATTTTATTTTATGGGTCATCTTATTAGCTTTATAAAAATACCAAGTTTATTATTTTCCGTTCACTGGAACACAAACTATAAGTATTTTAGTAGAAGCAGATGCCATTATTTTAAACAAGATGTCATACTTTAAAACGCTTTTTACTCTAAATGTGTGGGTTTTTTTTTTTAAATGCTCAAACGGGGCCAGCGATTGCTAAAAAAGTTTTGAAAGTAATTTACTGTATTTTTTTTGTGTATGTTCCTTACAATAGTAGAAGTGTTTTAATCTTCAGATTTATCCACCAATGTTTCATTACAAAATTTACAGTCCCTTATGTTAATATACTCACTGTTTTTTTAAGCAATTTCAGATAATAACTAAGATAAAGTGCTCTAGTTTTTGTAAAAATAAAAAAAATATCGCTTATCCTGAGAGTCATTTCAAAAAGGAATAAGATAGCAACAGAGCAGAATTGAAAAATTGTTTATAAACTTTTTTTACAGAATGAGCCGCGTTTGTTATTTTCTGTAAATTTTTACTAACTTTTTCCCATTTTAGTAATAATAATGTATTTTTCTCTTCTTAATGTTAGCATATTTTTCTTAAAATGTACTAATTAAATCTAAAAACAACAACAAAAATCCCCATATCTCCATTTTTTTTTTTTTAAAAATTGTCGCAAATAGTCGGATACCTTAAAACAATGATGTAATATTTTCGAAATTTTTAAGATTATGAAAATATGATTTCTATGAGGGTAGATCTACGAGTTTTAAAATTGTAGATAAATATGTAGCTTGCATATTCTTTTTCAAAATAAGTTTTAGTAGCTTGTTAGTTCAAACCATAGATTTTCCTCCCATATTTGGCAACACTTAAATCAAGTTGTAGTTCGAAAATCTTGATTTCGCGAACGATGCATCAGTGAAATATTGATGGGTGGGAATCGGGGCTGATACGTTTTAAATGGTACTAGGCATTATCTTTATCATTAAGTTCTTCAAAATTACAAGAACTGTCGCCAATGGAGCTCACATTAGTGGCTAAAATCATGTGATTTTATGATACGTTTAACAAACTATATAAAATATTCTGATACACACTTTATTTATTTCACATAAATAATATTTCTCTGCCACAATTTTGTCAGTTCATTCATTTAAAGTAAATACCAATGTTCTTAAGGTTTCCAGCTCATGAATTTTCGAAAAATCATCGATTTTCACTTTTTTATATTTTTTAAGAATTCAAATATTTCTGTTTAAAATGATATATGGTGTGAGAAAGTACGACAATTAGAAGCATTTTTATTTATTTTTTAAATGAAGTTACTCCTTGAGGCGCATCAAATAAGCTCTGCTAAGAGCACATGTGTCTTTCCTTGCATAAGTTTCTGATGAGCGCAAATCCATATGATGTCCAAGTGGAAAAATTAAAGTGTACTGGGAATATCCAAATATGTATAAGTGCACGTCTTTTGTTCCAAGGAGTCAGTTAATAACACCATATGGTCATTGATTCCAAAATCTACATTTGTGGAATTGAAAACGCTAAAATTGGGATAAATATGGTTATTGTGCAATTCAATATGAGTCATGTAGCAAAATTAATGATCTTAAGACATTGTGATATTGAACCAAGTTATAACTGTGTGCCGTGATTCAAAAAATTAGATGCACGTTGGATTCATTTAGCCTTTTGGTGATCCCCCCAAAAGGCTAAATTGTTAAAAATAATGAAAATAAGAAAATTAGAAGAGCCTTTTGTAGGAGCAGAGGGTAAAAAAAAAATGTTTCATATGCTGCTCGAAAGTGCAAAAAAGTAAATGCTTAAAAATAACAAATTTTTACTATAAAACCTGTTTTTTCAAAATGTAATATTTTTTACTTTATGTACCTTTTTCTCAAAAACTACTTATTATATAATACTCAAATTTTCAGTTAGCATACTTTTAACATGTTTACACATTTTAATGGTGGTAATTAGATATATCTAGCAAATGTTTTTAAATAAGGCTTTCTTAACCTAAAGTTTAGAGGAAAAAATTGGGCATTTTTTGAAAAATTCATAATTATTTTAATTTTAATCAAAAACACAAAACCCTTCGTTAAAGTTTTATTGATAGTACACATAACCTGCTGTAAAAGTTTTATCCATGCAAAGTAAATAGTTTCTGAGAAAATGGTATAAACTTACGTAATTCAACATGGGTTCCTGTGGGCGTGCCCCCCCCCCCTAACTTCAAAATACAATTCAAAGGTGTGTGTTTTTCTTTCTCCTTCACCCCACTCCTCCCTAGTTGAATGTATCCTATCACATCCAGTTTAGACACATTTTTTAAGAAATGTCGGTACTTGCGTATTATCGCAACAATTGCCAACTCTATTAATAACGCGCCAAGTTGGCAACCCCTATTTAGCATGCGTTGTATGAGCTAAATTGGCATCCATGTGTTTCGTTTCATATAACGCCAATGGTTGCATTAATACGTGAGTACCGAAATGTCCTAACGTAATACAATACTGTATATGGTATATGCAATAAGCAATGGATGAGGATTGAAGCCAGGACATTTTAAGGCGCAGACCGTCTTTGCTCGGGCCCAAGGTCTCGGCATTGGTAGGAGATAGAGGGAACTTGTCTTGTTTTTGACTTGGTATTAATAAGATTCTGATTCGAACAGTGCCGGTTTTTCCGAGAAGTTCTTGGGGTCCCGGGTAAGCTAAACTTAAACAGATTTTCTGGTTATAAATTTTGATCCTCCAGTGCCAAGGAAGCCCGTATATCTCTGACGCCTAGGGCCCGAAATGAGCTTAAATCGGCACTGGATTCGAATAATTTTAAACGTCAAATGTTACACATGGACATATTCTCTGAACATCTGAGAATTTTTAACTATATACCAATTGACAACAGTGGCAAGGTTGCATTATTATGTTATGCAGTGGCGTAACTTACAACCCCGCACCCGAAGGGGCCCAAAGCCCAACTGACGCCAAGTACGTATTTAACCAATTTATTAAATATTAAAGGCGAAATCTGACTTTGCAGGGGAGTGGCCTAATATTCTCCGTTACGCCACTGATGTTATGTCTCTCATCCGTGTCTAGATCTATGCCACCACTATATTCCATCATTTAGTCGAAAGTGGCGCACGGTATTTGCGTAGGTCAATGAGATCGCGAGTCACTTACATTTATTTATTTCGGGCTTCCGTTTGTACGAGTATTTGACAACGTATACTAATATGCTATTTGTTTAAAAAGTCGCAGGTGTGACCTATATTTCGAAAAAATCTTAAGACATCTCTGGTTGAACTTTTAGTCAATGAGTGTGATAAATTTTGTAATATATTTCATGTCTTCCTCACTATTTACTAAAAGTTTTGCAATCGTTTACTTAAATCTCATAATTCAAAAAAAAAAAATACTAACATACTATAGAGTGTTTGTAACACACTGCACGATTTATCAAGGAACTAGATATTTGTCAGGAAAAATAAAAAGTAAAAACTACTCACTTAAATTTTTCAAATAGTGAAATTTAGAAATTCGAAATCAAAGAAAATGTCACCATTCATTGAAAATTTCAATAATAATCAATTTTAAAAAGATTCCGGTTTCTTTTGAGATTTTGTTTTAAAATTTATGACGCAATGAAAAAAACATTGTGTAGGCAAAAATATATGAACAAATAGGATACGAAGACTTCCAAGAAAATGAATAAAAAAATGCTAGTATTAAAACCAATTAAATGTTACAGTTAAATTTATTATTATTAATGTTAAAATTATTAATGTTTTATTTTTCCACAGACGCAGTTGCAATGTTCGAGGAGAGGAATGTTTAAAAGACATCGAGTGTTGCTCCACAGAATGCGTTTGTTCAACGAATGTGTGCAAATGTGGAACTCGGCCCAAAGTGAAGACGCCGAAATCGAAACCTCAAAGCTTAGCCCAGCGTTTGATCTGTCGTTACCGATAAATATTTACTTGTTCCTTGTATTTAGATTGTATTTCGTGTGTATGTATAATATGTGTGTTACGCAGATGTTTTTATTTTTATTGCAAAAGGAAGAAATTATATTGAAAATAAAGATTTATTTTTAATTTCTTATGATTCTTTATTTCAATATTTTACTGCCGACTGAAGCAATATAAACTAGAAAAATAAAGTTTTGGTATTTGCATGCGTATTAAGTTTTCTTGCTTTATCGAATAATGCCAGAAAAATCCATTCACTCCAGTATTTTGAGAAATGTATGTATTTGAATAAAGATTATTCATTTACATTATTTTTAACTTTAAACTTTTAATAATAAATATAGATCATGCAAATCTGTACAGCTCAACAATCACTAACTAAAATTAGAATTGACGGGTCTACAGCGCGTAGCGCTTTTACCCAGTGTGAGGAGAATAGAAAATCCATGTTAGAAATTTTAAAAATCAAGTAACCCCGGCGTGGGGGGCAGAGGAACTGGCTCCGAGGTGGCCGCGCAAGGCGGACGAACCGGGGAGAAATCTGGAGGAAGCGCAAGGAAGGAAAACGATCACCAGCAAAAAAGAGGAGGCAACCAATATGAGCGGGAGGGCAGTGAGTTCACCACTGAGTCAGTTCTGACGCAGAAGAGCAATTGGTGTTGTAATGTAAAAATTAGGGAAAAATGTAGAAATTAAGTGCAAAAAGTAAAAAGACTACAAGAAAAACCTGAGAGTGTGAGTTAAAGAATTAGATTTTAGTTTGCAGTATGGACAGCATTTGTCCCCACTGAAGCATCATTTGTGCCATCTGAGACATCAAACTTGCTGTGTCAATAGTATCATGTTGTGTGTTCTTCTTAACTGCACCTGAGTACAGTTGTTGTGGTGGTGTGGTGTTCTGGGCGCGTGCGCCGGTATTCACCTGTCGGACATGTGGTACCTGTTGCTTCTTCTTGTTGTTTGTGTTGTTATGGGGTTTTTGGGGCATCCTGAATAATTTGCAGGGTGAGGACCACTGCAATTTGCACATTTAGCTGGGTTTTAATGGACTTTTTACATTCAGAGGTGAGATGACCCCCTGAACATTTAAGAGATCTAGGTGCTCTATTACAAAACCTAGAGTGGTGGAAAAACTCCTGGCATCGATAGCACTGAGGAGGCATTTTAGATTGATTTGGAGGCTCAGGCTTAACTCTAAAAGAACCAACGTGTGTGATATTGAAAATGCCCGTGTTAACCGGGCACCTAGGGAGGGTTACCAGAAAAAGTGGCATGTTTGCTTGGGTTTTCTTGTTTTTCAACAAGGTGACGTGGCTGGGATTGTTTTCGCTTCATCTTTATATATACAGTCGACTCTCGATAATTCGAAGTTGGGAGGACCAATGAAAAACTTTGAATTATCAATAGTTCAAATTATCAAGCAGGAAAAAACTCCAAAAAAAAAATACACGACGATAAATTTTTTCTAACACTTTTAAATTTGAAATTATGTAATAAAACAACAATTGTACAAAGTCCTCTATAAAAGAATTTATTTATATATTGAAAACAATTATTAAAAGAATATATACTGTACATAATTAATCTTTTTTGACGAAAACATCTGTTTAATCTGTAATCGCGCGGTTTCCCAACACCATTGGTTCTTCAAAGCAGGGTCTAATCCTGCTCATGCCCTTTTTAGTATCACATGCCATAAGTCACACAGATGAGTCATAAATCATCATGTCACTCCGACGCAAAATACACAAACTTGTGCATCTCTCTTCATAATAGCGGGTCATCTTTTCTGAACACATGTGTAGCAAGGCCACGTGTTAAATGAAAGATTTAGACGGCTGACAACAGGTGCGGATGGTTTATTGCCCACTTGAAGAAGGAAAGCAATAAAAGTGTCTTTTTGCTTGATGAACCGAGAAACACAAAGAAAGGACAGAAGACAGATGATCATCAAAAGGGCTACGTTACAGGGGGAGACACGCTGAGAAAATACAACACAAAACATGTAAATTCAAACCTGTTTGCTACAGGACTCTACATGGTAGTGAGTGTTCGAATTGTGTCGTGAGCTATATAAGATAACTTCGAATTATCGCGTGTTGTAGTCTGGCCTGCCGCAGAATTCACTTCGAAATATTGAGGGTACCAAAATGTATTGTTTAGTTCGAAATATGAAGAGTTTTTCTAGGTGCTGAGCATATACTTCGAATTAACGAGAGGTTCGTATTAGCGAAGGTTTGAATTAGCGAGAGTCGACTGTATATATTTATAACATCTGCAAGCCAAACTATTCGACTCACCGATATATACGCTTTTTTAGATAGAATAAACAAAACATTTTTCCGTATCCAATGTATCTGTTATTATGCATATTAAATGCATGGTTATTAGCAAAGTAAAATAGTAATATATTTTTTAAAAATATATTAAATAACCCAGTTTGACTCCTTCGCATTCCACCGTTAAAATATATTTGCTTTCTTATTATATTAATTTTCAATTATACAGATTTAAAAATTAAATTACAAACAATGATTTATACTTTTTTAAATGTTGTAACATTCTATATATTTATATGTTACATTCTTATGCGATAAAAAATTAAACTTAATCTGGTAGCTAACATACCCTGGTATCAAATATTCGGCTATCAAATTTCGGTCGTATGCGGGGGTGTACGTTACACCACTGCACAAAAGTGAGGTTTGAAATTCAAATTCCTCCTCCCATAATTTTTTTTTTTTTTAAAGTTTTAGTGCTTTGGTCTGCATTTTTTTTTTTTTTTTTTTTATGTTACTCCTCCCATAAAAGAAGAGCAAATAAGTAATGCAGGAGTAACAAATAGGTAAAACATTTACCATTAGATGGCACCACGTGCTTTCTCCATATCAAATTGCTAATTTGGGATGGAAGAAGTAAAATTATTAACAGGCTTTTTT
The DNA here is from genome assembly GCA_019973975.1 of Trichonephila clavata. Taxonomy (NCBI): domain Eukaryota; kingdom Metazoa; phylum Arthropoda; class Arachnida; order Araneae; family Nephilidae; genus Trichonephila; species Trichonephila clavata. Next base: position 136,877 of record BMAO01035623.1, on the reverse strand, counting down.
TTTATTCAAAGTGTTTCTTCTTTACCTGTTTCAACTTTTTATTAAAAAAAAATTTGCAGTTATAGAGACTGCCGATAGAAGTGAAAACTTAGAACTTTTAGTATTAAAATTTGAAATTTCATAAAGTTTGAATTTAAATTATCAACATCAATCTGGTTTTCACATCTATTGCCACTTCGTGCAGCAATTATATGCATGTTTATATGTTTTTTTTATTATTTAAATATATTACGGGCTTTACAAGATCATGACAAAATTTAAATACAATTCAATTGAAATAATTAATATACAATCATATTATTTATGGATAATATTTGTATTTACTTAAATTTCAATATGTACTTGAATTTTAACTTTATTTTAATTGTTTGCATCATTACCATCCTTAATTTCAACAATATACTTAGACTTTTTGTATTTTCAATTATTTCATTTTGTTCTAAAAAAGATACAATAGGCTTATGGTAACTAAAGTTAGAAAGGAAAATGTTTGATTCAAATTTATCTAAGTATCGCGTAAAAACTGCATCGATCGTCGTTTTATATTTTGTAGTACTGAGTTTTCGATCATTGGACATATTTAAATTAAGTGTTTCAATTAGAAATTCAATAAGTGGTAGATTTTTATCATCTGCAAAGTTAATATTGAAGTCTCCACTTAAAATCATAGGTACATTATCATATTTTTCGCCAAATCTTTTTTCGAGTATTTCAGAACCTTCCTTTGTTTAAATCATCAAATTTTCGAATAAAAATTATTGTATCTGTCTCATAGATTTTCCAGGCGAAATATAAACGGCAACCATTAATATGTATAGAACATTCTCGGAATCGCAACGAGCAACGCATATATATATTTCGCCTATATCAGAAACATTCACACCAATGCTTCTAGTGAATTTAGTATGTATGTCCATATGTGAAGTAATGAAGTGTGACGTATCTTGAGTATTGTGATAAATAGCTACGCCTGCTGCTGAAACTTCGGGTCTTTTATTACTTACAACAAAGTTGAAATTCGGAATATCAAGTGGTTCTTCGTTTTTCAAGCGAATTCCCGACAAAACAGAACATTTAACTTTCTTACGATAGCATCATTTTTTAGGTCAGTTGCATGCGCATGCAAACTTTGACAGTTGAATGAAAATATCGATAATCCTTTCTTGTTGGAGATGAATTCTAGAAAAGTTTTGGTGACCGTTTGTAGTGTATTATTTTGTAACCTTTTCAATTCTAACGTTAGATTCTCTCGATGACTTGTTGATCTTTTATGATATGTATTTGCATTATAACCATATTTTAAACTTCAACACATTAATCTTGAATTATTATTAGATTTTATAAAATTTTTAATTTCAAAATCCATGATAAAAATATGATTGAACAACTAAAAGTCTGTTTTACCACGGTAGTAAGAAAATGTCTAAGCCACTGTGAAATACTAATTCGGATTGCGTGATGCATTGTAGAGGTTAAATATTGGAAAATAAAAAAAAAATTTAAACGCCAGAATAAATAAGAAGAGTTAAAATAATTTTAAATAATATAAACTTTTCAAATGCCAAAATAAATACGAGTATTTAAAATAATTTTCTACTATTTTTTTTTTACCTTAAAAATATTAGTATATTTATTTCGTACTCACTATTGTACTGCACAATGATTATTCAGTTAAACGATTCAAATAATAATCAAACAAAAACACTATTTAAACAATGCACAGTATATACACATTGAACTTTTCGTTAAATCCACTCAATTTCACTTATAAGATATACACAGCTGTATAGCTACAGATATACTGCTATAAGCATGTCGGTGACGCAAACGCATGAGATTTCACCCATCCAAAAAGTGTCTAAGGCGAACAGCACACTGCGCGTGCGCGAGTCATGAGCATGTCGGTGACGCGAACCCATAAGATTCCCCCTACCAAAAATTGCTCAACGCGGCTAAAGAAGTTATCACTTCAAAAAACCGACAATGCTTTACCCTATTTATTTTATTCATTCTTCTGAAAATCATACATTCATATTGACACAGACAAGAGTTTTGAATGTGAATAATTAATTTCTTATAAAAACAGGCGCAGTATGTATGTACAAATAGGATTACTTTGATAAGATTTATTACAGGACAATTTTTAACAGTTTTATTCGTCAACTAGCTTTTACCCATGGCTCCGCTCGCGTTGATGTCTTTAAATAACGGTCAAAGTCGCAATTATCATCATTAGAAAGTAAATAATATAATATGGTACAACATCCATAACCGATTTTCAATTGCGACTCTGCATAATGTTCCTAATCTACGTCATTATGAAGATACACTCTCATATTCGTTTTCAGACTGAATTTTTCAACTTTTGCCCATAAGTTTGATGATTTATAGAGACTTTGATTTCATCTTCCTCCTATGATAGCTGTACTATCTCGTAAATCTTGAAGAGTCTGATTTAGCGCTTCTATAGATTTCTTTTGAGACATCGTCCTTTCATTCTCACACTAAAAGTTTACATTGTCGAAGCATCCTGCCTCGAGAGCCACTTTTGCTGAAATTGTAGATGGGTGAATCTTCATGCACAATATTCAACGGTAATTTAAAAAACGGAATGTACAGTACGACCGCCGGTCAGTAGTGTCGCTGCTATAGCGGAAGAAGCGACAGCAACTGCTGTCCTCTGTTTTTTTCTGACGGGCATTAATAAAAAGTTTAGCAAAGTGTTTTTCCGGTTCCTCCAAAGGCGTCGAGAAAAAAGAGTGCCCCACTGCCGGATTCTATTTTGCGTAACACTTGATGGAAAACATGACTTTGTTCTGGAGTTAATTGAGGGATAAATTCTGTTATTTGATGTTGCAATGCTATAAAATCGTAGTTTAATTTTCAAGCAATTTCATTATCGAAGCCATTTCCGTTGACACGTCTAGGACTAATCATTCCAAAATCATGTAGCTTCTTTCCATCCATTCTGAAAATCTTTATTGCGTTTCGTTGTAGATGTGTTCATTGAAAGGCATATTTACTTGTAACTGCTGCAATCGTCGCAAAATATCCTCCACCATGTAGTCTTTGTACTTATTCCAAAAGGTTTGAGGATTAGAAAGACCGAAGATGAAATAAGTATTGTGTAAAGCTCCCTAATTTTATTCGGCGAGTGACATTGTATGGCTTCTCCTCCATAGTAATATCTAGTATATCTTCAAAGTAATACCTCCATGTAAAATATCTAAGTTCAGTATAAGTGAAAAATTTTGTGCAAAATATGAATATTGTATAATTAGGTTAAAAAATTTTCAAAGTAATAAATATCCGATAAATCAAAACTTTTTATGTGAAGCTGTCAATTAATATTACCATAGAATTTTCAATATAACGCGCACATTTCGCTAAAAACTTATAATTTAGTTTCCCTCTTTAAAAAGTGGAAGAAAATTTGCATTAAAATATCTGAGATTGTTGGAATGGAGAACTTCTTAGCCAACTTGGCGATATTTCTCAAAGTTTGAGTTTGACATTTAACAAACGTAACATAATAAACGTAAGACGCTTAATAAGAAACCATTTAAAAAAATTGCTTTTTGTAAAGATGTTAAATTACACTATGTTTCAGTTATTTGTTACAAATGTGAGAAAATTTTTATTAAAATTTCCATTATTGACCAAATGCATAATTTTGTGCCAACTTGGCGGAGAGTAAGCAACGTCCCATGGTTTTACCCTCGTAGTTCCCGTTCCCGTAGGAATATGGATATAAAATATAGCCTATGTTACTCGCTGATAATGTAGCTTTCCATTGGTGAAAGAATTTTTAAAATCGTACTAGCCATTTCCGAGATTAGCCGGAACAAACAGACAGACAGACAAAAATTTTAAAAATTGATTTTTTGATATAAGTACCTTGTATACTTTTAAATGCATATATATATATATTTGGTTAACATGTTATATTGACTAGTATTTCTGTTATTTTAAGGCGTTTAAAAAAGTAGAGCTCAATTGTTTGTTCTGAAATGTGTCATTCAGGGAAAGTTTTCTGCTTTCAGAATTATATGAATAAGCCTCTCAATTTGTGTAAGCTTGCAAGTAATTTAAAACTAACATTGCATCCTTTCTATGTATACATTTTATTTGTGGCATGTAATAAATATTTGAACGATCTTCTTAATAAAATTTGATTTCAACTAAGAAAATTCTAAATTGTGTGATCTAATACCCACAGAAAAAGAAAATTATATTTAAAATAGGTAAAATATCACACTAACCCCTTCCAAGCTCGTTTTATTCCGGGATTGTGGATTAAAAAAAATGTCAATTCATTTATGCTGACTAAGAAAAGTAAGCAAACGCATTCGAAACTATAAAAAGCATAATTCAGGAAAAACCGACTGTGCAATGTAAATTTTTGCATTACCCGAGCTACATTCAGAGGCGGGTTAAGGCAGTTGGAAAGCCCTGGTGGTAAAACCTTTTGAGGTCCATAGGCTCAAGAGTCAAAAATCTAAAATAGTGAAAAGATTCACTGAACTTAAAGTTTCAAAATAAAATGTATTACTAATATTAAAACACAATGGCTCAAGAAAAATCTTGACTAATTTTGAAAAAAATTAAAAAACTTACTTAAAGATTACAATTTTACTATGCAACATTACTTCTTGATTTCTCTTTGGCAGATTCATCAATTATTTTTGCCGTCTCTTAAACACTTTTTAAGGCGCCTTAAAACTGAAAAAGATCGACCTGATGCATTCGATGTTGGAAAAATATTTTCAAAAGTACCTCAACATTAAGAAAAGTATCTCTGTATTAGGATTTCTCATGAACTCGATTAATTTCTAGTAGGAATTTATTGTATTTTTTTTTAAATAGTACAAATTAATCCAATGCATATCGTCAAAATTATAAGATTCTATATCATTTTTATAAGTTTCCTTTAGTTTTTGTGTTGCTTTCTTCTTAATTTCAGGTAATAATCTCTGGCCAAAAAAAATACAATAAAGTGTTCTATAACACAGCTTCATAAATCACAGCGCTTCGAGATAGTTCTGCTCTTGCTCTTTCGCGTATGACGTTATATGAATTGCCTATGAAATTTTCCCTTCTTCCAAAAATTCATCCGACTTCTTTACTTTCACCGAAAACAATTTTTGAAGTTATACTTCTTATGGGATGTTAGAGAAAAAGGATGAGAGTAAATTTTTTCGATGCGCGCGCACACCATCACGGATGTGACGACACACCGTAACGGATGTGACGACACGACACCGATGCGCGTGCACACTCTTGTCTAATAACTTTGGAAGTTACTATACTTGGCTATATGGGTGTTGATCAAATTGGCGTGTCCTCCCCCCCCCTCACATGTATTTGATATCTATGTGCTTGTAGTTGGGATGGGGAGGGCTTATACACTAAAATATCAGTTCTCCATGTTTTTCCTACGGGGTAGGAAATTTTCTAACATGTCACTTTTTTAGTGCTAGGGGATTTATATTTGGGGGATCGTAATAACCAATGTTATAAACCATATTTGTTGGGAGGCATCACCCGGTGCGTTCACCCCCCCCCCCTTTACAGCTTTTTGGCCAATATCTCGGCACCCGAGCCTAACAGTCAGTTCAGACCTGGCTCAATCGATCTCTCTCTGTCTGCTCTTCCAGTTATTATAATTTCATGCGCATAGGGCTATTTTTTCCACACTTTTTAATTGTTTTAAATTTTTAAATTTGCTTCTATTCACAATATCTTGGCTCCTGTTTGAGTCTCGGACTTCAGATTTGAACCAGCTGTTCCACTCCTCGAGACCCATCCAGTCATCTACTTCATTTCAATTGTGTAGGTATGGGGAGGGCTTAAGCACTAAAATATCATGCTCCCATTTTAATCTTATAGGGACTGGAAAAAATTTCACCCACCCTAAGGAATTGAGCTTGGGACACTTGATTTTTGAAGTTCCACCATATTTTCGTATTAGTGCGAGCTTTACGTGAAATTGACCCTCTCCGGTGCTCCCGTCCTTACAGGGCTTCCCCAGTAATAACTTGAATCCTATGCTACCTTGGTAGACATCACCGGCTGGATTCGATTGTTCTCCCTATGAGCATCCTAGATATATATTTTTTAGTACAATAGCCCCTTTTCTCCACCCATATTTAACATTTTAAAATTATTTAAAATTTTTTTAAATTTTTAAATCCCGCATGTTTTTGAGGATTTTTGAGCTTTGTTAATGAAGCTCGGACCATAGGTTCTCCTCGTTAAGCTCTTTCATCTGTTATAATTCGTGTATAGATAGTGGGCCTTGGGGGTGTTATCACTAAAATTAGAATCCCCATGTTCTTCCTATGGGGTTCGATCTTTTGATGACGTCACGATTTTTCAGAGATAAAAGGATGAAACTGTGGGATCACCTACTACTTTGTATATCGTTGGGATGTTCGTGACCATTTAAGTAACAGTTGTCTAAAGAGTTGTCTAACAGTCTAAAGAGACAAGTCCTGAAAGAATTTAAATCACTTGAAGAGTCATAGTAATTAGGTTGTGAGATCAAATAAACAAGCATTTTATTTCAAAATTTCGTTACGAAATTTTTATTTTCATATTTAAGATGAGAATTTAATTCGTGGTTATCTTCAGACAGACACGAAAAATAAGCTAACATTGAAATTAAAATTGTTAAGGAACTACAACGAGTAAGCGTTTATACTCGAACTGATGGGATAACATTATAAGAAAAATGTAATAAGAAATAGAGTAAATGATTCAAAAGAGAGAGAATGATGCAAAATGCCAAAAAGAGGAGAAAACAAAGTGAAAAATGCAGCTAAATGGCTGAAAATAGTATTTAATGCTAAAAGAAGTGAACTGAATTAAGTTACACTTCTTCTATTCGGCACGATTTTATGTTTACTTTTTAAGCAGAGTTTCGATATTGTTGAGTAATAATCTATAATTTTTTTTATCTCTCGTGATAAACAATCTTAATTTTTTGATAAGTTGTCATCAGAAGGTGTTTTTGCATCACAAAAACTCTTTTATTTTTTTCCTTTACTATTATTTTTCAAAAATCAAAATTTTGGTTTCTTTGGAATTGTAATTTTACTGATCCACTCAAATATACTAAATAATTTTAAGGGAAAAGGTTCTGTCGTTTTTATTGTTCTTCAGACATTTTTTCTAGTGTAAATATGTTGATTTTTGTGTAAACTCAGCGTGTATTATTTCTTTTATTTATTTTTCTTAGCTTGTCGGAAATGGGGGTTCGTACTTACAATGAAGAACTCCATTATTTGGAGAAAATTTCTCCAGTTTGTTGGAAAATCAAAAAAGGTTTCGTGTCTAATATGAAAGTAAGTTGATGCATTATGTTTTTATTATTCATTTGGTTTTACATTTTGGTCAATCGCCTTTTCTTTTGATATTGTTTCTGTGTTCTTAACTTTCGGTTTCGAGATATAAGCTTTCTCTATTTTGTAGGATATTTAATTTGTCTATCATTTCATTAATAGATCATTATATATTAAATTAAACTGGGAAAAAAATTTACCTTTTTCTGTTAGTGTGTTATAGTGTCATGCATGTGCTAATATGATGCAACCTAAAATATTGTTGCGAAACTTGTTCAATTGTAGCTGTATATTGTAATGTTATCGCCCATCTTGACGAACATAAACAACAACTTGGCGCGTGCTCCATGATAACAAACTAGCACCCCAAATATTCGTAAAATTGAAAAACATCAAACCAATAATTTTAAAAATTAATATTTGTTGCTTTTGCGTACATCCAACTAATTTGTCTTCTGGAAAAAGTAAAACAATACATAAAATATTTATATTTGAGGTGGATTTTTGTGGTTTTGTTTTCTGATTTTAGTTCAGTTGAAGTAATTGTTGTAGTAATATTTTTGTTACTTATCAATAACACCCCATTTACCAATTCGTCAAATCAAAAGGCATCACCAAATGCCCCGATATGCAGCCAATAGTGGAAAATCATCCATTCTTTCAAACATAATAATAAGGGAAAAAATTGATGGCATAGTTTGAATTGGCAACATATTTTGTTTTGATGAAATTAGTTATCTGCAAATGAAGTACCTTATTTTCAAAAATAAAATATTAAATGTTTTTTTTTTATGTTGTAGGTTTACTGAGGTTATTTTTAAACATTCTTTTTCTTTTGAACTGTTATTAAATTAATAAAACATTTTTTTCTTTTCTGCTAAAACAATAAAAAAATATGTAAAATTACACTGTTGTGTCAAAAATTTAAGTCATAAATACATTTTTCACAATGATTCAAAATTGTCATCAGTGAAGATAAAGTTTGTAATTTATATATTTTGAAGAGTGGGCAACACAATTTTAGCCTTCATTCTTTAGAAGAAATGGTGGTTTGCATTAATTGTGCTGCACAATGTTGAACTTCCCCTCTTGGAGTTTTGTCTGCATTGTTGCAAATATTGCATCAAAATTCACATGTTTGACTGTTTGCAAATTGTCAATGAGTTATAATCATTTTTCATGATTCAATGAGATGAAGAGTAATTAGCAGACTTGAAGTTTGACAGTCTCAAGCAGAGGTTACAAAAAGCATCTAAAATGTAGTGCAAGGAAATAAAAATCAGTTGAAAGTTGTAGAATGAATTTCAAACATGTGGTTCTATCATCAGGAAACCTGACCAAGGGTGACACCATCTGCATAGGATTGCTACTGGGCATTAAGTGCATGACAACATAAGCAGAAAATAACTACAAAGCTTTCCTGCGCCCTTACTGATGTGCTCGAAGAAAGAGTTCTTTCATTACGCAGACATTAAGCAGACAGGTATTTTACACGTGGTGTCTATTTGTGTATATCCATAGGAGCACATCTGTCAGGAAACTCCATTTATTTGGAAAGTCAAATGCACCATTCTTAGACACACCAAGAATGGGGACATATTATTTTCACTGGTAAATCAAAATTCATCACACAGAATGTTTTTAAAAATTTTTTTTATTTTTTCATTTGGAGAAAAAGTGGTGTCTGCTGTAATCTAACATAAGAGAAATATTTTTCTGGGGCAGTATCATGTTAAGCAATCATGCACCAATGCATGTCTTTACTGCAAGTATTTCTTGATCATTTCCTAAATATTATGATGACTCGCTGTGTAGCATGTATAGCCAGGTATAACAGAAAATATTAGGGCCCCTGCAATGCAGGGGTTGTGGGGATGTACATTATGCCACTGTGTATAGCAATGTATAATTACCACATTCTATATTAAATGGACCTTTCCCAAGATATTATGCATCAGGATTTGACTTCTTTTGATAAAATCTGTATATTAATTAACAATTTACCTCTTCAACATATTGTTTTTGTACTATATGCTTTCTCCTACAGTAATATTGTGCTTTATGCTTTCTTCTACCATATACTGTGCACACAATTGAAATATAACTTCATTGCAATTAACTGAGTACTTTTCCTCTAGTCTCTTTGTGATTGTGACTTTAATTTTGGATGCCAGTGTATTTTTTTCACAGTTATAATTAAATTTAAAATATCCACAATTTATTTTGATTCAATAAAATAAAATCAGAATAATGAAAATTTTGTTTACTAAAATTTTTAATCGTACTCAAGATCAACACATACTTCAAAAGCAGTTAATAAAAATTTTACTTCCATAGTTTTTTTTTAAAGCTGCTATTATTGTAAAAAGGAATCACTTCAATAATTTTTTTTAAAAAAATTTCTGGACAGCTGAAATAAATGTTTCACATTCTTATGCTAATTTGCTTTTTCTTAAGATATTGGAATAATTTTTTATTTTTGTAATTTCAAGATTCCTTTTTAATCTTTTTACTCTTTTTGTTTTAAATTTGATATTTATATAGTCTGTTCAGTTTATGACTACTAAGTAGTGTTCTAACTAAATGATCATAAACTGGTTGTATAAATAAGACTTATATGTAAAACACAAAAATTCAATCTATGTAAGATTCAGTTATTGTATGCAATCAGAAAACATAAAATGTTACTGTCTGTAATTCTACCGACAGCATTATCTTTATTAATTGAAAAAAGATTGTAATTTATTTTTTGTGCATTGTTTGTAAGTACAGATGAAGACTTATCCTTTTGTTCAAATAAAACATCATTAAATTGTCAAATAAAACATCAACTGCATTAAATAGTCAGGTATAATAATGTGGTCTTTTTCTATAGGTTTTTCCTTTGGTAAACATGAGTAAAGGGCTATTTTTGCCATTTTCAATTATGTTCCTTGATGATAAATATTTTCTTCATTCATTATACATTTAACATCATAAATGCATTTAAAAAAATTGTGTTGTTTGCAGGTATATTAGCGAGTATTGGAATTAAGATTTTCGTGCCTATCAGATCATTAAAACAATCTGTTGCTTACATTAAATCAAAATCCAATATGTAGATTTTATGTGCAAAATCTGCTTACTTGAAGAAAAGTGTCTATTTTCGTATAAATATATGTTTATTTACTAATTGAAAGGAAATCTTATTTATTTTTCAAAACTATTTCTATTAATGAACTTATTTGAAAATTTTAATTGAATATATTTCTAAATAAAGTGACTGAGATTAAACTTTTGTGAAATATTTTAGGTGGAGGGAATATTTTATGTAAACGCACACTTAGAAAAGTTAATGTTTGATGAACTTAGAAATTTCTGCAGACCTGGTACGGTTGGTGGTTTTCTTCCAGGAATGAAACAAATTGGAAATGTTGCAGCTCTTCCTGGAATAGTCAGTGTAAGTATATTAATCTTTAATTTCTGATAAAATTTTATATATTTATAAACAGTTTTTCTATTTCATATTGATTTTTGAAAAATAGATAACTGATTAAAATAGCAAATACTGATAGCTTTCTTCAAACTCTTTTAAATGATGTTTTAAATTTGATTCAATTGCCAAAATTTAATGTGTACTCTACTTTTCTTTTAAAATTAAAGGTTTAGTTTAGTTTCATTCATCAACACTTTTTAAAAAAAAATATCAGAAACCTTCATGCTAATAAAAACTAATTTTTAAAAAGTAATATTTATATATTTATTCTACATTTTGAACTAAATTTGTTTTCACTTGTGTTTAATGTGCTGCAATTTCATATTTTCAAATTCATCAACTTTTAATAGGAATCTATATTGAAATAAACAATAAAAACAATTAAAATTGTTAACAAATCTACAAGCAGATTTTTGTTCTTACCAAAATTCCAAAATTAGTTTAAAATTTACTGTTCAGTGAACCTGTCTGAGTTTTAAATGAGGTTTCAATAATAAATGTATAAAGAAAGAAAAAAAAAAGAACAGAGGGAAACATTAAAAACAAAAATTATCCTGAGATTTTTAAAAGACCTGCAATGTCTATCAGTAGTACACTCAGTTAACTTTGTTTTTGTGGTTAAACATATTTAATTCTGGTTTTTAATTTTTTTTTCTTTTTAAGTTTAATATTTAGTATAAAAACATTATAAAGCAAGTTTTTAATTTTTTTTAAAATTTTAAATTTCTTTGTTTTGAACTTAAGTTGTCTCCATTTTATAATGAATTTTAATTCCAAAATGTAACATCATAGTTCAGAGCTATGCTGAATCTAAAACACATTATGTATTTACTAGACTAAACTCAATGGCACAACAGCCCATGAGGGCTAAGGCTTGCTATGCCCCCCCCCTCAGGGGGCTCACCTTCTTTAGGTGAGTACGGGTGTCACAATCCCGAGGTGCCCTAGTGATCTTTTTCTTTTCCCAGGGGGTTTACTGTCTTTGGTAAACACGGGCTTCACAAACCCGGGGTATCCTAGTGATCCTTCTCTATTTTCGACCCTCTTTCTTGTCATTCAATTCATTCTTTCTTTCTCTTCCTGTCTAGACCACAGGTATTAAAACAAATGTTTGGCACAGTATAGCCGAAATCGGCTCTTGCGCCAATAAACCCCAAAATCACTCACTCGCTTGCTATGCCCATCTCAGTATAGGTGACCTTGGGCACTGAGGTGCATGAGTAGATGTTCCAGTCAGATGGTCAGTCTGATACGAAACCCCCAGTGTGTTTAGTTCCCAAGTAAGCCCAAGTAATTTATTGACTCACTGAAGAAATGAAAGGCTGAGTCCACCTTGCACAGCCCAGGATTTGAGCCCCAAACCTGTGGCTTGGAAGTGCGAAAGGCTACCACTGAGCCACTAGACTTCATCATTATGTATTTGTCTCAACATTTATTCTATTCAAGTTCTGCTTGAATTCTCTAATATGTAAAATGTATTTCAAGTATAATTATTTTAATATTTTTTTCTAAATAAATTATTAGTTTTCTTTGTGTGAAACTCAAAGGCTAACTTGGGCCAAACAAACAAGGTTTAACTTTAGATAAGCCACTAAGAAGTCAATATTCATAGAAACGTAAGTTTTTTTGAATAATACATTATAATAAATATAACCAAAAGAACAAGAAAAATTTAATGTTTATGTACTGACATATCTTCTCTACTAATATGTTTCCATTTACGGGAGAAATTTTGATACATTATTATATATTACTGTGTGCCAATGTATTGGCCGGGCTGCCAAAATGATTGTTGTGGGCAGCAAGTTTGACACCCTTGCTTTAAAGGCTTGTTTTCTTTAGGTAAATATAGGACTAAAAACCTGTGACATGCCTATATGATTTTTATTTTCTTGAAAGGAATGTTTTGTTTTTGTATACACAGGTCAAACGTTTGTGGGGAGCTGTTGTGGTATTTCTCTCTTTTTTTTTATCCTTTATCTTTATAATTATATTTTCCCTTTTTTAAACAATGATAGGCTGTATGGTTTGAGAAATTCCCAACCCAGCCACAAATATTCCATGTTATACATGACATTGATTTTTTCCCACGTATAATTTTTATAAAAGAAGTAGCATTTTGCTTTATATTTTATTTATAGTTAGAACTTTCAAATTATTTTGTTGATAAAATGAAAAAAAATTTTACTTTAAATTTGGCACAGTATGCCCCAAAATAAAAACATAAATCAACCAACGAATCTTTTTTTTTCTTCCTTTGTTACATTTATGGGATTTAGTTCGGATTTCAAATGCCCATTCTTCTATAAATTAACTGGTATAAATTAGCTTAATATAGTCCATGTGCCTATATAATCAAACAATCAAGTCTGTGAATTATTGTACTTTTTTTTTGTTGCCCATTTTTTTAACTAAGAAAATATGATTGCAAATTCCTAAGTATTTCTTCTTCTGTATAAATAGATTAATAAGTTGTCTTCTACACTATTAAAATCCGAAGGTAAACAACGTATGTATGTATGTGCGTCTATCTTCTCACGAACCGTAAGACACAGAAATTCGCGGAAGGTACCAAAAGCTCGAGAACGATCCGAGGAAGCCGTTTTGCCCATTTATATTCCGATATTGTAATTAGTTAAAAAGATATTAATTAAAAACCTTAAAATGCCTAATTGTTTTAACTCCTGCCGGTTGTTTATTTGGCAAAGCTTCCATTCCGTTTCGGCCGAGCGGTGATCCGACGTTTTCCACCATCTTAAAATTGCCATCCGATTTTTACTTTTGAAATCAGACAAAAAATAATTACAGAATCGGAAAGATAATTTATTTCGCCACGACAGGGTATAATTTTTTTTGTAAAGTAACAATATTTTCTATTTTTTTTGAATTTTTTAAAAAAGTGTAAAAATTGATGCGTTTTTATAAAAAGTATTTCTAAATCGTTGCGTATGAATTTATTTTCGTGTTATTAAATCGATATTGTACATTAATTAACTTCAAGCCTTTCTCTTTTAGATCCATTCATTTAAAAAATAAAATGACCAAAACTTTTTTCTGCGATTTTTTAAAAAATAGTCCAAATTTTTACTCAACATTGAATAACTTCGTCATTTATTAAAATTATCGCACAAAACTTTTTTGCCTCTGTACAATAATGTTATCCAACTTCTGTGCGAAGATTGAAAACATTGCTTAAAAATTACGGATTTAAAAAAAAAATTTGTGATTTTCGTAAAAAACCGTTTTTGCGAGAAATAATTTAAACAGTATTTTTTGTACATTTTTTTTATGTAAAAGAACTTTATTTTTGCAATTATTTTGTGAAATTTCAAAACATTATCTTGAAAGTTAAGCTCTCAAAAAAAGAAAAACTTTAAAAAAAATTCTCAATTGCGTCAAAGTCATTATTCACTTTGCGTTTGCTTTCTGTTTGGAAGACGAAAAAGGTTGCGATTGTTTTGAGTCTTTCGCTGACGTAGTAAAAAGGGGAATTCCCTTATAACATTTGGCGTGGGACACAACTGATAGTTTTTTTATTCTTAAAGATTGCTTTATTGAAGAACAGTGAAATATAAGAAAAATATATCATAAAAAAAGGAAATATTCTGAAATATATTTTTATCACATGTATTATTTTCTTTTTGAATTTATACTGTGAATGTGTAAATAAAGGCTTATGAACATTTAAAATCAATTTTATTATAAAATAATAAGTTTGTTTTGTATAAAAAACTTTTTTTCTTCAGATACGTGTTTAAGTAATTTAATTAACACAGTGTGGAATGAAAAACTAAAATTAAAATAAAAAAATTAAATGTTTTTATCAGATAGTATTATTTTCTTTTTGAATGTTTTTTTTGGTGAATGTGTACTCATAACTAGGTTTTCCCACATAGTGTTTTTTTTAGCACTTACATATGTTTAATCAAACATCCAAACGTTTCAAGAGCTATCTGTAGAATTTTTTTTATTAGTATTTATAGATAATGGATTTAAATTAATATATTTTTTAAAATCAAAGGAATATTTCTATTATTTTATTATGAAATTAATTATTTGTTAATAAAAAGTATATCGCCTATTATTTTGAATAAAAATACGTTCTAGAGACATTTTTAAGCTAACTGTAAGTAGCGACTGATTGATTAATGAAAACCTGAAAATTATTTTATTATTTTAGATTCCTAAATACTATCTATTATTAAAAATTGATAACTTTTTTTTTTACTCAATCATCAAAATAGTTTTCTTTTTATTGTTTAAATTTATTATTTTTTTACTAAAGCAATATTGTTTTTGATATGTCATGAATAGAAACTTGAAGATAAATCTTATATCTGAGGGGAGAGTCAGGGGGAAAATAGTTCTACACTCAAAAAAGCCACTGTAACACCGTGCTGTAGAAAGGGAAATGAAACCTGTTTGACATTAGTAAGATCTGGATGGATATTTTTCGAAAAAGGGAATTGTAATGACGTTAATATAAAGGAATCACACACATACCAGGAACTTTGATAAAGGAAGAGGAATTTCCATGGCAATATGTTATGCATTCCAAACAAATTTTAATAAAACACTCAATATACTTAAAACAATCATTTAATAATTTCTTCTTTTATAAAGATAATTGCATGAAACTTTTTTCCCGTGTGTCGAATATTTAAAAAAATCCTCACAATTTTACTTCAAGATTTAAAATAGTAGTAAAATTTTGTAATTTGAAAAATTTCTACTTTTTTTGTCTTTTTTCAACATACAACTATTTTTAAAAAGGCTACATTTTCGTTTCCGGGGACTAAAACATTGCAACGAAAGAATTGAAAAGTGAGTGAGGGATTTTTAAATTCGACTTGTTCGCCTATTCGAGGGTTATTGGCGGTGGACCTTGAAATTTTCAATCATGGTCAAGTGACGAGGACGACACTTGAGCTTTCACCCATCTCTCCTAATTACCACACCACACCAACGCAAGATCAAATTTCGAAAAAGGGAGTTTTAATGACATAGTTAAAGAAATCACTCACATCGCGCGCATACACACACATAAGTGCTATCGTCCTGAGGGAAACAGGAAATTCCCATGGGGATTAAGTTATTCACTCGGTAAAAGCCTGTGCAACGCCGGGCTAAGCGTTGAGGAAATAAACAAAGTTTTTTCGAAAAATAATATTGGAAGTGCTGATTTTGTGAAGAGAAGGGAAAATTTTCTACTAGATAGCCATGATACGCACTCACGGGCCATGCACTCACATCGTACACCCACACAAAAGTGCTGGCATCAGAAAGAAAAGAGGAAATTAACAAGGGGATTAAGTTATGCCCTCGGTAAAAGCCCGTGCAACGCCGGGCCATGCCAGCAGTAAATAAAATAATAGTTTATTTATACTTAAATATTATAAAAATGTTTTATAAAAAAATTTGCATTGTTTTAAATAGGTGTTTGCTGTTTTTAAACTTCATATCAATTGTCAAATATATAGAAAAAACACATTTATTCCATGCGAGTAATATTTTGTAATCTATATGTTTTTACCTTTTCAAGCGATCAATTGGTCTTCCTGATGTGCACTCAGGATATGGCTTTGCTATTGGAAATACTGCTGCATTTGATATGGATGATCCAAAATCTATTGTATCTCCTGGTAAGTTATTTATGAAATTAGTTAATAAGCATGCATTCGTATTGGCTTTTATTCAAGTATATTATATATATTAAATAATAGAATTATTGAAAGCATCAAAACAATAAAACTTAACTTTGAGATTTATAATTAGATTTGTTTGAACTTAAAAGGAGTGCATTTCTCAAATTTGGTTACTCAAAAATGTGATGACATATCATGTTTAAAATATAAATTTAGCATTGCTTTAAAGTAAACATGTGAACTTAAATTGTTATAAATTACTGAAAGTGGATATTAAAATTTGTGGGGTATGGCATAATATAGTAAGTTTGTCTTGCTTAAGTGGAAAAACAAAACTTTTTCTTGGATTTAAATTTTTTTTATGTTTTCAATCTTAGTTTTATATGAGTAATATTATTATATATCTGAATAGGATAATATATTTTTATCTTTTATGACTATTTTAAATTAATATTTATCTTTATTTATGAATTTTATTGTTTGAACTATCCTTTAGGTGGTGTGGGTTTTGATATAAATTGTGGAGTCCGTTTATTGAGGACTAATTTGATGGAAAAAGACGTGCAACCCATTAAGGAGCAACTTGCTCAAAGTATGTTTGATCATATACCTGTTGGAGTTGGCTCAAAGGGTATTATTCCAATGAATGCCAGGTAGTATATATTTTTATTATTATGAAATTAAATAATTGAATCTTCTGATGTTGGCTCTTAATATACAAATAATTTAATGCCTAAAAACTGTCTTGCGAAATAAATTTTTCATTGTGTCTGAAATCTGATTCTGCTTTAAACTTCTAAAGATTATTTTATTTATAATTAAATTGTACACATTCTCTTCATTGGCTTAAAAAAGCATACTATGTAAATATATTCTATTTAAGATAAAAATTGTTAGAACTGTTAGTTTTAAAAATTATTTTATTTGTAGAATATTACTTGCATTTAGTTTTTCAAAAGAAAAACATTTCTCATTGTGTGTATGTGTGAAAATAATTTGTGAACTATATCAAGCCTCTCTTCTTGTATTCAGTCTCAGTTTAAACTTGCTATCTTCTTGCTATCCCCCCTGCCACACATTCTTTTTTTTTACCCATTTGAGCATCTGTATTTTAAATGTTATTTCTATGTATATCCAGATCGAATTTCCAGTTTCAGTTCATCCCATCTTTTCATATTTCCCCAATTTTTCTCATTATCAACTGTAAAAGCTAAAATTTTTATATGTCCCTTTCTTTGAATTCCCATTGTTGAATTTATTACATGTTCTTTACCCATTTTCTTTTATTGCATTCAGAACAAAACAGCTATCAAGGGCACACTTTGATGAATTCTCTTGAATAAGAAACTTAAACAAAAGTAGTTACCAAAAATGCCTTGATGAAGGAAAAAAGTGAACACAAAGAATACAACAAATACATTTATTCGATTATCTTTATTTTTAAAAAAATAACGACAGTTTAAATTCTGACAGCATATATTATGCTAATAAGGGGAGTTTTAATATTTAATTCACAAGTGTTTTATGGGAGTAATGAAAGAAATTTTGTTATAAAAGCAAGCTAGAGAAATTTTTTTCTTGGAATGCAGATTTCATAAATTTCAATTATAGCTCTTAATAATAGTGATTAGTGTAAGAAAATCATTGTTTTTTGTTTGACTGATTTTTAATATTTACTGAACACATACCTATGGAAAAATAAAAATTGAGCATTCTTAATGCTGATATTTTGAATTAAACTCATTATTGTCTTTGTCACATTTTTTTATTTGCTCTAAGCGAATTTGGAATGTTTTTATCCTTTTAGCCATTCACACTGAATGATGCATATTTAATATCTATTAGGTTTGGATTAAATTCATAAGGAATTAATGTTTAGTAAGTGCTGCAATTTAAATTAATCATTTCTTATAAGTGTATTATTTTAGTTGTGTATGTGATTTTTTTATTATAAAAATTTTGCTGTGGGATTGTAAAATACATTTATCTTATTCTGCAGAGATCTGGAAGAAGCTTTGGAAATGGGAGTTGATTGGTCTCTTCGAGAAGGTATTTATACAAAATTATATTATAGTTTTTTCAAGTAATTAAATTACAGAATTGAATTTTATGAGATTTATTAATATAACCCAAAAAGCATTTTTAAGGACAATCCAATTTTAATTTAAGTTTCTATACTATAGATAATACATAAATAATTGAAACTTATTTCTAAAGTCGTATTATATATTATCATGTACTCCTTATATTCTAAAAGAGGAATTTTGTGGTATTTCAGTTTTTATATGCATAATAATTGTATTCTTTCTTGATGTAGGATATGCATGGGCAGAAGATAAAGAACACTGTGAAGAATATGGTAGGATGCTAAATGCTGATCCTGCCAAAGTATCCATGAAAGCTAAGAAACGTGGTTTACCACAAGTAAGAATTATCTTATGTAATTAATGTGAGATAGTTGTGCTAAATTATTTGTCATAAAAAAAATATGAATAGAAGTGCTCAAAAACCTATTCTTATGCAAATTTAATTTTGAATAATAATTCATTTATTTGTGCAATTTTTATGCAATTTAATATGTGAAAAACTTGAATTTAAATTAGTAGGTTTGATTAACAATTAAAGAAAATTGTGTTCATTTGAGATATGCAGTAAATTATTACTTTGTTTTTGTTAAGTTTTTTAGTATTTATATAATTTTTTTTTTATTTCTAAGTATCTATATGCTCAAATTTTCATTAGTAAGTAATATTTACTCTTTAAGCCAAGAATTTTTCTGTTGGAGAAAGTTGTTTAACTTTTTGTGGTTTCTCTCTTGCGTATTTTCTTTGAGGTAAAGCAAAAATTTAGATAGAGAATCCAATTTCAAATATTACTTTTCAAAGTTTTTAAAGTGGTAAGGAATTAATAAATAAACTACCTAGATTTAAAAAGTCGTTTTGCACAATAGTCTTGATAAATAGTGTAGTTTTAATAAATTTAATTTTGTTATAGAAGTATATCTTACTTTTTGAGCTAGAGAGGTTGATTTTACATGTTTAAAAGTGATGTTTGCATTTGTTATATGTGTGATTTATTTTTACACCATATTTTTTTTCTATTTCATTGTATTCTATTATTAAACACACTCACAAAAGTACTATATATAACATTACAGTTGGATAGCCATATGAATTAAGCATTACCAACCTTAAGGCCTAGATCTAGAATTTTTATCTAAGGCTTCAGTTAGTTTCACAATAATTTTTAATAATTAAGTTAATTTTGTAATGAGGCTGTATCAAGTTTATGTAATAAAACATTTGACTTCTTAAATTGGCTGTACAATTACTGACCATAATGATATTACTCAATTTGTGTCAGTTTATGTACTATTTATACTTAAATTATTATTTTTATTTTTTAATTAATCATTTTTTTCCCTTTTTGTAATAATGGTTGTTGAGCATAACTAATTTGATTAAATAAATTTAATTTCTCAGTTTAAGCAGCCAACTGTGCAGAATCATGAAAAATATATTTTTACGGTGTCAGGAAGAAAGTTGTGATTATTTTTTTAATTAATCAGAATTAATGGGAAAAAAAGCAAGAAATATGAAATAGAGTAGTTTTTCCTCCACACTCTAAAATTATGACTTCAATGTGGAGAATGTCATTTATACAAAGTAGTTTTATATAAAAAAATTTTATCTGGTTCATTGTTAATTTCTGTATTTATTATATATAAAAGTACACAGTTTTTAAAACCGTGTTCTTAAAAGAATAATTTTTCATTTGAAAATAGATTACTCTTTGGAAAAACTATAATTTTTTTCTGAAACTATTCATGTTAGAGTTGCTTATAAATAGTGGCAATTATATTTTGAATTCATTATAGTTGTATTTTATATTCCAGTGATACTTAAAATATAGTTTATATTTGGAAAAAAATTGCTGTGTTGAATTACAAACATATTCTTAATATAAAAAAATGTACATTGTGTATTCTAAATTATGGGAGATATTATATAATGATGCATATTTGATGCTTTAATTCTTTAGTTAGGTACTCTTGGGGCTGGAAATCATTATGCAGAAATTCAAGTAGTGGATGAAATTTTTGATAAACCTAGTGCTAGTAAAATGGGCATTGATTGTAAAGGCCAAGTATGTGTCATGATTCATAGTGGCAGCAGAGGATTTGGTCATCAAGTTGCTACAGGTGATTTTAGTAATTTTTTTACAAATTCCATTATGAAATATTGAAAACCTTTGCTTTATTGAGATCATTGAGAAAATTCTGTTGTAGGATATTATATATCATGACATTACATTTTTAAATTAGAAATACAGTAATTGAAATCTGGATAAAAATTGACATTTTAAAAATATTTTTATGAATATTCAAAGTTTTCACTAACTTTAACTAGTAAATTTTATTATGTTTTTTATATCTGATAATCAATACAAGATGATTATTTTGTGGGTCAAATTAACAAATGCTTAATTTCACTTATGAATTCTAATATTAAAATTTAATTTAAATATAATTGAAAATTGGTCTGTTGAATATTTATTTGTTATATACATTACAATTTCTACTTATTTTGATTATTAAAACAAGAAAAAACTCATTGTAATATAAAATTAGGAAATATGTATGTATATAATAATTTACTATATTTAATAGTGGAAAAATATTTTAAGGTTAGATATTCAAGCTCCTCACTTTTCATGAAAGTTATAATAGATGATCTAAGCAAATATAATTTCAGAGATTAATATTGTTAATTATAACTCTAAAGTTACAGATAACAAGCTATGAGTAAAAGTGTTTGGTTTCATTTATTGTTAACTGATTTTTTCCTACTTAGTATAACAACATTAATTTTTTTAAAGTACTTTTCATTAAGTTTATAAAGTTATAGTAAGCTAGTAAAATGGGCTTAGTGGATACTGAAATTGCTGAAGATATGCATGCATGTTGATTGCAGTTAATAGGTATCTTTAGAATTTATGTAAGTAATACATATTTCAATTGGTATGCTGTTCTACATAATATGCTTATATTTTCATTATGTAAACTTATGTTGTAACATGTTATAAATAATGTAAAACTTTTCTTCTTTCTGTAGATGCTTTAGTTGCTATGGAAAAGGCCATGAAGAGAGACCAAATTGAAGTCAATGATAGACAGCTAGCTTGTGCTCACATTAAGTCTCAAGAGGGCCAAGATTATTTAAAATCAATGGCTGCTGCTGCAAACTTTGCTTGGGTCAATCGTTCAAGCATGACTTTCCTAAGTAGACAAGTGTGTTGAAATCCTTTATGTATATATTTTGGTCACATAAAATACCAAAATGATTAAGCTTATCTCTCATAAATATAGATAGTCTTTGATTTTCAAAATGTTTTCTTATAACACAGTAATATTGCTAAACTATGTTGAATTTTATTTTATCCAATTGCAGAAATCTTAAAAAGTATCTCTCCCTTAGGATTGGATAATTTTGAAGAAAACGGCTCTAAAAGTGCCTATTTTTTTATTCAAGAAATTTAAAAAAAACAAAACTAAGTACATGTTCAATATATGTATTCATTTTTAATTTTTGGATTAATTTTCAGCTTGAAATACGAAATTTAATTCTTTAAGTAAAGCAAACGTTTAGGGTTATATTCACTGAATGTTGGTTTTCCAACAAAAAGAAAAAAATTTAAGACACGTGTTTTAAACATTAAATGAAAATTTTATTACACTTTTGCAAAATATAAATAAACATTAGGAATTTTTTCTTGTGTGATAAATTTCAAAGCATGAGATGCAAAGGCCAACATCACAATCTGGACAGTAGTACCGAGTTTCCTTTCTGCATCTCTTATTCTTTTCATCTCTTTTGGTGCAACAAACTTTGCATTCTCTTGATGGTTGCCGCTTCTTATCAGTTGGAGGTATCTGTCTAATAAAATGTTTTTCAATCAAGCGGTTGGGATTTTTCTCTAAGCTTGACCAGCCTCTTTTTTTCAGGGATTTCTGATACAGAATATTTTTTAATAAGTTCATCTACTAAAGATAAACGGACCATCAAATATGATTTTTTGCCTCTTTGTTTTTTGTAAATAAGATACGAGTTCAAAATCAAACAAATATTTCTAACAAATCAAAAAATATTTTCTTATAATACTTCTTACCTCGTTTTTGAGCAATAGAGTAATCTCCAATATATTGGTCTACAATGTCTACTGCTCCCATATTTTTACTGTAGTCAGTGACAAAAATGTACTAAAAGTAGAATCCAATCCACTTCCTGACTCTAACTCCATAATGCATGCAATATTAAAAAATATGTATTTTTTATCAGAGAACATAACTTGCGTGTTTTCACGAAGAGCGTACCTAAGTACTTGACCTATGATTACAAAAACGTATTGCTAATATATATGTTTGATTGTGCTGACATCTAGTTTAAAAAAATTAAATAATTATCGCTAAACACATTACAAATAATCTGGTACTGCCATCTAGTGTATAGATTCAGAAATAAACAATATTCCGAGCTTAAAAAATCGATTGTTTGAAGCTGTTTTTGGCGAGGTACTTTTCAACACTTCAGCCTGGAAATATCACAGGCACAAGGAATAGAGGAGGGAATTTCACCCCCTGAATTTGACAGGAGCAAGAGGTTAAGCAGCAATTTTAGTTTTCTAAAAAAGAGTTTTAAACATGCTCTGTCATTTTGGCTACATTTATCATAATTAACGTTTCCCCAGCAAATAGTTTGTATTGGAATTTTTCTACACTTCA
Organism: Trichonephila clavata; assembly: GCA_019973975.1. Taxonomy (NCBI): domain Eukaryota; kingdom Metazoa; phylum Arthropoda; class Arachnida; order Araneae; family Nephilidae; genus Trichonephila; species Trichonephila clavata. The sequence goes on along the minus strand of BMAO01035623.1, from coordinate 113,633 downwards.
ATTTTTGTCCTTCATTAATAGTTTTAACTGTATGTATATATATATAGATATGTTATAAATTAATTATGTTCTTTTCTTAGGCATTTGCCAAAGCATATAATACAACACCTGATGATTTAGACATGCATCTTATTTATGATGTATCTCATAATATTGCTAAAATTGAGAAGCATTTTGTGGATGGAAAAGAAAAAATGCTGTTAGTCCACAGAAAAGGTTCAACAAGAGCTTTTCCTCCTCATCATCCATTGATTCCTGTGGATTATCAGGTAAATTTAGTACTTGATAAGTTAAATGGTTATGTGTGTGCTACCTACACATTAAATAATGTAGAAAAATATTTTAATATAGATTTTCCCCCTTAAAAACTAATGTTTTTATTATTTAGAAACAATAGTTCTTATTAAAATAATTATATTAATTTGTAGGAAGAATTCATGTTTAGTTTTAACTAGGTGAGAGGGAAAATGTTATTACCCCTTTATAGAGAAATGATGTTATTATTTATATTTTGCTTGTATATTTGTATAGCTTTTATTTTCTCTGCCCCCCCCCCTCATTATACTTGTAGAAATTACATTCAAAATTGCAAAAATTGTGGTTAAAGTAATTTTTAACCAACTATATCTTTTGTTAGGCTTAAGAGGCTACTGTTTTATTTACCATTTAATTGTACTTGAGCTCTTTTCAAATCTGCACTTCCGACAATAATAAATTTTAATTTTCAAGAATATGCTATAACAGTTTTGAAGAATATGTGCATACACAGTGTAAGCAATTTTTTTTATCCACCCATTAATGTACTATAGTAATTTAAACACAAGTGGAAGTTCAAGAAAGATCTGAAATATAATCAACTTATTAAATATTTTAAGAATTCTATCATTTGAAGTACAGAATATATTGCCTGAAGAACTTTTATTAAAATTAGAATTCACAAAATTTTATTCTTAAAAACACAAAAATATACATAAATATTTATTTAATATATCCATTTGGTGGCAAGCACTTTTCTTTACAAAATTTTGCATATAACATTTTTATTTCAACTGTTGTATTTTTTAAAATAAAAACTTATTTAAAAAGTGTAAAGCTCATTAAAAAGTTATTTTCTTTTTCCTTTAGATGCAACCAACAGATCAGTTTTTAAACTGATAGAAGTTGTTTTCAGTGTTATGTTCAAGATTTATACTTTTGTTAAAACTTTTCTTTGTAATTTCTACTATTTCAAGACATTTTTATTAAAAATAATGTATTTTTCTTAGAAACTACTAAATATCCCAATAATGATCTGTAGTTGACTCCTTGAAAATGTAATTTATTAAGTTATGAATTATTTATTTTCAAAAATTAAAAAACTTTCTGAAAATTTTTTTATAGCTTACTGGGCAGCCAGTTCTTATTGGTGGTACTATGGGAACATGCAGTTATGTACTAACTGGAACTGAAAAAGGAATGATTGAAACATTTGGTACTACATGTCATGGTGCTGGCCGAGCATTATCCAGAGCAAAATCTCGTAGAAACTTAGATTATCAGGATGTTCTGAATAATTTAGCTGAAATGGGTATTTCTATTAGAGTAGCATCTCCTAAATTAGTCATGGAAGAGGCTCCAGATTCATATAAAAATGTAACAGATGTTGTTGATACTTGCCATGAAGCTGGTATAAGTAAAAAATGTATTAAATTACGACCTATTGCTGTGATCAAGGGATAAGGTAAATAAAATTTTGTATCTGATGTTCTATTTTTCTTTCATTTTTTTTCGTTTGGAAAACTTTTTAATAAATCCAGAGAGCTTTTTAAGAGAAAGTTTGTAAATTCCATTCTAAAAAATATTATCTTTAATAATTCTTAATATTTCAGGGAAAAAAACATTTATTATGAACAAATTTTGAATTTTTTTTAGGGTGGGACTTAATAATAAGTGAATTATATATAAAAAAAGAAAGGTACTCTGTGTGTTTATATATTCTAAAAATGCATTTATTTTAACCAAAGATAAAAATAAAATATATTTTATTATTTGTAAATCTGCATTAAGCTTTTCTTTAGTGAGTTAATGTTATTAATGTAACCAGCTTATTTTATTTCGTCCCTTGGGGGCTCACCTTCTTTAGGCGAGTATGGGAGTCACAATCTCGAGGTACCCTAGTGATCTTTTCCTTTTCCTAAGGGGTTTACTGTCTTTGGTAAACATGGGTGTCACTAACCTGGGGTACCCTAGTGATCCTCCTCTATTTTCGACCCTCTTCCTTGTCATTCAATTTCCTCTTATTTAGATCACATTTTCAAAAAAAAGTATTAAATATATGAGTTTAAAATTATAAATTAATTTGTTTTACTTGGATTACTTATGTATTATTAATGACATATATTAGTTTTCATTTTGTATTGTATTAGTTTCATTTTTACTTCAGTTTTTCGTGTTATGATTTTTATATTGCTTATTTGTTATGTGTTATTTACTAACATTGTTGGTTTGCCAATCTGTAAGTTTGCAGTGTGCGGCATCCCATAAGGAGGAAAATGGTGTCCTGGGATACCTTTGCATTTCCTTTGGCCCATGCTTCGCTGTAAATGGGAAGCAGGAGTGAGCCCATTCTTGTCAATCAGCTGGTGATAAGTCTCTTTAGTGTCTCCAGAGAGACATTGCTGTAGGGTTAGTGCTGCAGATAAGGGGTGGTGAGTTTACTTGTTGGATTCTTGCCCTGATACTGTAGTTCTATATTCTGGGTGTACTCCAGATAAGCACTGTGCCTGACTATTGTCAGTTGACCAGCACATTGTCTTCCTTGTTGGACTCTGTGGTGGGTGGAGGCAAGCCAGGATGAAGTTTGTATCATGCTTATGGATCCAAGTATACAGTGCCTGGGTAAAGGCCTTGTTTTACCCAATTTCACAATCGATGATATCGCTTCACAGTCATGGTTTCTCATTTTGTCATTACCCAACAATGAAATGTCATGGAAGTCTCTGTTCACCATACAGAAAGCACTTATAGGCATAGGTGGAGATCTGAAATCAGTTCGAAAATTATGTTCCGGTGATTTATTGATTGAAAGTGCATCTGTTGTACAATCAAAATCTTTCTTGTTGGCAAAAACATTTTTAGATTCCTCTTTAACAGTTACTCCTCACAAGTCATTAAATTCCTGTCATGTGCTTCAGAAGCAGTTATTCTCAAAAGGCTTTCTGAGCAGAGTGCTATCCAGGTCAGAAGAATTGCAATAAAAAAAGATTCAGTCATCTTTCCTACAAAACATTTAATTTTGACCCTCAATAGCCCTAAATTATCAACAACCATTAAAGCTTGCTATCTTAATTGCAAAATACGTCCATATATACAGAATCCTTTGCGCTGTTTCAAGTGTCAGAGGTTCGGACACTCACAAGCTGCCTGTCGCCGAAATTTAATGTACTCCAGAAATTTAATGTGCTTCTATTGGACATTCTCCACTGATTGTAGTCTTGATCCAAAATGTATAAATTGTTCACAAAGCCATCCATCTGATTCAAAACTGGGTCCTGAATGGAAAATTGAGAAACTAATACAGGAAATCAAAACTAATAAAAATATATCTTAGGAGCTCGAAAACTAATAGGTCCACATGTAACCCAAACCTATGCCCAAGTTGCCAAATCTTCAACTGTAAGTAATTCCACACAGACAGATGAAAATATTACGAAAATAGTATTTTCACCTTTAAAATTACTTCAACAAGCTTCATCAATCTTGAATCAAAAATCATCTATTCCTACAGTTTCCACATTGTCATCTTCCACCGAAACACACCTATTACCTTCTATTTCTATAATAGCACCTACAATATTGTCCCAGCCACTTATTCCTACATTTAATACAAATGTTCCCTCATACTTAGCTGATCAAGTAATAATTAAGAAATCAAGAAAGAATCTTCCAGCTAAATATACTGAAACAAATACCTCTCATCTTCAAATTTCCAAATCCAATATACCTTCTCAAGTTGCATCCATTGCTGTCCAAAATTTAAAATGACCTTTAAAACCTTATAAAAAAGTATCTTCCTGAAACCACACCTAATGCAATAGAAATAAAGATGGCACCTTATAAACTGAAGAAAAATACACCTATGCAGGACACATCAGATGAAAAGGACATGCTTGTATATGATCTTGAAGAGGAAGAAGTGAACTATTTCGTTTTAACCTCGACCAGAAACTGGAAATTACTTTTTCCATCATACTTAGTGGACTTGGTGGGGAAATCTCCACCAAAATCTATTTACTTTTATTTTTGGGACTAACTTTTATACACAATTTGAAATTTTGCATTTTGTTGTTAAAACTGTTTTTATAAAACTATTTAGGAGTTTGATAATTTAAATATTTAAAAAATTAATTAGAAAGTGAGGTGCCAACTCGGTTGTTGCCCTGGTCACTTGACAAGGGTTTAAAGTTACGAGGTTTGTGGCCAGTAGTTTTTGCATTGCTTTAGAGTGCAGCATTAATAAAAATTAAGTAAAAATTTTAAGAATAGTTGTATAGTTTTTTTGGATTTTCTGTTTTTAACTCAAGGTTTTCAGTGAACCTTAAAAGAGAAATTTTTGAAATTATTGTACACTTATTAAAACATTATTTTTCAACTTAAAACCAATTTCTTCAAGAAATATTCCTGAGAAAAAAAATCTTACAGATATTCATGAATAGTCCTTTAAAGTCTTAAGGAAAATTTGACTTTATTCTTTTTGAAACAAAGATGTTTTATGAAATGAATTTAGATTTTTTTTCCAAGAAATAAATGTAAATGTTTGTTAATGTGTGATGTTAATAAATTCCGCACATCCCTTACAATTTCATATCAATATATGTGGAATGCTGCAATTGGATAAATTATTTATTTGAGTTGTGACAGAGTTATAAATATAAAACATGCACCATTTTAAAGTGGATGTTGGATTCCTGTCCACTTGTCTATTTATCTCTTTTATAACTATTACAGACAAATTGTATGTATTGTAAAAGACAAGTGGTACACAAATCTAGTTGAATTATCAATAAACATTTAATTACTAAAATAAAATGCAATTCTTTTCGCCTTTTGTATATAGCTTTTATTTTACAATTTGATTTGAAAACTAGCTCTTCTAGCAAAACTGTTTGACATCATTTTGTAAAGTGTTATCAATAAGTGAACTAAATTAAAAATTGTTTTCATTTTGTAGAAATCAAATAAAAAAAAGTTCTATCTATTTGTGTTATATCTCATTTTTTTTTCTTTTTCGATTTTTGTAAAACTTCATTACTGTTTTCATGTACTAAAAAATTCTACTGGCATTTCTTTAGTTGTATGTTAATTTTAATGCATCACTATCATTTTATACAGTTTTAGTCAATGCATTTTTTTTTATGTTAAATTTTCTGTAAAATATGGTTTCCACATGAAATGTACTTGACTATATAATGAAGATGCCAAGCCAGAAACTTTTGAAGGACATATATAATATAAAGAAGCTAATGTTTTTTAGAGAAAAGAAATAAACACTTTGTAAGAAGTATATATGACTTTATTACACATCATCAAGAATTTATGCAAAAGGTGATATTTATATGTATATTATACAAATCTTTTGTACAATAGTATTTTTCATAAAATTCGTAATAAACACTTTAAGTACTCAAATACTTTGTGTTCCTGTTAGTTGTAGACACAAAGGGGAATATTTATATCTGCACATCTTACATAAACTCATGGAGGCAGCCTGAATACTGAGTAGAACACAAATAACACTCAACACAAAAATAAATCACACCACAAATATAGGATGCTTATTTTTACCACATCATTCAAAAAAATCATTAAAATTTTGTTATAATTCAGGTAACAAATATATGCTCATGGAAACTTAGACTACAGGGGTATTATAAAGGAATAGCTATCATATTTATTGTATCTGTTGTTTTCATTTCTATTCGTAAATAAACTGTTGAAAAAACATAAGTACTTTGCAAATTAATATTTTTTTTTCAAATTACTGTTTGCTTTGTGTCTTTTCTGTGAGTCATATTACATGATTAAATCTGTCAGTACATACATATTGTTGCTAATTGAGCAGTTTTAATATTTAGTTGAACTATTTTTCATATATTTCGAGATATTAATTTAAATGAATTAGAGTTTTGTGATAAAATAATGTGCAGAAATTGTCAAAACATGTTAATTTTATAATTGATGCATATGTAAAATTTAAAAGTTATTTCTATTCTCTTTCATTATGCATATTTAAGTTTTTTTCTCTAAAATAAACTTCAATTTGTGTAAGAGATAAACTGTTGGCTAATTTTTAAGTTTTAAATTGTGCATAAATTTATTTTTTAGTACAGAAATTGTGTAGTAATTTTCAAAAATAATCATTCAAAAAAGTTTAGCAGTTACTTACTCGGTACAATTTCTTGGGTTTCATAATTATATTTCTAACTATAACCATATTAATGCCGGAAAATATTAAAATAATTATTAGTTACTTACATTTACGTAAATACATGTATGACCACTGACATCAAATAAGTTTTAAGGCAGTTTTGTAGTACAGTTCAATGTACATTTTAAGAGTTTAGTGCAAAGATTTTTAAGAGTTAAATACTGCTGTCAAAAAGTTCCATGTATAAGAAAGCTGTAGGAAATATACTGGAAGTAAAGTGCTAGAAATAGTAATTATGAATATTACATTTCAAAACAGTATTTAATTTACCTACCTCTATATTCTGAACTTCATTCTATATACCTGCAAGAAACTAATTTAGATCACTCTGATTGATTTAAGTAATAAGTTAATAAACTTTATATTCTTAACATTTTTCTGGGCTATTTGTTTTTATTTATATCCAATGTGCAGAAGGGGGAATGTGCGACAGTAACAGCCAAATGTACTGAAACTTTTAACAATTTACATTTTAAGAATTAATAATTTTGATCATTTACAGAGCTACAGTTCAAAGTTGCAGAAATCTCAACTTTTTAAAAAAATTTGCAATATCAATATGTTTTCTTTTGAGTTTTTGTTTTATTAGTTTTTTATTGCTTATATATAAAATCTTGATTATGGTTTTATGCAATTTTTACTGTAGCGAACAGTAAATTAATATAAGTAAATGCAAATATTTTTTGACATCTCACCCAAATAAATTGAATAATTTTTAAGCAATTTTTTTACAGTATTTTTTTTAAAAATAATGTATTTATATAGGATTATTATAATAGTGGGCATATATAAAGTTTTTTTTCTTACCAGTAAAGTTCTGCTTCATTTATATTCTGTATATAATTTTATATAGTTATTTATTTCAAAATTAACCTTATTTTAAAGAAATTTTAAGCCAAATAAATCTGTGTTTTTATGGAATTTTTCTAAAATAAAATTTCAAAATGTTGTATTATTTACAAATATTTCATTCAAATCTTGTAAATTAAAAGGTAGCAAACTATCCAAAATAAAATGCAAAGTTGTAAAAAAAAAAATGCAAGTTATTTGTTTCATTTATATCATAATAAAAAAATAGTTACAAAATTTTACTACGCCTAAATATAATTAAATATTAATTTTATATTTATTTATAAAAATTTAAAAACATAAAGAAAATCTTAATTAAATTTTTGAAACTAATAATAAATGTATAAATTGATTTTGTAAAAGATTTTTGTATTTGTTTCTTTTTTTAAATACCCTTTGCTGTAATAAGCCGTTTTAGATTATTATAATTATATATATATTTTTTCTGGAATTGTGTTAAGTTTATTAAAAGTTTTTTGTAAAATATTTATTGTTTTTTTTCCATAATATTCATAATTACTGAGAGTATAATGTCCTTTTTAATATCCTTGCTTGTTTAAACTTAATATAAATTTAACATAATGTCAAATGCATCTACAAATTATGGTTTAAATATTTTTTAAACTTGTAAATTTCTCAAAATTTTTAGTTCTTTTTAAAAATTATGCAAATTTATACATTTCTGTTACAGATATAAGCTCCATATCAAGGTTTCAATCTGACCTGTAGCTCTTTAAAGTGTTCAAAACTATTTTTGACCCTCTATAAATAGGATAAAACTTTCTTAATTATGTAATTAAATAAGGGTGAGAAACAACATTCCTGAATACCCTGAGAGAGAAGTGTTTAACTTTTTTGTTTCCATTTTTTTACATCTATTAGTCTTGAATTAGAGATAAAGGGGTAGGTGCAAATCGCTGGCCCTCTTTTCTGAAGGCACTGAGACAAGAGAATACATTTTTTATTTTTGTTTACAAACTGTGGATCACAGATCCAATGAAAATAAATACTTTTAAAGTTCAATAAAATTCCAGCTCAACATGTTTTCTTTGTCTTTTGTTTGTATTCTTCCTGTATGCAGCAGGCAGCAAAACTTTCAAAAGCTCAAGATAATAATGGATTTAATGCAATTAAAGAAAACCTGAAAAATCAATGATGTATAAACTTTACATCGTAATACATATATCTTTTATATTAGAAGATTATAAGCGGTTTTGCACTTTATACATAGTTAAATATCGTCTGTAATTTATATGGTATCCATATTAGACATTATTAATGAGGTTAAAATTTTTTTGGAAGTATTGAATCAATTGTGTTTTACGTTCTCATGTAGTTTTGGTCAGTATGTGTTTTTGCAAAATTGTTATATTATAGATCTCAACATATTTTTGAAAAATATTTTTAGTTGGAAATATCACTGTGTGAATATATATGGAGTATTAATTCTAAAAATGGCCATTTAACAGTGTTACATTAGCTCAATTAGTATGACATAAAAAATTAAATTCTTAAAAGTCAATTAAGAGCTTGCTTTTTCAATTTTGCAATTACAAAACCATCCTATTCCTAAAACAATTTACTTTGGTGATGTATTAAAAGCCTAGATTAATAACTAATTGCTACTCAAAATACTATACTTGTTAATTTGTATGAATGCTGGAGATACTAATAAGAATTTTCTACAGAACAAAATAAAAAAATTTAGGAATGAGCTAAATTCAGGTGATGTCAGAATCACATGATAACTACAATCATGTGTTTCCAGCCAATCAGTTCAAGTGCTTTGTTGTTGCCAACTTTTGCTTCTCGTAGAAATATTTTTTTTTAAAGTACAAAATCAACCGTAATAATGCACATAAGCAAGCAAAAGACATTTGATTTAAAGGTATATGTATAATATAGGATTTTTTTTTACTCTTAATTTTTTTTTTGATGAAATTTTTTTTTAAATAGTTTAACATTTTTTCTCAATTACAAAGTTGGAAATTTTAAACAAGTTTTACAAATAGAACAGCAAGTACAAGTTTAATGTCAGTTTTGAATTCAGTGGAGAACAAGTGATTGCATTTATCATGTGACCGTCACGAACTTTGTCCATTGGATAACAAGAGAGATTAAATACACATACTTGTAATTTTTTTTAGATTGATTTAACCTTAGAATGATTCAGTCTCTTGAATGAAATAATTTTTTTAAATTTAATTATCATGTCTTTTCTTATCACGCTTATTATAATTAATCTGTACAGGGTATTTTTTATTTGCTACTGCTTTTGACTTTGATGTATAGCATAATGAAACATAATATATATATAAATATATGTACAAACACATAATTTTACTATAATTTGAAAAATAAAAGAGTGCTGCTAAAATAAAACTGCCATTCTTGAAATCAATACTCCACATACCTTTTTAAATGGATCAGATTTTTTATGGACCAGCATTTACTTTGTCCTGTATAATCAACATATTTTGAGCACCAATACATTTTTGTATACTAATTTTTTACTTCTAACTAGTTTGAACAACACTTTTTTATTCTAGTATTTTTTATTAAAAATATAATTAACAATATAATTATACTAAAACATTTTGCATTATTCTCTTTAACATTCTATGAGCACTAATGGGGGAGGGAATTGACAGCATTTTACGTCTAATCAACAAACAAGTTATAATTGGAGTATCGATCAAATGAAATGCGCTATGCAAGCAAAAGGATATTCTTAAATGTTAATAACTTTCCTTATATTTATGTCAATATCATAAGGACACTTGTTAGATGCCTATAAATGAATACTCTGATATCAACCAAAACATATTCTCACTCAGTATGATTGTTTCAATAAATTTGTGAATCTAAAGTATTTAACAATGTTATCTACCCATTTAAGATGCAACGTATTTATAATAAATGATAAAATATATTTTCCATACATTTAAAATGAAAAAGTAAAACAAATCACAGACTCTGAAAGTTTTACTATACCTGTCCAATTATCATTTAGCTTCTTATTTATCAAACTTTCTTCAAGAGCCTAATTCAGTTCCATATTATGAGATAAGCCGTGGGATTTTAATACCCTTCTTGTTTTGTTAGTGTAGTAATGTTAACACAGAATATAAATATTTTTGACTTCCTTTGTACATAATACTATAAATCTGTGTCTTCTGTACTATGAAGTCCTTTAGCATCCGGAGTCGTTTCTGTTTGTTCTAGATTTATAGTTACATTTCTGGGGGACGATACACTATTGCCGTTCTGAGATACTGAAATATCTGCTGCAGTCTCAACCGTCCGTATTGTCAGTTGATCACTTTCGATATCTGTAGTTATTAAACTTTCACGTGAGTCAGGTTCTGGGGTTGATTCGAGGCACATATGAGGCATACTTTGTCGTCGTTCCAATTGTAAAATCTGATGGGCTGCCATGTCCATTTCTTCTTGCGTTAAATTAATTGCTTCAGCTAGTTCTCGCTGTGTTGTACGAACAAAATCAGGATCACAGTATTTACCAAGTCCTTGTTCTAACAGCACCTGAAATAATGATTCGAATTGGCATTAGGCTAATGAATGAATTATGGGAGGGAAAAGGATTCGACAAGCAACATAAGGTTGGTATTTTAAATCTGATAGATGTGGATTAAATCTTGAGTTAATCAGCAAACAAGCTTTTGCAGTGACTTTTCACTCACAAATGGTTGGGAGGAATAAAACTCTCTCGTATTTGTAATAGTATTTGTGTGGTTTCTTGTTTTAATAAAGGAAGTAATTTTTGTATGGTTTCAAAATATATATTGAGAGGTGTAAAAGAAAATATATGAACCATAAACATTAGAAGAGGGGTATATTCAACTTAAAAAAAAAAAAAAAACTTAGGGAAACCCTTTAAGCTTATCGTTTTATTGCAAGAACTTTATCAAAGAGCAGGAAAAATAATATATCAAAGCCTTATCCTACTCAAATTTATTTTATTTTATCCATAAAATATTTAATTTTACAAGTAAACTGCCTTTAAGAATCCAATATGTTATAAAAATTAAAATTTTACTAAATTTTTGTGCTTTGATTAAGCGAATAGTGATCATTTGCGGTACCTGTGTCAAAGTGCCAGGGAACCTTAGAGCTCGGTGGAACCCTGATTGAAGATGTATGTAATAGAATATTGAAAATATATAGAGATAATTTATATACGATATTAGACTGATTCAATACTGATGAATATATACAGAAAATTCTACAATTTATAGAGCCGGCTGGGAGGCGTGGTTGGTTTTTCGCTGGCCTTCTACACCCAAGGTTGCGGGTTCGACCCCGGCCCAAGTCGGTGGATTTTCTTGATGCAGAAATCGACAGTGGCCATGTCGTATAATTATACGGCATGTGAAAGATCCTTAGAGTGTCTGTTTGGCTTGGATGCTCTCGGCAAAATTAAATCCTAGTACAAAGTTCGCATCGTCAAGAGCTCAGGTGTCTCCCTCTGTGGAGGAAACTGGGCGTCAAAATTGCTTGCTGTGATTGGTATCGCCTATATGGTGCAACGCTAAAAAGTGGTACCAGCTCCTGGGAAATGTACTAGGCCTGCAAAGGTTTAAAATACCAATGCGCAGCCCCATTGAAAAAAAAAAACAATTTATTGTTGGAAAGCTTCTGTGGAATATTGTATAAAGTTTTAAAATTGGGTAAAATGATTTAAAAACTTCGCTTGATTTGAAGGGGTTTATTACAGTTTTTTTTAAAAACTGAACTGAGTGTTTATTTTATTTCTTGTGAAAATATGGATTATTTTTTTGAAACAAAATCCTAATGATAGAAAAAATGGCTAACCCTGATAAAACAGTATTTGTAAGCCATGGAAAGTGTTTTACATTGTTGTAAGTAAATTGATTTCCAGTTCTGAATTTGTTTCTCTCGATATATGTATTAAAAATTAAATATTACAATCAATTTGAAGAATTCTATTTTATTACTACATGAGTAATCGAGGTTGACTCAGTTAGTTTAACATTTAACTTTCCTACTATTCATCCAATTTTAGATAAGGGTGATTAGACATCACAGGAATTTTAATAATTTATGTGGAAAATTTTATTCTTTTTAATGTTGTGAAGTGTTATGAATTTATTTTAAAATTATTTAAGTTTTGTGAAATTATGCAAGGCACTCTTAAAGCGAAATAATTTCTGTTTATAAATAATAGTTAGAGTTTTGATACATTATATGGAATGTGTGGATTTTTGAGTGATATATCATTAAAGTTTTTAACGTAATAATATACCAAACTAAAATCGAAGGAATATTATGTTTATAGAAAAAGCTTGGTTTGTAAAATATAGAATTTGATTTGCAAAAGGAAATTTGAATTGCAAAAGCTGGGTGATGAAGAAAAACAATTGCTTTTTACTGACCCTTCCTATAAGACTTTCTGCACTCCCTAGGATATCTGCATTTGTTATGTCTCCAGACTTTGATTTCAGTGGAGAATCACTGTTCCATCCTAATGATGTATCACGGGAACCTAAAATAATATAGAAAAGACTGGTAATTTCACTTCAAAAAAGAAGTTTATTTTTTACTTTGATGTCTAGTTGAGTTATGCTGAATATTTTCTTAAGGCAAGAGTCTTGTCTGCAAAATTCTTCGTCAGAATTTTGTTCAATCAATTTGCTGTTGAAATGAAGAATATTGTTTGATGTCATTTTTTGGGGAATGTTGCATTACACTTTTATTAACAAACATTTTTATAGTAGTTTTATACTTAATTTTTTGATCAGAGAATACAAAAACTTTAAAACATTGCTTTTGCATGTTTTAAACTTTAAATTCCCAGAATCGTATTTTAAATATATTATCATGAATTACACATATTTTATTTAGTGTTTTTTTCCCTGTGATTTCTTATTTTAATTGTTTATTTCATATGGTTCTTGCATTTTTATTCCATACTTTTTTGTTCCAAATTTAAATCTGCTTTATATTAACAAGATTGAACTTATACATAGTTAAAATTTATTTAAATACTAATTTTTTGTATCCTACTCCCTTAAATTAAGATTTTTTTTTATTCAGAAAGAGAAATATTCTCGAATTTTGCATCAGCAGTTTTCTTTAATACAAACTCCTAGATTATTTTAAGGTTTTTTTTCCAGTTGTAGATGGGGAGATGATAATTTCAGAATTTCATAGCTTTTCGCACTTTAATATATGTAAAATTGTAATTAAATAACTTTAATATATGTACATCCTGGTATACGAAGTTTCACTTTATTTTATTTTAAATGATATGGGCAATTCATTGTTTTACTTTTTAATTTAATTATTATTTATTTTACATAAAGATTCCCAATTTTCGGAGTTACTGTCAATAATTGGTCCATTTCTCGAATGCTATATCTCTTTAAATATTGTTAAATGAAATTTAAATAGTCATAATTTCTAATTGCAGAATGAAGCCACTACAATTATAAATTTTGAATCAGGGTCTGAAGTTTGATCAGGGCAGCAAGTTAGGGTCTAAAAGTCGCACAAAATAAAATATTCTTTTTAAAAAAAAGTTATTAAAGTTGTGCATTTTAAGTAATAATAATCCTTTTATAATATTAATTTATTTTTGAATTTCTATTGTTTCCTGGCTAATAATTTCAAATGCAAATCTGAGGCAAGTTTCTTGTTAATTATGTACTTTCTATCTTGTAGTATTTGTACATGAGTCATCATTGCCCAATCTTTTTTTTTATGTAAATTATAAATTCTAAACAAAAATTGAAATCGAATATTTACCATGATATGAAGCTCTGTGAGTAGGTATGTGTGAAGATCCATCACCTAACCTTCTGCGTTTCTTCCACTGATCTGTTGATGGTTGAACGCCCGCAACAGCCATCGCAGGCAGATGAGCAAAGCATAGTGAAGCGGCTATGTGTCTCATGTGTCTACTTTTAGACTGAGAAGATTCGTCTGGAGGGTCTTCCGTGGACGAACCGCGGAGATCACCACAACTGTGAGTACTGGAAGACTGTCGCACAAGAATGGGTCGTTCGTGACTGTCCCTCTTGCCAATGCACGGGAGGCGAAAGGAAGCTGTGGTTCCTCTGTTTGGAAATTTCCTTGGTGGTGGAGTTGGAGGTCGCAAGCTAACCATTTCCTCGTCTTCTCTCACACATAGACTGCCGCACATTAATGAATTGAAAAAATTAATTTGATGTGATATTAATGATACATTTTTGTAATACAATATCTAAATCAACAATTATCAATCAGTAATCAGGATATTTTAGAAGTTCGTTGAGAAATTGAGACGAATTTTGAAATATTTGTATGCTTATTATATTTGTTAATGTGTTCTGATTTATCTTTGTAGACATCAATACACATAAAATAATTGGCAACAATTTTTCACTGACAGTGAATGTATTTTTATTTTCAATGTAGATGCATTATAGTGCTATGCAAGTTTATAGATGTTTGTTACCTTATACGTGTGATTACATATACGTGAGTACTTTTTCCAATTCCTACTATTAGCTCACTCTCTCTTTATATATATATAATCTTGTTCAGATTTTCAATCGTTAATAAAATACTTTCTATTCATCTACTCAAATTCTAATAATTTTTTAAAAAAATTTGTAGAGTATGACACTTGATGTTCATGCAGTTTTTTCTAATATTAATTAATTAATTACCGGTTAATAAATTAAATTAAATTAATTACCGGTTTTCGACGCCAACTTAGATTCGTATTCATTGTTGTAATAATGTAACTGTTAAAACAATGACAAAAGTTGGCGTCGAAAACCGGTTTTTCAGCCAAACCGGGTTACAAAAATGCAGACAACTCATGCTCTTTTTTTCAATTCCTACAATTAATTCAATCTCTCCATATATATTTACATTTATATGTATATTTATTTATTTATATATATAGTTTAAATTTTCAATCGTTGATAAAATGCTTTCTATTCATCCATTCAAAGTAGGAATTGACTTAATTTTTTTTTATATTACTTGTTGACTGAGGGTTTAGCCTAAGAGATTTATCCTTATCTAAGGTTCAGTGGTTAAAAAAAACCCTGTACAAGATCCTACATGAATTGTTTCCCCCCTTCTGATACGATATAGGTGATATTCATTACCAAGACTAATATTTTGGTGCTTCATGTAAAAGAACATGTTGAAATTTTCTTATTGACAACTTTCATTATGATTATCTTATAAAAATCCTTATGAAATTAATTTTAATTATTTCTTACTAGAGTTATTGAAAAGTGGTAAGCAATCAAAAAGAGAATTTTCTATATTTTTTACTCTATCGAATAATAAGAAGTTTTCCACCAGGAAAATATTTATTTGTATAAATTAGTTATTTATTTTACAGTTACTCACAGATTTTACCTTTACCGATTGGGTTGTTTTAAGTGTAAATAAAAATATAAACAGAAATTGTAGAAAAAAATAATAGTTAAAATAATATACATACATAAAAATAAATAATTTTTTGATTAATTTCTTTATTCATTGTCATCGTTATCATATTTATTGAAAAAAAAAGTAATAAAGTGAAGCAAAACATTTTGAACTAAACGAATGAGAAGAAAATACCGACTAATGAATTAATGTAATTTGGAAGTAATAATTATATTTACTCAATCTTGAAATAAGAACAATAGCTATATTTTTTGCTTTTGATGAAGAAAAAAAGTTAACGAAAGCTGAGAAAAACTCTTATTTTGACAAAATATAATAGCAGATTTTAAACTTTATATGACGTTTTCTCTTATCTGGTCGTTTCTTGATTGTTTTAAAAAACAATAGGCAACATTTACAGGATGGGCAAAAAGTTCATATAAAATTTAAAGATTCATGAATAAAGAACTCAACGTTATGGTGAGGTGGTTTTCACTAAAAGCGCGTTATCAGGACTTGTTGTTTAAAAAGTTACTGACAGGTATACTGACAGAATTTATCTTGCGGAAGGAAGCATGTTATTAAGTTATCTATACAAATTGCACCTCCACCTTGTTATTTATTTATTTTTTTCTGAATTTTTAAATGTTATGCGGATTTTCTGTTCCTCTTGTATCAAATGAGTAAGTGAGTGAATATTAACGTCCCACTGTTCAGCTACACGAGGGCTTTTGGGGACGGTCCGCGTAATTTTGAACCATGGTCAAGTGACGCGGATGACCCCTGAGCTGGCACCCCCTCTCCTAACTACCACACCACACCAACGGGAGAACGTTTGAGCTCTCGACAGATTTTACGTGCATCGCTCCCCTACACGGCGGGTCTTCAGTGGTACTGGGATCGAACTCCTGACATGCTAGCCACGATCCGATGCCTAGACCACTCGGCTACCGCGGCCCCTCTTGTATCAAAGCTTGCGCTTCATAATATTCGGGAGTCATATTTTTAATTGATTTCCGATCAATTACATTTTTTTCATGTTAAACACTTTAAAATTCATGGTAATCTTTATAATGAATGTATAATTTTACTAAGAATTTGAGGTGGCTTATTGAAGAAAGTTATTTCAAAGATGTTTATTGAAATTGAGTTTAATTCACATGACTTCCTTTGTTTATGTAATGTTTTAAGATTAATTTGTGAGACCTCATCATAAGTATAAACAAACAAAAGGCATTGTTCAACAAAATTGAGAATAAAAAGTAATTGACGGAAATCAGTGTACAGTGGATTTTTTTCTTCTTCATTAGTATGTCTTAAAAAATACCTAATACAATTCTATTTCAACGAGAAGTATTAATGAAGAATACCTTAAAAAGCTCGTGCCCGTCGCTTCATTTTTTCCTGGAGATGTCCGGCTTTGTGAACTGGAAGTATTACTTTCAAAGCTTTCCAATTTAGCCAGGGGACTCGAACTTGGCTGGTTTGATCGCAATGAACGTAGCGGAATGTTTTCTTTCCCCGGAGAGTGCTCTTCTGTTTCGAGTGTGAAGCTGCCTTCATAGCTACTGGTGCTGCCCATGACTGAATAGTTAATTTGAGGAGCTGTTGGTGGATTTGTGGGAGATGCTTGTGTTGAATGGCTTGGAGATTGGTACAAGTAAACATTGTCAACCGATACGGAGCTGAAAGAGAATTGATATTTTCATTATTTAATACACACACAATAAAAAAGCTCAACCCTATTTCGATGTTCTAAGTCAGTGACAGCTTCAGAAAACATAATAGTTGTCCATTTTGATTAATTGACTTTTCTTCATGTTCTCTATCTTCCGTTCCAGAATTTGAGCTTTGTCTGTTTTGCAGGATAGTTAATTTGTCCATAATTTCTTTTATACTGTAATTTTTATTTATATGTGCCAAAAACATGCCAACATGCTTTTTTTCAGTAGCTGGAAAAACTAACTTTAAGGCCGTAAAAACTAAAGGCAAATTTATTTCTCTCGTAAAATTTCCAAAACTTTAATAAGAGTACAAGTATTGTCTGGCATAAGTAAGCATACATAAAATACCCAACTGAATACGTAAGTGAAAAATATAAGTACGACTGTACTCTTGCTTAAAAGAGAAGGGAGGGTTCCGAAATAGAAAATTATTGGTGGAATGTTACGATAACCTGTTTTACGATTTGATCATTGTACTAATCGCAAGTCAACTGAAAGGGCGAAAAAACAAGAGCATGGCATCTATCATTCGACTTTTCTGGTCTTCTGTGGAGAGGAAAAGTCATTTCTCTTAACCCCTTTATTTCAAAAGATGTAAAATATTAAAAGAGCTCTCGTTTCAAAAGAGGGGGAAAGTTTGATTGACAGGATACCACGCCCCTTTCTTTTGTAATCGCTTTTTCTGAGAAAACGGAAGGAAAAAAAAGGAACTAACCCCCTTGTTCATAAGTATAGAAAAGATTCACTTACAAGCGACACACCCTCTTCGGTTATAATTTCATCTGATTATTACAGATAATATAGAAGCGTCTTTTAAATGTATAAAATAAGAGGGTATAAGCTGCGCGAGCGCGGAGGATTTTGGGATATTTTTGTTTAGTTTGTTTTTTGTTTCATTGAATCAAATATAAACAATAATTATAAAGAGAAAATTAATTGGTATGAAGAGCCCAATAAAATACATTATCTTTCATCAATGCTGAATTTATTTTTCACTTCACACGTCTCTAACTAATGTATCCGCTTTCAACTCGCTATCAGTAATATATGTATCAGAAACCTCGATATTCTTAATTTTTTTGAGCAGTGCATTCATAATTATATTAAATTATTATTTTTTCCCATAATATACTTAAAATTTTTTTTTAACATTTTTAAAATTGGAAATAAAAAAATATATGTATCGTTCGGTGGAAAAAGTTTTGTAACTGCAAAAATTTTTATTCACAAAAGTTTGAGAGCTATTATGTTAAGCCCTATTATCTCGGAAATGTACCTGCAGATTTTTACATAATTTTCAAATTTAAACTAATTTTAAAATAAAAAATCAGTTTTCTTAAAAATGTTAGAAGTTGTTCTTAAATACTACACCCTTTTACAGACCAAGGTTGTCTTGCATCTTGCCCTATCCGGCTCAATAGCCCTCCATTGTTTTATTCCAATTACCATTAAGTCATTCTCAACGTTATTCAGCTACCTTGTTAGCGGTCTTCCTTTCTTTCGTATTCCACCGATTCTTCAAAAAGAAAGTTATCTAAGAAGTTAATAAACTATATTAAATTAATTAATCCATTTATATCATAATTAACTTCTTTGGAGCCATTAATATTGAAAACACTTTTGTTGAGCAGCAACGAAAAATATAGAAATTATTAAGAACAGTCTAATTTGGATGATTGGGCATAACTAGCCCTATTTTTCTTATAATTTCTATATGCTTCTGATTGCTTTCGTACCTGGATTTGCTTCCCCTATGCACAGCAAGAGGCGATGTATTAGTAGCACCACTGGAGTCTCGCGTAAAGCGAATATGATTTCCAGGCAAATGAACTTTTTGTGAAGATGACTTGACGTCCAGAGAGTTCGTGGGAGAGACCTTTGCGTGGGATCTGGCACTGTTCGATTTGAGAGAACGGGTGCGCTTGAGGGGTGCACCGCGCACTGAATGCCACATACTACCAAACAAAGAATGATTCCTCTAAATAAATAGAAAATGCCAAAATAAGAATGTTTGTAGTTCGCACAATTGAAGAATACAATTTCAAAATGAATTGACAATCGATTTTAACGTGGAACATGTTTATGAGGAAATCACCAAAAAAACAAGTAAAAAAAAATCACATCATGCTTTATATAAAGAATATTGATTCACACATAAATACAATATTTCTCTCTTAAAGCTCTTTTTCTCCAATTAAAAAAATTTTTTGGAAAGAGCATCGTAATAAGAGATGTGTAATAATGATTTTTTAGAACATTATTTATTTTTCAATTCCTACTATTAGCGCACACTTTCTATTTTATTTTCTTGTTCAAATTTTCAATCATTAATTATATACTTTCTATTCATCCAATCAAGTTCAAATATTTTTTTATACTTGTAATGGATGACACTTGATGTTAATACAGTTTTTTCAAATATTAATTCATTAATTAAATTTTATTTTTAATTTTAAATTTATTCTGCGTTATTTCCGTCGTAGTTACAATTAGCTGCAACAGATGGCGCCTGTACGTTTTTCTAACAAAGTAGAGATTGATGTTAATTTTTTTAAAATATTTCTTGTTTAGAATATGTTGTGTTTTGAGATATCCCTAATAAAATTCCTTTATTTTAAATACTTGTGTGAAATTACAACAATATACTTAATAGTAGATTCATAAAAATCCACAGTTTACTGAAAATATTATATAATTTCGCATTGAGATAAAGATTCGAAAATATGCGATTCAAGCAATTTCTACACTCATCATATTTATTAAGTTTTTTTTTCTTGAGAACGCACACGCAATTTCAATACTATCTATAAAAAAGTTAAACTTCTTTTTGGGATGCTTCTCTATGGAAGTTTATTGAATGATAAGATTAACTTTTGCATTTGTATTTGATGAAAGACAGTCCTTGTTCTATGTTTAATCCTTCAATCAAAGTTCAAAAATTTCCATATTTCTTTAATTTTACTTTTTAGTGAATTTATTACCTACAAGGCCAATTGTTATCTGCATCTTTTATATCCATTTATGAAATAGCAATATCACAAGTAAATGGAAACCCAAAGATTAAGATAGGTTGTATTGGCAACTTAGAAATATTATTCACAAATTCATAACAGTTTATCGGTAATAATTAGAATTTTTTAATATTATTTTTTTAAAGGTATTTGTTTGAATAACGGTAAAAAAAAAAATTTAATTTGAAAATTTGCAACGACCTCTGAATGGTCAGAGTCGTCAAGTCTTATGAGGCTCATCTGTTTATGACATATGCCAATATATTCAGATTCCCACATGTTGTATATTCCTCAAAATCTATATTAAAATGGAAAATAACTTGCTTCTATATTATCTCTGGAGTGAATACCTTGATTTAATCTTGACCTTTATGTGAATAACTTAAATAAGTACACAAAATTTTAAAAATCAGAAAGATGTTTTTTAGTAATAGCTTTATGTGAGATAAAAAAAAAATCAGAAGTGAAATTAACTTATGATGAAACTCAAAATGACTTTATTTGAAGCAAACGATCTCAAGCACAAGGATAAGTGATCTTAATTCAATAATACCTTGTCAAGCATATTTTTGAAAGATATAAAATTATTAAAATGAGTCAATATTCTGCATAGATTATATATGAATACATTTTCTATTATAATGTATTAATTGGTTTTCCATGCTTTACTTAGTTAACTCTTAGGTATAAAAACTGGACCTCATATTTCTAAACTAATTAATTTGAACTGAATTGCAGAATATGGCTTTTAAAAACCTAAGTACCCGAATGTTTCGATTCAAAAAAGGGAAAAAGGGATCTTAGGACATGCAGGGTGTTGCCGAATTCGCCCGACAAATTCAGAGGGGTAATAGTAGGCAGCATGTGGACGACAAATCACCATAGAATATGAGGACGCAGACCACGGTTTATTTGGAATAATTCGCAAAAGCAGTTAGTTATAAAGGGTGGAATATCAAGTGAAATCAAAAGGAGCAATAAGGGTTCTTGGGAAATCGTAAGATTTTCAATCTTTTTGTATTCCCGGGAATGACACGTGTCTGAAACAATTAGTGAGGTTGCAATTTCAGTCGGATCTCTGGATTTTTCGATCTTCGATACAAATTTTAGCTGACCACGTTGTTACAACTAGAGACCGTTGACCCCGAATTTGGAAAGAGAAATGTTTGTTGGAACCCCAAGGTCAAAATTGTTACGCCCACGTGGGGGATGGGGATAATTTTTCCAACTTGTAGAAAGAAAGAGTAAATTATACATATTGTGATTCCGGTCGGTTCCTGTCTCTGTTTGTTGAACGTTGCTTCGCTAACGAAAATGACGCGTTTTTAAAGGAACGTCATTTCGTCTACCAACACGACTAATTTGATAAAGTTCTGTTTTCTTGATTTATGTGGATAACTTCAATACTCTAATACTTAAAACTGTTATTTAATTTCTTAATTTAATATTTTTTTCACGGACATTAAGTAAGATATTTAAATTGAATCAGCAATTTGAAGAAGGGAATGGGCCCCAAAACTACATGAGAATAATTTTTTTAAAAAAATCTTGCCAATTCCTTATTTATTATTCTTTAACCAAACTTTTGCGGAGATTCTTAAGTAATGTGCAATTACATTTATGTAACAAAAGAATTCCATAAACAAAAAGAATCAGTCATACAAATAAAAATTTCCTGAATACAACACTTAATATATTTAACGCACGTAATTGTTACTCCAGCAGCGAATACAGAAGGTCGTTCACACTTTATGGAAACGATTTTTATAGTTAATTTTTATCAATAAATACCGTAGCTTTTTTTGTGGAAATTTGCTTCTATCTGATAGCCACGATTCTTAACAATAGCTCTAGCTCGAATTTTTCACGAAACTTTATCTTAATACTGTTATGCAAATGTTACTCCATTCCTCTTGAACCGTTTTCCAAAGTCCGTTGTTTGGATGTTATCCTACGCCTGTTTTAATAAACCGAAAGTAATAAAATTCATTGCAGAAGGCTGCTCATTTTACACTTATTTCATCAAAATGAGATGCACTTTATTCCTGTTTGACTTTCATAAATAAGCGAGAGAGAGTGATCAGAGGTTTGACCATATGAAGTTTATACTTTTATCCTAGTCTTTATAAAGTTGAAATTTTCTTCAAAAATTGGTTCTAAAATGTTCGACAGTAGAGAGTGAATTAATTTTGGCTTACTTGAGACTTTTTGATTTTAATTTGCCGATATTAGAATATCCTGCAACTATTATGAATCCCTTAGGACTTAACTATATACTGACGAATCCATTTCTTACAGTCATTACCCTCACTTGAGGAATAGAAAATTGATCTTTTCTTACTACACGCGCGGTCAATTAAATATATCCACACTTCATCGAGTGTTGCCACAAATTTCCATTTTTCAGCAACTAGGTGTTTTTTACATAACTTTCTACAATTTGTGCTTTTCTTTCAGCAATATGTTTTTGAAAAGGAAACAAACTTTAGGTTTAAACATCTGTTTTAACTTTGAACTTTGTGAATTATTTTGATTACAGTTCCGGAAAACATTCCTAGTTTCGATGCAATGGATCTTTCAGTATGCAGATTTTCTTTTAGAATCAGAAACTTTACTTCCCGGATAGTTCCTTGCGTTTGACTAGTTTCAGGATGAAGTTTCGAAGTCATGCTTTAATTTTTACTTTGTGCTAGACGCTTTTTCTGTTTCAAATTTAATATATTATAAATGCCTATGATTGGAAATGCAATAACCAAGATTTTTACACCACTTTTTAAATTGTTAATACCAATATTTCTCCTTGCAAAGCATAATTTACATAACCTTCTAGCCATACATCCTTTTTTAGGTGCCATTTTTAAGATAAATATTTTAATTTACATTCTAATCAAAATAAAACCTTAACACACGATTATTCTGAAGTTGTCAAAGTTTTATCTCAAAATGCAAATGAGAAAATGAATTACAAAATCGTTTCTATAAAGTGTGAATAACCTTCTGTAAATTTTCAAATAATTGGGTGTGTGAAAGAGAGAATCAATATTTATCTCTTATTAGCTACATCAGAAAAATTAGTAATGCATGCCAATAAAAAGCATATTCAATTTAATGGTAACTTTTTTAACAAAATTTTTGTTCGAGATTTTAAATTTTTAAAATTTTTAATTAAAACATTTATTTCCATATCCTTAACAATTAACTAGGTTGAGTGATAAGATTATAAACTGCTTATGTTTTCTTTCAAATCATACCTTGAAAATGAAAAATGAATATATTTTATTTGTATTTTTAGTTCAATATGAAAATGAGTATCAATTTTAGGATTTATGTGTATTCTTTATATAATTATTATTGATGCCAATTAAAAGTAGGTTTGTTTTTCGATTTACCGAAATTTTGGTGCATTCCCGAAAATGACTGATAATTAAGAAAAAGACCGGGAAACCAGAAACCATAATCACGACTCGGCGTCAGAAATTCAAGGACAATTGATTGTCACAGGAATTGTTCGAAGTTGTAGCCACGTAGGTCATAGAAGGCTTTAATAAACTGATGTCCTGGTTGATGTCATTGAATCGATGATGCTCCACTGTAGCCACGGAGCGTCTCATACACAAGCGATTTCAGGTGGTTCCAGAAGACTGAAGTCCTGGTACAATGAAGACCCAAGCAACCGGTCTGCCGCATCTTATCCACACCTGCCGGGACATGTAGCATGGAGGTGGTTACGCACCGCAATTAAAAAATGAGATGGTGTGGCATCATGCATGAACCACTCGTTTTGGTGCGCAGTGATCGGTATCCCCAGCAGCAACCCCGGGAGAAGTTAAAAATTTGCAAACGTGCAGGTTTCTTTACCTCTACCACGGTGCTCCAAGTTCGCATCGTTTGGCCAACACTTCATCTGGGACACCGTACCTTGATAGATACTATTATCGCGATTTTCACCCAGTCTGGTATCACTGAAGATCCACCTGCCGTGGGGATCAGCGCACGTTAAATATGTCGAGGTGCAAATGTAGTGTGGAAGTTAGGAGAGATGAGTGTCAGGCTCGGGTGTCGACCTCGTCACTTGACCGTGGTTAAAAATTACGAGGTCTGTCGCCAAACGCCCTCGAGCAGCTGAATAGTGCGACGCTAATATTCACTCACCGACTAAACGTGGTTTGTGACCCCGTGTTCTATGGTGATATTTCGTCCCCATGCTGCCTAGTATCACCCCTCTGAATTTGTCAGTTGAATCTGGCAATACTCTGTATATTCTTATTTAAAATTTTAAATATATGCATATCAATGTATATCATGTCTGCTTTTATTTCATTTTTTGAATTTGATAATCGAGCGGTTCCAAAATGCCCGTGCTGATTTTTCTGATCCTTGTCAAATTTTAATTTTCGTGAAGCGTTATATTAAATTTAAAGCTTCATTAAAACTTTGAAATAATAATGCACTTAGCTTTGTTTATACGTTACCTATCAGTATATTTCAATCTGATAAACGCTGCAAGCTATGTTTCTGTTGCTAAAGCCTGTAATCTGTAAGAATGCTTCTTTAAAATGAATCTGTACAAAAATTAGAGGATGTTTGTTTTACCAAATTACGGCATATGGATAGACTATAGTTTTAAAATTGTAAATTCTGAAAATTCAGGAAAAGCGATGAAATGATATAAACCTTTTACATGTTTAGATGTTATTTTTTTAAAAAATGCAGGTATAATTTGAAAAAGAAAGAGGGAAAAAAATACCCTTTTCTTTTTTCTTTTTTACATGGTTGATATATTTTTCGAAAAATAAAGTTAAAAAAAACCAAAAAACAATACAAAAACATATAATCTTAGGCAAAGGGATGTATCAAGTCTTTGAGAAACCGTAGATGTGAAATAAAAAGATTTAGTTTTAAAAAGCGCATAACGAAAATGAGGATGAATAAAGTATGTAAGCATTTAGGTATGGTGCATTTACTTTTATATATTTACAATTTGTTCATTGAATATTATAAACATTTTTACAACTAACATTAAATTATATTTCACACGTTTCATAAAATAAATAAAATTAGGAACTATTCATTTCGAAAAACTAAACTAAATTATAAATACAAATATTATTAATGACTTAAGTTTAAACTTGTTGATAATTAATAGATTAATTTAAAAAACCGTGAATCAAAATCGCTGTCCTGACTAAGATAACCACATTTGCTATGGGTGAATCCAATAATTTTTGTCTGGTAATTACGTTTTTGAGATTACTTAATTTCCAATACATTTTTCGGTATTTTTTTGAGACATGTAATTGAATGTTAATTCATTTTAGAATGTTTTTCTTTCTGTTTTGTATGCAGTTTGTACAAATACTGATTTCAAGCATTATAAATCTCCCTATTCGGTTGCAATTTTAGAGTACGTTTTACGTTTGGATCACAGTTCTAAGAAACTTTCATACTTGCTGAAATATAATACCACTATTAATTGATGAATTTCATCCTCATGTTTTAATATAACAATCGGCGATCCGAAATCTACCTTAGAAATAAATGTCAGTGAAAAGAAAACGACTCTTCCTTTGGATCACAATGTAAAATTCCACGTAAACACTATGATAAAAGAGTTGAGTGTATAAAATTTTTATATTGCTACAAAGGAAATAAATATTTATGCAATAATATAATTTTCAAAATCTTATTTTGCATGTAAAATAGAAGCACTCAAAATGGAAGCCTCACGTTATTTTTCAGCTTCAGTTACTTTTGTGAATCAAATCAGCATTTGATATGATCAAATTTTATAAAATGAAAGGGTTGCGTCCTATATTTGTAATGACACACATTACGTAGAAATTTAAAATCATTAAATATTTTTTACGGGTATTACATTAAAATTGAATCTCTAGATAAAAATGATAAAGGTATTTTTTTACTATTTATATTGATACGCGTATTGCGCTATTTTATTGGTGAATTTAAAATTCACAATTATGCATCAATGAAATGATTTGTGTTGTAAAATTTAAATTCTTCGCAAAGACTCGTTTAGTGTTTCATTTCGTATGATATACAAACACATGCGAGAAATAACCACAATATTCTTATCAACATGCAAAGAATCTAAACTGGGGAAGACAAATAAAATATCTGGAAAAACAAGTATTACATGAATTAATATTATTCGGCTTTCCATGTTTCACTTTAAAATAAAAATAATCAAATGCCACTATTAAAAAAGTATCTTAATTCTAGTTTATTCACACCAAAGTAATGCACATATATGGAAGGAAAAGGAATATATATATATAATGGAAAAAATGATGTTTCGGGTCACTTTATTAGTTTTAAAACATATTAAAGTTTTCAATCTCATTAGAACCCCAAGTGTGTTTCAGAAATGCACAATTGGGTTTCTGCATCAAAAGGATTTTTATCGCTTTTTTAAATATTTAGAAACGTAAAAATGCAGCATTTAAGGACAAAATTTAAGAAACTAAACTGATAGTTATGAAGTCAATGTTAGAGAATTATTCAGTGCAGAACAATTAATTCTTTAGTTTTTCAAAGAAAAGATGTAGTTAAAAATTTAAAATAAGGCCTTCAAAAATAAGCAATGCAATTGGAAATATACACTAATGGTACATTTTGAACTCATTATATATTAGAACAGAAATGTAAAAGGAACTATTGGTTGACACCACATTATTAAAGATATACATGTAAAAACTTATTCTGAATAATGAAGGAAGTTATATTCATATTTTATTTCTTCATAATTTAAGCTATTTTTTGTTAAAATATATTGTGTGTGAGTGAGCAGAAACATACGCGAGAGTCACTCTGAAATTTTTGAGATACTCCTAAGTTTTTAAAGTTATGCTTACAAAATTTTAGAAGTGTTCAATAACTTCCCCAGCATCAATGAACTAGAATGAATCTTCACAGATTAAATGCCCCTAAACCTTCCATTTATTGAATTGATGAAAATGCATTTATAGCCACATTAATCTCTTCTGAATGAAAACGACTTACGTTAGTTCTTTTAGATTAAAAGATAACCCAAAGAGTCACATAGCTATATACGGAAAAATATGGATGTTCGGCTGATTAAATTTCTTTGTTTAAGAAACCCAAGTTTTAATCCGGCTGCATGGGAAGATGTATTGATATGGTAGCTACTTATCCACTACATTAACTTTGGAGAATTTCTGGAAGACATTTATGGTATACCAGTTTACCGTTACTGTCTTCGTCGTTCAGCTTGATGGTTTTGATCAATCCCATTACTCTGAAGAAAATAAAGTACGGCCATTTTTCATTGCTTATGTCTTTTCACCATTGTTGTTATCATCTTCAAAGGTCGCTACTTTGCTTTCTTGATATGTTGAAATTGCCAAAATGGTATATATGTTTCATCACCAGTTACAATTTAGAAATGATGTGGAGGCCACCATATTTAGCAATTTGAGGTTTCTTTAGTGATTATATTCAGCTTTTCTTTAGTGCCTGGGTTAGATTATGGGGAACCTAACGGCAAATTACTTTTTCTATAACTAATTTTACGAATAATTTTATGTATGGATGCGGATCCAATGTTAAGTTCCTTCTGTATCATTTGGTAGGAGTACATTGCCATTCATTAACACTTTTGTATGGTAGGCATTACCGGATTGTTTCCAAACTGTGGTCTTCTTTGTGTTCCAAATGCTTTGTATTTCAAATTAAATCGTTCACTTTATTTTAACTTCGTCTGGTGTGTATCGTCAAAATTTCAGACACCTCGTATGTCAATGAAAATAAGAAAATCGCCAGATCGTGAATAAGTTTAAGGTATCCAACTAATTAAATTGTGAATTTTGCCAAATGGACAAATTTTTGATAATTTTGATTTTATAGACCATCATATTAGCTTCACAAAATACCAAGTTTATTATCGCCCACTAGACAAACCCAAGTGATTTATAAAAGCAGATGTCATTAATTTACAAGATGTCGCTAATTTTAACACGTGTTTTACTGAAATGTGTTTTTGAACAAACGGGGACATGATTGCTCAAAAGGTTTGGAAATAATTAACTGAAATTTTGTATTTTCTGTATAATATATGTTTAATATTACAAAATTTACAGCCCTTGTAATAATATAATCACTATTTGTTTAAGCAATTTTGCTATAATAACTAAGATAAAGTGCTCTAGTAAAATTAAAATATTCTAATCCTGAAGGTCATTTAAAATGAATATAGCAACACATCAGAATTGAAAATTTTTTCATAAACTTTTGGTACGTAATGGGTCCCGTTTATGTTTAATTTTTAGCAAATGTTTACTAATTTTTCCCATGTTAGTAAAAATAATTTCTTTTCATTTTTTTTTATTTTAGCATATTTTTCTTAAAATGTACCAAACAAAACTAAACTACAAAAATCCCCTTATATCCATTTTTAAATTTGTCGCGAAGTTAATTTTAAGAGCTACACAACTTTGTAGTTTGCTTTGCCACATACAACGTTAAGGAACATGTTATACCAATTACTTTTTCAAAAAGAAGAAATAACTGTTAGTATATGCTTATCTTACAACACTGAGACGTGACAACATATTTAATGTATTTGTGATACAGTGACAGTATTAAGTTTTTGTAATAGTGGATATAACGCTAAAAATCAGGAAAAAAGTACCAATTAGCTATTGACATCACAGATCGCAATTTTAACTGGAATTTGCAATTTGAAAGATTTTTTATTGAGAAATTAGTTAGAGATAATGTATAAAGTTCTTTGGAATCTAACTAAGACATTTGAAAACAGGAAATAAAAGTTCAACTCTAAAATGATCTATTTTGTCAATCATTTTAGATCTCATGAAGGATCTCAAAATTCTTATCAGATTTTTATTAGTTGTGACTTGATTCTAATTTTTTTGTAATTTGTGATCCAGGCTATTTTGTTGATGGCAAATTTAATCCATGAAATTCATTTCATTTCTTTAATAACTTGTAGACTCTAAATAATTACATATATCGGGGTAAATTTCCCAATATCGTGGAATAAAAAATATCGTGTTCATTTGAATATTGTTCCATGGATTTTGTAAGAACTTAGAATGCATTCCATTGCTGTGTTCATTAAGAAAGAAATAATAACTCTTTATATATTTTATGAATACTAGACTAGTCAAAATTAGTTCTTAAAAAGAGTATTCTTTATTTTGAAAGCGTGCATAATTTCTATCTTTGGAATTTTGGAAAACTTGAATCTTTCTGATCATATTAGACGATAGTCCTTAAAAGTAGGCTGTTCGTATACAACCGTACAATAATGTTGGTAGCAATGGTTCGACAAGGTATACATTGGGGAAACGAAGGATTTAGAGGGCTAAAGTGCACATATTATAGATAAAATTATGAATGATTTTGTTAAGAGGATCTTTTGACCTCAACAGTATCATTGTCCATTTACAATTTCGTTGCAAACTTTTTCAACTTCCACTCTTTTGATACTCTAATTTTTAGCGCTTGCTTAAAGTAGAGAAGATGCCAATTTCAGCTACGACTGCACTCGAACATCGACAAACCTGTACGGATTAGAGTCAAGTTACATATCATGAATTTCAAGAAAATGGTTTCGCAAAGTGTTCAGTGATGCATTCCATTACTGATTTGAAACAGATAAACATCCTATCCGTAAGTGGAGGTGGTCAATCCAGCTCTCCTAAACTAAAGCTACTTTGCCGAAATACACAGAGAAATTACTGTAGATGCTAATTGAAGCAAATGGCAGTCAAATCATTCGTTAGTTGAGCCAGAAGCCAGTAAATGGTGTTTCAAACCATCGGATTCAACACCACAAAACATTAAATACTTAAAACAATTGGAAAGAACATTGTGCAAAACATTTATATAATCCTAATGATTTCCTTTTACTTACAGAAAACTCTCTTCTACCTTGATGACGTATAATATTAAAGTGATAATAATTTTATTATCTATGATATCATTCACTTAAAATACATCTTATTCATTATGCTTTATTTCCCTTTTGAATGAAGAAATGATTGAATGAGTGAGTATTAATGTCACACTATTCAGCTACATGAGGGTTTTAGCGATGAACCTAGTAATTTTGAACCGTGACTAGGACGACACCTGAACTGGCACCCACTCTCCCAACTTCCAGACCACACCAACGGGAGACGATTGAGCCTTGACTTTTTTAACGTGCATCATCCCCCTCTGCATGACGGGTTTTCAGCGGTACTGGTTCGAACTCATGACGCACCCACATTCTGTGTACAAAAGTTAATAAACAAACATATTCGCGAGGATTATTCAAAAACTATTGAAGTTTTTTAAAAAAGTGGTAATTATAACAAAAAAAGATAATTTTTCTGAAGTACTGGAACAATATCCAGAATATCAGCTGTAGGGTGTCCAAGAACTATCTCCAAACCTAGATGCCCGCTACTTGGTTTTAACTCCAAGGTACAGTAGGAGATGGCTGTTACGAAAATCGCTAATGAGCTTTCCGCTGCTTTTGCTTCATCACTTTCGAGGTATACTGTTTGCCGAAGACTTTAAGAGGCTAGGAAAACAGTAATCTGTCCTACTTCCACCAGGTCACAGGAAAGCCCACCTAATGTGTTACAAACATCATCCTTGTACATCCTAGGACATAGGATAAATGATCCTGTGTCCTTTTCACTGATGAGTCTAAACTTAGCTGAACATTGATTTTCGAAGTTTTCACATGCAGAGAGGATTAAGGGCCTTGTATTCTATCTCCAACACCATGGAAGTGGAAAAGGTGAGTTACGATCTGGGCCGGCACAATGTTGGAGGGGCTCACAGAGATGAATGTCTTTCAGAGAGGTACTCAAGCTTCTCTGATGTATAAGGATGAGTTCTGAGAGTCTTATGTGACTAAAGACTATTCTCAGACTGCCATTTGTTAACCAGTTTATTTTTATGAACAGTATGTCTCGTTCACACAGAATTCAATTGGTCGACGAATACCTCGGAAATGAGAATATTCAGAGGATGTTCCAACCAGATTTTCAGACCTAAATACCACAAAGAATGTTCATGATGTTCTTTGCAGAGGAATATCAACTCGCCAACTTCCATCTAGAACACTGTCAGAACTAAGTGCCTTTACCGAGAATTTACTATCCCAAAGAGACTTCAATGAACAGTCTTGTAAACAACATGATAGTTTACCGTGAGAGCTGTATTGCTGTTAGAGCCAATCACATACTGCTTATCATTTGCTATTTCACTACTTCATTTTTGAATTTTTATGTTTTAATAACAAATAATTATAATTAAGGTGCCATTAATTTCTATTATTATCATTTTTGTAATACTCCTAAGTTTATTCATACCAAATTTCTCTTGAATTGATTCAGAAATCCCCCCCTCCACATTCTTTTTAATTCTCAAAATTGTGATTATTTTGTAACTTTGCAAACCGCCGTATTTTGGAAAGCATTATTTGTATTCTACTTTTAACTCAAATTAAAATTTAATCAAGATTGTTGTTCACGTGAGCATAGAAGTACTAAGAAATAAATCCGAACCAGAGATGAAATGATTTGTTGGATTTCTGGGATCTGATTATATTAAGGTGTTTTTAGAAAATGAGTAGGAATTAGAATTCACTCATTAATAATCCAAACCTCTACTTCGTTCTTGCATATCAATAAATATAACGTTAAATTAATCTGAAGAAGCAATCTGTTATGTATTCTTATATACATTCATAGGCCAATCTCAGAATAGTTGATTTATAATTCATTTATAATTTAGTTCTTATCACGTAGTTTTTTTATGTCAAAATACCAAAGAAATGAACTCGAGTCTTTAACAAGAATTTTGAATCTGCTCGACAATTGCTAAAGAACAAATAGAACCTTTATAAAATTTCATAATAGATACTGCTAAAAAATGAAACTTGGAAAATATGTAATTAAGATCTTTTGCATATTAAGAATGATGCAAAACGTGACAGATTTTGTTTCATGGAAGACTAAAATAAAAGAAGAAGAAATCTACTCTTTGGGCAATTGCCAGTCACGATTTTTCTAACTGGAATAAGGACAGGTAAGTCACTCAGTAAGAAATGGGACCTCAACCACACTAGTGCCCGTTTGATATCTGTTATGCATGATCTCCACTAAACTGTTGAGGAGATCTTATAAGATATTTTTTGTACCATTTTCTTTCAAAACTATTTTGAACTTTTGCTCAGTTATATTCGTGCCGAGTGATTCCTTTGTAGAAAGCGTTTTACAAAAGCTTATTATGCATTCTTAATGTTATTTTAACCTAGTAAATTAGCAGGCCAATCCATACTCCCAGTATCTTTGCTGTCCAGTCTGGGTGACTTCTACTGTATTGTTGGTACGCATTTTCTTCTATAAGAAGAAAGTCTGGACATAATACATCTAGAAAAATGAACATGCCCTAAGAGAATCTCGGTACAACACAGCTGTGATATAGCGATACCTTCATCTCTAACATATGTAGCAGTATTTCAGCTCTATGCATAGTGCCAACTCACATAATAACTTCATGAATGTTCTGTAGTCAAAAAAGGGTTTTCCTCTTTCTCCATAGTAGTGTTTAGAATCACCCTTCTTAATGAATCGCGATTCTTCAGGAAACATTATTGTGGAACATAATGAATGATGATGATTCTGTGACGTTTTTCAGACACACAGCTGAGAAGTAGGCTTCTTTTTGTGGATAGGATAAACGCGTTTCTATGTGCATGTGCACCCTTAAAATATTGCGAGGTCTTGCCTTTGGTCATCGCCCGGCAGCCTTGACACAGTGAGAATCCCCCTACTCCGTCCACGAGCCGGATGTAACTCGAGGATAAAGAGGCCGGCTGTTACCATTCCACGGGCAGAGAAGAAATTGGTTGGAAAACTTTGAGCAGGACGAATGCAATCTCCTCCTTCAGAAACAACAGAATTTGAACTCTAACGAACTGACCAATCCTTTTTATAACGTCAATGTATTTTCTGCAATTAATAGCTGTAACGTAAATAAACCAAATATTTAAATTAATAGATATCACGCTACCATTATTTTTCTCAAACGTCATAATTCCAACTAAAATGCTCTCTACAACCGATAAACTTTCCTGTTGACATTGGCTGCAAATGAATGCTTTTAACGGATTTCTGTGCATGTGCATACATTCCAACTTGATTTAATCGTCACGAAATCGTTCCGGTAAATGTGTAAGCGCCAACCACGATTGAAATCTCTGAATTATTTGACACAAAGAGAGATTTCTCGGGTAAGGTACTCCTCCCACGCTCACCAGAATGCTTCTTCAGATCAGCTCCACGTTGCATGGTTCCTTAGAATGGGGAAATAACGCTTTTTGATACATTCATTGCTGCTACAACTTCAGCTACAGTACCAGCTTCGAGTATTAAATTACAAGTATACGATCATATTTACTAAAAGGGTGCCTTATAGACATTTTCCACTTGATACTTGCTATACAAAATGGAAGCAACTTTCAAAAACCTAAATAGGGATTTTCTACGGATACCTCTTACTGTTTAAAATTTCAATTGAATAAACAACTCGTGTGCACTTTCTTTTATATAGATAAGAAATACAGTCCCATATTCCTCTCTTCCGTTCATTTTGATTGTGAATGGTGTTCTCTTTTGGGAATACTATGTAACGTAAATCAGATAAATCAGTTGTTCGTGATCAGTAAGAGGTAACTTTTTTGTACTAGATGAATACTTTCTTAGAGAGCTATACGAACTGATACATCACGTTTATATAACTCTTTACTATTAACTACCACCACACACATTTTCATGCAATAAAAGAAGTTTTATTGAAAGAAAAATATTCGTTTTTGTTTGAAATAAAAAAAATGAAAATTTAAATAAAGACGATATGTGTACGACTCTTTTTCTTAAAAAAGTAATTACCGTAAAATCCGGCGTATAACGCACCTATTTTTTACAAAGGAACCTGCAATGATGTACATTAGCAATGCTATTATGTTTCAAAGCCATTTATTCGAGATATTACCTCAGGATTTTGAAAAATAGTATATTTCTAGAAAAACAATTATCGAAGTTCACTATGTATATACAGGTGACATTTCTTTTAAATAAACAGTGTTCTGATCGTTGTAGAAGTCTAATTTTTTTATGCAAATCTCTTTTTTTAATTTTGATATCTACCATTTTTATACCCAGCGTATAGCGCATCCGTAAATTCTGATCTATTTTTGTGTTAAACTGCGCTGCTATACGCCGGATTTTACGGTAAATCCATTTCTGAAGGAATACTTAGAGTATTAATACTTCAAGAGTACTATTCACTAGTATAAATTATCCTCTAATCCAATTATATAAAAAAAATTCCGGCAAAGTTACCATACTTTATTCAGTATAATCAAAATAACATATTGTTATTTGAATGATTTCTTTACTCTTAACAGAATGAGATCGATAGAACATTATCACATATGATCAGAAATCTAATAACCCTTTTGTGTTATTTATAATGAACTTAAAGATTTAGAATTGAATATGCACTTATTTCTAAAATTTAATCAAACGACAGAAAAATCAACAAGGATAGAAAAGAAGAACTTTGAAATATTGAACGAAGATAGCAAATATATTTATGAACTATAATAAAAAAAATATTTATAGAAATATAAAAAAAAATTGTTTTGTGTTAGTTATATTATGGCCTCACACTCGGATCGATCGCTTACAATCATTATGTTTAAAGCCTCCAAAACAAATAAAACGAACATTAATATGTTATGTGACAAGAAAATTATACATACTTTTTTAGCGATTTGCTTATTACTCATTACAAGTGCTTACAAAAAATGACATTTATCCATTACATTAGGATATAATGTAGAAAGTAGAAATTAGAAAATCGGATTGTATTTCCGATTCTCTAAGGTTCATAGTAACGTTTCCGATACTTTAAGGGTCACAAAGTTGTTTTTGCAGAATGTGGGTTTGAATTCTAGTACCACTAAATACCATCATATAGCTGGGGAGGGGCTCCAATTCCTCACGTTGGTGTGGAAATGTGAACAGGGGAAGTTACACATCAGGTATTATCCATGTCACTTGACTTTGATTTAAAAATACTAAATCCGACGCTGATAGACCGTGCATAGATTCAAAATGGACCTTAATATGAAATCAATTAATTAGCAAGTTATATGGAAATAGCATAAAAGTGGTAGACATTGTACGTATTCTCGAAGGCATCTCAAATATTTTCGGTGGTATTGTGATACTCTGACCTATCTGTACGAGAAATACCCTTACTCTCCTAGTATTAGATAATAATAAATTCTTGGAATGTGTACTATTCCAACTACATATTCACAGCGATATTTTAATCTGGCCTTCATAAATTGGACGGTTAGTGGGACACGAAAACACGTGATATCTGGTTGTATTACGAAGTATTTTTCGGCAGCAATCTCGGATGCAACAATTGCGAAGCTTGCTCGTCGATTCTTCATGGCTATTATAGTTTTATACCGATTATCATACAGGGTGGTAAACTTTGAATGACCTGTTACAAGTTTCAGAAGGATAGCTGGACTTCCTTAGAATTATTTCCATAATCAAGAAATTTCCGAATGATTAATCTTGAGGAAGATAGCAATGTATTTAATTGACTGTTCTGTTTCATCGAGTCTGATAGTGTGCTAGTACTGCATTTTCATTAATCTGGTATCGTTATTCGTTTTTTTTCCAGAGGTATATCATAAAAAAATTATTCCTCGAAAGTTATAAGCATTTCATTTCAGCATTTAAATACATTTTTTAAAACCTTTCTGTCGTCTACAACTACTGCTAATATCCGGACATTCGATTGTGATTGGCTTGAGCATGTGAAATTTGTACACTGCCATCTACAATAATAGTGGTTTCAAACTATTCACATTTATATAAGCCTTCAGAAATAGAAAACTTATATTACGTGCTTTGCTTTTGGTGCAAATATTGAACTTTTCCGTGGCCAGCCTTTGTGTTTTTTGTTATTAATATTAATATTCATTAAAACCAAATGACTTCAAGCAGTTTATTAAACTTATCGATTATCAAGTAGCTATATACAAAAGGCTTACCGGACTATCTTTTTGAACACTTTGATATGAAACTCGTTGATTGAAAAGGAATTAAAATAGTTGGACGCATTACAGGAATTTAAAATTTATGAAAAAATTAAGTGCTTGTAAATCATGAATTTATTTTAATCCTGAATTCTAAATGTGACATATTTAGTTATTTCTGATTACAAAATACGGAACTTAAAATAATTATAGAATTATATTAAACTATTAGAATTTACATACATTTGAGCTTGTTGCATTAACAACAAGAATAGCTCTTAGGGTTACTCAAAATTATCTTTCAAATACTTCCAATATGCAATCTATAAAAACAGTTTTCTACAATCCATATATCCACATATTTCCACAACCCTCACAAATAGAAGTGGCGCTGTTTTATGTCTAGGTCAATGAAAATAATCTTGCGTTTCATAAATTTAAATGAAAACTACTGAAAATCTTAACAAAAAGTTTACTTTTCCACTAGCTAGTCAGCAGTCAAAATGTGTATCAGCGTACTTATATATCATGATTTACTAGGGTATACATTTCTCCTAATTTCAGAAATATCATTCAGTCTAGATTTTATTACTTGCTACAATTACTAACTGACTAACATATAACTATCGAGAACAAATAATATCGCTGTTATTGTTATTATTTTTATCATTAAAAAGTTTAAGGTGCTAATTTTAGTGAACTATGTATGGTACTTTTTGAGACAATCTTATTTTGTTAAATCTTTTTTATTTTAGCGCTTTTTGTTATATATATATATATACAAATGTTTTGAAAATAAATATTTTGATAAAACACATAAAATGAAAATGCTTCATGAAACCTGAAAATTTGGAAGGAAAATATAACATTGTTTCTAAAAAAAAAGGTTGATTTTTTAAAAAAACTTTTCGATTAATAAAGTTAAATAATAAATAAATATATATAATTTCAATGTCATAAAAATGTAAGTTGCAAAAGCGTTAATGTGGCAGAAGCTGCAATTTTAGTTTGTGATGCTTGAGAAAGAAAACAGAAATATGTTTGAAGTGGTAATTCTAAAATACAAGGAATAATTATGTGTTGGATACCTTTGCAGTATGAGCGGTTAATAATAGATATCTAAGATGGCATAACTTGATAGAAATTCATTCCTAACTTATAGGAATCTATTTTGCTTTCATTTGAAGTTTAAATTACATTATTTTACTAGAAAATATACCCCTCACGTAACTCTTTAATCTAGCATAATTTGAC
The DNA here is from genome assembly GCA_019973975.1 of Trichonephila clavata. NCBI lineage: Eukaryota > Metazoa > Arthropoda > Arachnida > Araneae > Nephilidae > Trichonephila > Trichonephila clavata. Next base: position 75,791 of record BMAO01035623.1, on the reverse strand, counting down.
ATATTTCGTAGTATAAATTTTTGAAAAATATCTAGCCGACGATATTTTAAGAAAAAATGTATAATAATATAAAAAATAAACAATACCGGATATGTTCCGTAATTAGTTCGGCAAATTAAGGAAATTTTAATTGTTTCAAAAAACATTTTTTTTTCTAAAAGAAGAAAATATTAAAGTATTTTATAATTTTGTTTAACATGCTTTTTATATACGTTTAAACTTTTTAATTCGATCAAATGCTTGTGATAATAGCCTGAACTAACCCTATGTGCTGGTTCTGACTCAACAGTTTCGGTCTCTTCGACTTCCAAACTCCCAGAAATGGCTCGACGAATTTCAGGACCAAGTTCATGAAGCGTACGCAGTCCAGCCTGAACAATGGAGAGGAGCTACAATTAAGGTTATTTGGTGTTACACACAGGGGACGATCACCACAAAACACAACAAACACAACACTTGTTACAGAACACGGACATAGAAGCATGCAGTTCATGCAGAGGAAAGAAGAGAACAAACATGCAACATCAAAGGTTAATATATATCATGCACAAGCATTGTTGAGCAATAAGAATGTTGTGTGTATTAGTCATGAGAATGTTCTGTACAGAATATTTGTGAATATAAGTCATAAAAAATACGTTTTTTATAAACTCTTTAACTGTTTTTGTTGTATATATACGTTTGTTGTATAAACTCTCGACCGGTGCGTTAAGTGCCACGGATGAAAATATACATCCTTCGGAATACGATACTTTTGTTTGTGCTAATCTCAGTAAAACTATTTCAAAGGTTTTGGAATGGAATAAAATGATCTTCATAGGGTTTGCGAAGGATGTACTTATTTCAGAGAAAAATTTGCTCATTTATGCTTTTTCTTTTCCCCCAATGCACCGCACCGCATATGCTTGCCTGTGTGAAAAATGGTGGCATTGGAGAAACAAATCGCGTAAATTTTAATTGACGGTTAAGGGTTAAGTCATTTTAAATACATAAATCGTGTAAAAATGTCCGTTATTGAGTAACTGCGTGTGCAAGTCGTACAAAAAGATTCTTTAAAGATTTAATTGTGCATGTATGTCATAAACATATAGTCTTTGTGGAGGATCGGAAAGCATTTGTTTTAAAATAGTTTTTACGGAAATAGTTGCGTGTACAGTCATAAATATGTTTTTGGGATGTTATTAGTATGTGTTTATGAGGTATTCGCTTAAATGATTTATAAGAATATTTCCGTTAAGTAATCGTGCATGCCATTCAAAATAATATTCTGTATAGCAGTGCTTCTCAAACTTTCAATGTTTGCGACCCAACTTTCAATCTTAATTTTCATCCCCCCACCCCCCTTTACACAATAACAATATATTGAATGCAATAATAATGCCCTTTGACGTTACAGCTTCAATACGATTTTAATCTTAAAACGTACAAATTATCAAGATAAGTATTAAATTTTTTTATATGACAAGCCTACGTGAATTAGTAGTAATAATGAAACTTGTTCTTTACTTAGTATTGTGAGATTAACTATCAAATACATTGATAATTAATTTTAGTACTGATACCTTTTTAACTTCCACCTTACTGATACATTTATAAGTATATTATATGAGAGTAAATGTGTGTATTTTATTTTTTATTATGTCCGAAAGTGTATTTTGTTTTGCTTCGTTTCAGTAAATTTTTAATTTTTTAAATCCTTTTTTTTAATTTTCAATATACTCGGCCCCCCCCCTTGTAGGGTTATCACGCCCCCCAAAAGGGCGTGCCTCACAGTTTAAGAAACGCTGCTGTATAGAGTAAAAGTCACAAGTCAGTTATGCGAATGTTCTTTATGGGAAAGTGGTATTGTATTTGTAAATCAGGATATACTTAGGAATTGGTTCAAATTAATTCAGCTTGCATTATACTAAAATGTATTTTAAACAATTCATAAAAATATTTTAATTCAGAAAGTTCAATTAATGAGTTTGAATGTTAAGGATAATTAAATTCTGTATCAGTTCATGTCATTATATAAAAGATTTTTAAGAAATGCCAGAGTTTTAAATAGTTTCTTTACAGTTAAGTGTTTAATTGCAAATAAACTTCTGTTTACAAAATTCTTTTGTATTGCTATTTTTTAGTTTATGTTATTATAAAATCAGGTAGATAAAAGGTTAGTTAAAAACATTCAGTAGTTATGTTAGACATACAATTTTGTGCCTTTATATAATATTAATTATTCATTTTTTACATAACTTATTATCAAGAACAATTGTTTATTAGAAGTATTGAATGCACACATGTTAAATGGAATTTTTCATAGCTTTTATAACCACAGATGTTATAGGTTTGGAAATTTCATGCAATCCATATATTGTGAATTTGAATGTAGGCTTGTTAAATGTACATATAATATATTGTTTTTGTTTTGTAGAGTCATATGTTCATTTGCTTATGGGTTTAAAAATTAACATGTCAGGAAGGACTTGTGTCAAATGAAGAGATGAAAGCTAACATATAAGGGAAAAAGCAGGAAACATGCACCATGCGACAAGCGTGCAGTTATTAGTGAACATACATACAAAGAAAAAATATACAATAACTGAAAAAAATCAAAAGAAATGTATTATACATGAATATAAATACACATATAACATTTACTAATATAAATCTTAAAAATGCATTGTACAATCAACAGAAAATTAAACAACAGATTACAATTATTTTACAAATTTTGTCAATGAATTCATTAAATTGTAATAAATGATAATATAAAACCAAGTATATTGACAAAATTGGGGAATAAAATAATAAAAATGTATTAAAGTTTTAATTAAAAGATACGTATATTCAAAATTACATGATTAATCAATAAACTGTGATATATAAATATTAAATTAAATTCTTCATATTTATAAATACACATGAACTTATATCCCATGAATTAGGAAAAATCCAATAATAACTTAAATTTTGTATAAATAATTAAATTCAATTAAAATATGACATCACATAAAACTTTGCATTCTTGTTATTAATCTGTTTGAAAAAACAGATGATTAAATCATAATATGTACCATAAATCATAAAATGAACAATTTCTTAAGTAAAAGTAAAATAAATAATAATCTGGAGTACAGTAATTAATAGTAATCTGTAGATAAACTAAAATTGTATTTATAATAAAATATACTTTTTATGAAAAAAAATCAACTGTTCACTAAAATTCTCATAAGAAAATATAAAACTATATAATTAAAATATGTTTTTGTTTGCATATTTATAAAGCAGGACTCTAATTTTAAATGTTAATTTCATTTCTAATTAAAAATTACTATGAACTAAAAGTAGAAGTGATTTAACAAAAATAAGAAAATACTTAAACCACTAACAAACATTTTGTAACTTCTAAATAGTATCTATACTTATAATCTAGCTATTATTATTTTTAACAGAGCACAAAAGCAACTAATTCTAAATATAATATACTACACAAATAAATTATTGTAATTAATAGTATATATAAGTTCTAAGAACGATTCAAATACCTGGAGAGCCACCGTGGTTTCTTGACCTTTCCCTCCCGCTTCGTGTGACCTTTCTTCTTTTCTTTTTTTGAAACGACGAAAATAATCTTGTATAAGAAATGTAGCATAAAATTTACCAACAGTAACATCGTCGTCAGCTGAAAAAAATATCGAACTCAAATTAATACGACAGTTACTGTAGTTTTAAGAGTAATTTAATATGTATATACAGTAATTAACCCTATGCACTGTTTCAGCTGTTATTATTTTTCTGGACTGTAAATTTTCCAACAATTTCCTAATCATATAAAAATTATTATCATTAAAACTAATCAATTTTTTTTAATTTTAAGGTTATTTTATCATGTTTTCAAAGTTATTAATTCTATCACAATATATTTAGTTTTTAAAATTTTCAATTACATCGAAATCTTTTTAATGTTTTTAATTATTTTAATCAGCATACGACACCCATGGAAACAAATGACACTTCTTTTTAAAATTGTACTCACTTAATTTTTGTCATATTAATAAATGCTATTCCATGGAAGATCAAAATTCTTTGATCCATTTAAAATTCATTATATTTCTTTTTTTTTCGATCAATGTTTGCAATGCTTAGTATAATAAACTTTTAGTAAAAATACGCAGGTCTTTTATTTCGTATGGTTTCAATCAACCATTTTTCTGGAAAGCTTAAATTGGATAGCTAATTCTTCAAACCTTGCCGTTATTATTATGTAATCAGGAATGCTATATCCGTTAGAAGTTTCCTAATCGAAATGTGAGAAATAAAAGAGCTAGTGTTTTCTTTTGCAAGATTTTTTAGTTGAAAAAGAAGTTTTAAAAAAGGTGTTGGATGACGAGATTCATGATTTATGACATTATTATCTCAAACATTTTTCAATTGTACTGTGGGCACATATTTTTTTCTTAACTTACTGCAATCGGTCGTGATTAAAAATTCTAATGTATCAACAAATAAGTTTTAATTAACTTATTAACTTATTTTTCGTATTTTTTGTACTTGTTATTATATTCTGTTATACACATATCGTACATCTTGATTAAAGTATTTCAAATCTGATAAAACTATTAATTGACATGTAATCATTGCTGACTGATTTTTTTAACTGTGAAATTCATTAACTGAATACGATAATCAGCCACTTTAGGAAGACATTCTGATAGCTTATTTTCATTTATTTACTTTTTAAAATTTCGAGTGCATGATTGACAAAGCACTGGAATGTGTATCGGAAAAAAGTGAAATTATAGGACTATGTTTGAGTTTTTAAAATTGCTGTAATTGCTCTCTTGTGTTCTAAAATTACATACATTCGAAAAATAAATGAAATACGAGTGTTAATATCGCATTTGCAAATGAAATTGCATTTATAGCATAAAATTTGACAACCTTACACGCCATCAAAAGTTTAATAAGCTATGAATTCTCTCTCTCTTCCTTTTTGGATTGATTTTGATAGCTTACAAAGTATACAAAATAATTTTTTCGGTAATATTTCTCACAGTCTTCAATTGTACTCTTAAAAGCGATTTTTTTTGTGTGCATCAAAACTCTTTTTGTATATCTCTTAGAGATCAATCAAATAATTTGTACACGGACCGTGGTTTGAAAATAACCAACTTAACGTTCTAAAATCAAGTAATATTAAAAGTACAAACTGAAGTTTTCTACACATATAAATAATATAGAAAAAAAACTGATCTTATTGCCAAGTTAAATGAAAAGAAATATGTTAATTTGTTCAATTTATTACATGACTTTACATTAATTTCCAAACCTAAAAGTTAGTAAAAAATCATATTTTATTGGATTAATAAAATAACTAATAGACGAGTAAATCTTTGCTTGGAATTTTTCTCTGCATCAAATTCATTTTAGCATGCGTACATGTAGCGAAGATCATTAAATTATTGATTATAAAATCAATTTTAAGATATTTAATCCTGTGGTATTTACCTCCCGCTGGTGGTACAACTTGGTCAAGAAGCTCGTCACTTGTGCGCTTCCATATTCTCTTGATCACTGCTCGCAACTCTTCATTCGCTTCATCAATGTTCCCTTGAGGAATAAATGGAAGCAAATTAGAACAATTGAAACATTTGCTTAGAATAAACTAAAGGCTGCTTGAATAGCTTTTTACCTTCAGTTTTGATATGCAAAGATGTCCTCACTAATGCGAAAAGGGTAGCGTTGAACATAACAGTACCGTCACTGTTAAGAGGCATATTCATGGATACTAATTTCTGAAATTCAAAACAATTATTGATTATTATCACAAACAGATATTATATTAGAATCACTTAAGGGAGAACAAAAGTATTTTAATTTTTATTTAAAGTGTATCTAAATTAAAGAAGTATCACTTTTGGTTGGTTATATTTGGAAGTAAGGAGCAGATTTTAATGAAATTAAGCCTGTGGATAATTGATACAAAAACAAATACAAATTTAACTAATTAAAAGAAATTGAACTTATAAAATGCATTTTTCATAATCACTTTGCAAAGTTCAAGAAATATATCAATTTTGATAGAAAATAATTAATAATCAGTTTAATGCAACAGAGAGAAATGCATGACTTACTTTACAAGCTACTCTATGAGGGCACAATTTCCCAAATCCCAATGGAGGAGAAATTTTTCTGAGCAATGTAACAACATCCAAATGCTTTATTCTTCCTCTAAATTAAGAAATAAAATTAACAACATAATATATACATATAATGTTTTAATTAGAATTTGTAAAGTAATGTATGTAATTACGATGCGAATTATTGGTGAAATGAAAAATAAAAATTGAGTCATAAATTATTTAAATGAAATTCAGATGGTGTTCTTACAAAGCATCTTGTTCTATCATAAAAATATTTTATCAATAAAAATGGTATTTAAAGTTTAAAATAAACGCATCAGAGCGAGAGAAAATCTTTCAAAAATGTAAACAAGAAAAAAATAAAAATTTCAAAAAAAAAAAAAGTCTCGAAATTATTTATTTTTAACAAAACACTCGCCTTAAAACTGTAATGTAAAATTTAATAAAATTTTATATAAAGAAACTTCAATTTAGTATATTTGAACTTTAAGCTTCTGATTCTTAGCTTTCGCACCTAAAACATATTTACGTCAGAATTTACTGAATTTTTTAAAAATTATTTTCGAAACCTGCTCACATGTATATCGCAAATTATATAAATTGGTTAACTTCTCATTCATTTATTTTGAAGTTTTTCCTCTTTTTTTTTCTTTTGTTCGGATTTTTCTTTATTTAACTACCGAGTCATAAAGGACGTAAGTCATCAGGACCAGTTTAACCCCTTTTATTCGGTCCTAGATCCAAAATTCTTTTTTATGTGCCATTCCCCCTTTTAATTTTCGTTTCATCTATATATTTATGTTGTTGTTTTGTTAAACTTTTGCATTTTTGCTTTTGTTTTTATAGCTTTCATTCTTTTAACTATATTTCATGCTTTCCTTCTCATTATATATGTATGGATATATATAAATGTGTGTGAGTGTGTGCTTACTCTATAAAACTAATATCAATGAAGATAAACATTAACATACTTAGCATCTGGATCATATTCAGACCACAACCGAACAAACTCGTCCAAGTGATGTGGACCCAAAATCGACCAATCTCGCGTCAAATAATCAAAGTTATCCATGATGACTGCTACAAAAAGATTTATAACCTAAAAAATGAAAGCACATGAGATTATTTAGAACCATACAATAACATTCTGATTTAAAAAACAATCGTCAAATTATTACTATCACAGTTATTTGTTAAATAAAATTTATGTGTTAATTAATTTTGTTATAAGTTAGAATTCCTCATATCTTTGTGTGGATTTCTTTACGTATTGCTCAAAATACTGATCGGTTTTAAGAAATTTTCAGTAATGATAATCTCTCCATCTCTCTCTTTGAATGTATCCCAAAGCATAGAAGACTTTATATACTTTTAACATATGACGTATTTTTCTCAAATTACTATGTTGTACTATGTTTCGTTGCAAACTTTTTACTTTTACAATAAATTGTTCTATAAAAAGTTTCGATGTATTTAAAAAGAAACTTATATAAAAAAAAATTAAAGCGATATATATTAATCTACTAATTCAAATTCCATCACTAATTTATATGCAAACAAAAACTTAAAAGCAGGGATAAAAATATTTATATTAATTATAAATATAATTAAGGAATTTTATATAATTTAAATGTTGTCGTTCTCAAATAATTTATCTTTCAAATTATGTTTTGCTTGTCCCGTGTTAAGACTTTCAGATTAATTTTAAAAATGTATATAAGCAAATATATTTCTCGTTATATATTTTATATTTTACTATACACAGCTGTAAAAAAAAGTTATCCTTAATAACTTGATTTTCATCCACACAGCCGAAGCACAACTGGTTTTAATGTTAATGACTCTAAGAGAATTAAATTGCTATGTTAATACATTAATTAACTAAATTAATTAACTTCAAGAGTAGAGCATTCCATTATGAAATATTTAACTTTATTGAATATTTTTTTATGTAGAATGGTATCATTAATTTTACGTTCAAAATTTTCTTAGAATTCTTTTTATAGCTTTGGTGGTATTCGGGGAAAATGTAAGGTGGGGGGAGGCAGAGAGTAAACTTCTCTCATGCAAATGATCCGTTCTGTTTTCCCCTATCTTAACACCACAAGTTGATTGGATTGATAATGTCAAATTACAAATTAATGGTTGATCTTTGAAATTCCCCAAATTCCGTTTGTAAGACTTGGCCTTTAATTATTTCGTAAGCTTTTGGAGGAATTTCCATAAAATTTTAGATTTAATTTCAGCACTTACGGAATTCAAATATATAAGCATTTTGGTACTTACTATTTTCTTGTATTAACTGTTTTTACCTATTTATTATTTTCATTACATTTCTTTTTTCAATTTTTTTTTATGTTTTTAGAAATGAAAATAAAAATAACTGTTGTTTGGCACAAAAAACCATTTGATAAGGGCTTTATGTGAAAAAAAATGTTATTGTCAAGCATTCATTGAACATTGGGTTCTTTTTTAATTTCACATAATTTTATGAATTCATAAAGCTATCCGATGAAACTTTCTGAAGCTTGAAATTTAAGCTATCTTTACATTAGTAATGAATTTTGTGAAGAACAAAATTAGATTCCTTTTTAGAAAAATTCTGCTTTTGAAATAAACTCTATGATAGTGAAGTTAATTAAGTAACACTTAATATCATAATGTAGTTAATTCTCTTCGAGCCATTAGCACCGATACTTGTTTATTTTAGTAGCAATGATAATAAGGCAAAAGCTAAGAGTAAACCTCTTTTTTGTGACTGTACTCAAGCTAAACTGTTTTGAAGTAAACTAACTCTTACATATGGAATTCCATAAAAAAATTCTTACCAAAAATGAGCAGAGTATATAAAAAGAGATGAAATAAGGTAATGCAACCTCAGAGCCACAGACATCTCCGAAAGATTCATCTGATCTAGGATCACATTTTGTCGTAGGCTTGTTGGTGCATGCTAGCATAATCTCTTGCCAACCTTCCCCAGTAGCAGATCTAGAAAAGAAAAAAAAAGGAACTTCACCATTTGAGCCTCAATGGATAAATGTTTTTACGTAATTTTACGTTTAATATGTATGCAACCAATTCTAAGAACTGCCCTGTGATTACGGAATTCGTTACCATGGAAATTATTTTATGCACCCATTTTTTGTATAATATATAATTGTACCAAAGAAAAAGAGTTGTTATGTCTCTCCCTATTTTGAATCGTTCTCTACGCATTACAAAAAGCTCTACTTCTGCACGTTTTTTGAGATACATCATGGGTCACCAACCTTTAGCTGTGGCTTGCCAAACCAATCTACCAATACAATTCATCGTGCCACACAAGACATTTTTGAAATAATTCGATTACCGAATTAATACATACAGAATTGGAGAATAGAGGTCAATAGTATAGATTTACAGTTTTATTATTTATAAATTTTGCATCACTTAAAAATATTTCTTAACATAAAAATAAACAGCATAAAATATAATTATTTCTTCAACAAAAATAAAAAAAAATTTAATTGTATGTATATTATTTATTTTTTTAAACATATTTATATTAATATAAGAAATAGACAAGATATAAGTATTTCCCTCCATTAAAATTAAATAAGATAAATAAAAATTTTAATGGTAACCTAGTGCTTGCACCGCTCTACTTTCATATCGCGAAGTCAGGGGTATAATTAGCGACTTTCAATTTGACACGATTCTGAGCATTCAGTTGTTAAATGATTTCTTTGTGTACTCGAAATATTTTTCATATGAGGAAAGATTTTTTACTTAGATATGTAGAAGCATCGGATATGCAAAAGCGGAAAGCAGAGTACATGCAACTTTCTTAAAACAATTAAATCTCTCTAGCAATGATATTCAATAATTTACAAAATAGCTGTATATTTATTTATTTTTCGAGTTATTATTTCAGACTTTTTCGTAATTACTTAAATGTCCATAATTCTGAAGATGTTTGTCAAGTAAGATCCAATGCAAATTTATCATCTTCCTTCCACTCAAAACATGACAAATTTGTAGAGTAGTGCAGCGTGCCACTGAGAATTGCACCGCGTGCTACATGTGGCACGCGTGCCATAGGTTGCCGACCCCTGAGATACATATTATATAAAATGAAAAGATATTTATGTTAAATGTATGACCTAAATTACAAAGAGTTTCAGTAACAGTTCATTACGTAGCCCTGATGCAGCAAAGAAAACCAGACTATATAAAATTGTCTTTCTACAACAGGTAGCATTTTAAAATAATTTTTTTTGATTAGTGAAGCGTTCAATACAAATTTGAAAAAATCCTTGACAAATAAGAAATACATCGAATAATTATTTTAATACATTGCTTTTATACATAAAAACGATTTTTCCAGAAAACTTCACTTGAAAATTAAAAATATAAATCCAATGCTAAAAAAAATCTGCAAACAGTTACTATATGCAGGATATTGGATATGTTTTGTTGAAAACAGACGCTTGTCTGTGAATAACAAGTAAAGAAAAGTCAGTTATACATTCATTTTGAATTACACGTACATTGACCGTCTCTTATCAGAAATCGATATACTATAACGAGACGAAGTTAATATTCCTAAATGGGAGTTAATATTTTCATGGTCTAAAAATTATTAAAGAGAATACTTACCGGAACAGAACTAATACCGCCTGTGGAAAAGTTTGAAAATGATTGTTTCTATGAATTGCTGTTGATGAATCTAATGCAATTCGTCCAAACATCTGAAAAAATTACCATTTTACTTACTTGTGCGTGCCAAATAAATTTCAATACATTTTCTTATTTATAATATCATATTCTAACATTTTGAGAAAAAAAGTGTTTAGAGAATTTTCTCTAAAAAAAAACATGTTTATTGATGAACTATATAAATGGTTTTATTACCTGCATTCCTATAACAGCGTAAATGAAGAACAGCATGACTATTAACAAAGCTACATAAGGCAACGCCTGAAAAAAAATGAATTTAGGAATGAGTTCTATTATAGTATATTTTTTATTTTTTATTGGAGAGAGATAAATATGTAATTCCCGTACACCACAAATATTATAAAGAACTTACAGAAATAAGTAAAACAAACAAAAAATAAGATAAATAAAATAAAAGATACATAAAACAAAAGTTACGAAATAATAAAATAACAACAACAAAAGTTACAAAGTCAAGAAATACATTTAAAAAATAAAACAATTACGTGACAAAACCAATGAAGTTACCTAAAGAGTGAATTGAAAATTTACAAACAATTACAAAATTCAATCAATAAAGATACAAAATAAAGTGAACGAAGCTTTACTTGGAATAAGTTGGAAAAAATTAGAAGGCCAGTTAATTTTAAGAGCACGTAGTTTAAATTTCAGGCATTTTCTTTCTTTCTTAAATTTTGAACAAAAACTGATAAGATGCTCAACACTTTGCTCCCCACCATTGCAGTCACTAAGTTTGCAAGGGCACGGTTAAACATGTTAACGACCATGACCAGTAAGGAATTATGGGATTTTATAATTTGTAAAAAAAGTGATCACACACACACAAGATGGTCATTGAGAAATGGTCGGAAAAACTTTCTTTGTTAAAAAAGCGTGAGGTGATTGCGTGTATCGAGTGTTCTAAAGGGAGACAACGTTTTTTTTTTTTTTATAGTTTTTTTTTCCCTTTCAGAATGATTTCGGAATACTAATTGATATTTCAATGCACCGCTTGGTTGCAGATTTTGCCAAGAAATCAGCCTTTTTTCGTTTCCGTATATTCCAGTATGGCTACGAACAAAAGTAAAAAAACACTAGGATAATTGAATCCTTTAGAATTTTAAGATTCTTTTGAATTTCCACGAGAATATTATTGCCAGACGAAATATTTTGTAGAGTTTCTAAGGAAGAATAAGAATTTGAAAAAATCAAATATTTAGAAGAACCTTTATGTTGCATGATAAATTTTTAGTATAGTTGATACTTAAGAGTTCGGCAATAAAAACAGTATATTCATCATAAATTCTGAATTGGTGGTGTTCAATTCCAAAACCATTATGAAAAAGTAAAAATGCAAAACCAATACGATTATTAATTTTGTTTCCATCGTTAAAGCAAACAAATGGATAATCTTTATCAACTTTAATATGAAGTTACTTATTTTAGTATATTAAAATATTATTTATATCTTAATGTTATTGTTTAATTGAATACACACTTTAAAACAGAATTCTATTAGACAGAATGTGTATTAACGAATATTGGTACAAAATGATAACAACATTTTTGTTATACATGTCTTTCTACACGCCTTAAAAGTTAAACTATAACCAAATCCAGTCAGTTATTAAGAGTTCTCCTTGCGCCATGTGGCCTGCCATTGCTTTGCTGGAATACCGTGTTGGGTGCACCTACGGCTGGAATGCATTTCTACACGGCGTTTCTTTATTCGTCCGTCGAATACTGTCTCAGGAGTCTATCTCGGCGTTCATCTCGGGAGTCTATCTCGGCGTTCGTCTCGGGAATCTATCTCGGCATTCATCTCGAGAGTCTATCTCGGCGTTTCTTTATTCGTCCGTCAGATACTGCCTCAGGAGTTGATCTCGGTGTTCATCTCGGAGTCCCTCGGCGTTTCTTTATTCGTCCGTCGAATACTGTCTCAGGAGTCGATCTCGGCGTTCATCTCGGGAGTCCCTCGGCGTTTCTTTATTCGTCCGTGGAATACCGTCTCGGGAGTCGATCGGGAGGCCCTCGCCTCGCGCTTTCTTTCTTCGTCCGTCGATTCCGTCTCGGAGGTCGATCGTGGGAGTCGATCGGGAGCCATCCCTCTTTTTCTTGGGTCAACCCTTTTAAACTCTAGGGGAGGGTCCACTCCACGCCCCTCATTAACCCCCATTGGCAGGCCTCAATGTTTTGCACCCGGCACCTCAGTCTTGCAAGTCCACCATTCGTGCAGGGATAACAAAGGTTCCGGTCCCTCTCAAAGGTTGTCGACGACAACGGCTAGGCTGACATCTGGTACTCGAACCATCTCGCCGCCTTTCTCTCTTTTGATGCCACCCACCGCCGTCTGCCGAGGCGCCACCCTTTCAAGATGGACAATCACTGCCTATGGACGAAAAATAATGCAGTGATGCCCAGCCATTGTGTTTACCAGTCACACCGGCACCGACAGTCCAGCTATCCGACAAAGCATAATGACGCCAAAGCCACGTGCTCCCCAGCTGTGGAGTTCATCATGAATAGGGGCGATTTCTCCTTTGTGACTACGTCACAATAGTATCGGAGCACACTGTCCAACGGACACTGTTGGATATGGGGCTACGCAGCAAACGTCCCACTCGTGTGCCTTTGCCGACCAAGCGTCATCGCCAACTGCGCCTGCGCTGGGCCAGGGAACATCGTGACTGGTCCATGGATCAGTGAGAGAGAATTGCCTGGTCAGATGAATCATGGTTTGTCATTCATCACGCCGATGGCCGTGTCAGGATACGCCGTCTTCCAGGCGAACAGTTTCTCCCTCAATGTACAGTAGGTCATGCACAGGCGGGTGGTGGCGGTATTATGCTTTGGGGAACGTTCTCTCGGGCGTCTCTAGGGCCCGTGGTTGTAGTAGAGCAGACCATGAATGCTACAAGGTATCTGAACATCATTGCGGACCAGTTGCACCCTTACATGGCCTCTGTTTTTCCAGATGGAAATGGAATGTTCCAACAGGACACCGCCCCGTGTCACAAGGCTAAAATTGTGTTGGAGTGGTTCCAGGAACATGATGCTGAATTCCAGTTAATGTCCTGGCCACCTAACTCACCGGATCTCAAACCGATAGAACACATTTGGGATGTCATGGGGCGACAGCTCAGAGTGCAAAGACCACCAATTCGCAATATCTCGGATTTGTGTGACCGTTGCTTAAACATCTGGTACAATCTGTCTACGGCCATCTATCAAGGACTTATGGCATCCATGCCAACGCGGGTTGAAGCTGTGTTGCGCACCAAAGGTGGGCCAACTTGTTATTGACAGGTGGTCATAATGTTTTGGCTCTTGAGTATATATATATATATTTGTTTCTACAATAATATTTTTTATAATTTATACGCACTTGGCCTTAATCAGTATTTAATAAATTTCCATAAAATTCTCCTAAAAAAACTGCTATACTTATAAATGCTGTAAATATTGTACCTATGCACTTATGATTGTTATAAGTGATTGCAATGCTAACAAAGTCATTTCTCTGTGAGCTATTAGAAATCTTCTTTATATATAAATATACAAAATATAAGTACCTGAAAAGATTTAATGAATGTCCATAACAAAGTTCGAATCCCTTCTCCTCTACTGAGAAGTTTAACTAATCTCATCACTCGAAAAAGGCGAAAGAAGTTTATGCTGATAATATTTGTTCCTGGCTGCAAAAGACAAACGATAATACAGTGTAGATATGTGAAACAAGCAATTAATTTAACACAAATTTAATGATAATATATATTTAGATGTTTGATAAGTATTTATGATAACATATTTTATAAATTCGAAGTTTCAAATTATTAAATCAACTTACATTGACTTCAGAATAAACTATGTCTATAAAGCTCCCTAGGACAATGATAAAGTCAAATACGTTCCAAGCATCACCAAAATAGTTCTAATTTAAGAATATAGAATAAATTAATCCCAGTTTATGAAATGCTATATTTTAGTGATAAGGATTACAGAAATATAGTTACTTACCTTAAATTTAAAAGCTATCAGCTTAAGCAAAAATTCGAATGCAAAAACAGCGGTGAAAATCATGTTCATTATATCCAAGGCAAATGTATATTCTTTTGGCTGACCGTAATACTAAAAATAATAGGTAAACTTGTAAAATATTCTGTTTTACACAAATAGATAAATATAAATATTACATTAACGATTATAATTGCTATACTCACACACATATTTATAAAAATTTTGGTAACCGATAAGTATCAGTTGTATGACTTAAAATAAGAATTTTTATGTATGAATTAATTTGAAAATTTTATCTCTCTCTGAAAGAAAAAAATAGATTGCAGCTACTAAGACAAATTATTAGTAGATTTTAAAGTACTTATGTATACCGTCAACCAATTTCATCAATTCAAAAGACGTCACCAAATACCACAATATACAGCCAATAGAGGAAAACCATTCCTGTTCATATTCGAATATAATAATAATCATAATGATGACCGTATTTGGTAAACCTTTTCAGACTGTTGACGTCCTTTATTTCGGCGAAATTGGTCGACTGCATAATACGAAAATACTAATTTTAATTATAATATGACAAACAATTAGTATATTCAGACATTAGTAAAATTAATAGCTTACGGTGTTTAATGTTTAGTAGATTATAATTACCCAGGATAATACTTAGTAAATATGTAATCCAAAAATGTAAAAAAAAAAATCAGAATAAAAGATAATCATGATGAGGACAAAAATAGAATATTCAAAGTACTGCGACGTTACAAACCACCATACTTTGTACTGTATTCGATGTTTGGGGATATAACGCCGAACAGGTTTAGCTTTCAGAGCAAACTCAATGCAGTTTCTCTAAAAAAGAAATAATACATAGCTTATGCATAGTATTTATCTGTTTTTAAGAGTGTAAATTTATGTACAATGTACATTAACATGAGGAATTTTTTTATCTCGTTGGGAATAAAAATAAGATTTTTCTTACTTGATTTTTGTCGAGTTCACAATTTTTGAATTCTTGTTCACCCTCATTTTGAAACGTAACAATGACAAAACCAACGAAAATATTGACCATAAAAAAAGCGATAATAATGATGTAGACGATAAAATACACAGCTACTAATGGATTGTAATTGTAAATGGGGCCGATATTCTCAGCGTGGGAATCAATCGCCACGTAGAGTAGTCTAAAATAGAAATAATCTCATGAAAAATTCTAATTGTATTATATAATTTTTATGCACGTAACATATTTTATAAAAATTAAATTATTATTACTTCCAAAGTATAATATAATTGTAAAAAGAATGGGTAGTTGAAATACTTTTTTTGTAAATAGTAGCATGCTTTGATTTAGGCAAAAAATATTTTAACATGAATAATACTCTTCATTTAACATTAAATATAATATAACTTTATGCACTCCTTAAGACTTCCACCTGAATTATTTTCACTGTATTTTGGCTACCGAAGTATTTCATCAGTATGAAATTTAAAAGCGTCTGATTTATTTTATAACTTTTTTTAAATTTTACTATCCAAAAGAGACGGCATTTCATTTACAAATATCAAAATTGCTAAGTTTTTATTTTTATTCTTAAATATCAATTAATAAAATAGGCACCAAAAAAACTGTCAGTAAAATTTTTAATCAAAGTTGCTTTGAATTTTTTTTTCTTGAATTTGCACATTTTTTTTATGCGACAACTTATTCTAGTACCATTTACTGCAAAGAGTTTTTTCTCTTATTTGCCTTTGAATATTTAAGCCTGGGAACTTTAATTCAAAGTTTCAGTGCACATTGTATATTTTCATTTTATAAAATGTCTAATGAATAGAAAAATAGTAACATTTAGCATGTAACAATTTTTAAACTATTAGAATTTTATCAGTGGAAGAGACAAAAAAAAAATTCCGTTAGTTAATCATTGAATTTAAAATATTTAAATCTGCTCATAATTTTTCTTTTAGTTACTAAAAAATAATTTTCATGTAACATATTTTTCTAAGCTAATTCAACGATATATTTTTAATGAAAGATATAAATGGGATTTTATAACGAATTTTTATCTTTTTCAGATATTTTTATAATATTGATTTTATATTAATTCATTTTAAAACAGTCTAAAGATAAAAAGAAGGAAAACAATTTAAGAATGTTTCGAAAATAAAATGGTTCTTTAAAGTCTCATACAATGGAAACTTTAAATATTTATGAAAAATACAAATAAATGGCCGGAAACTTACTTAGGCCAGCCTTCAAAAGTTGAAACTGTACAAAGACTGAGCATAGCTTTGGCAACATCATCAAAATTAAATTCATTATTTTCCCAAACTCTATCTTCTATAGTAATTTTCATTGTTTCACCGCCTTGGTATACAACAAATTGGCCCCTAATGTAAAGTAATAAAAATTTATAGTGAATTTCTAAAGTGAATCATTTCCTTTTTCTTCTCGAAAGTACAAAAAGAAACAGAATACTTATTTTTGGAAAAAGAAAAAATTAAAAACATTGTGAAGAAATTAATGTTAATATTATGAATGAAGCCGACTGGGTGGCGTAGTTGGTTGGGCACTGGCCTTGTACGCCCACGTTTGCGGGCACGGACCCGGCCTAAGTTGGTGGACTTTCATGATGTAAAAAAAAAAAAATACAGCGTCCATGTCATATAATTATGCTCAGGTAACTGGGCGTTAAAATTACTAGCGGCGATTAGTATATCACCTACAGTAGAACGTCGTTTATCCGAACGTTTATTATCCAAAACGTCAAATATCCGCGAACCAGTTTTTTTTTTTTGCACCTTGCAGCGAAAAATTGAAGATGTACAATGGTACAGCAAAAAATAAGTGATTATTTTCCACAATAAAGGTAAAATTGTGACATTTTGCACTTATTTTGCTTTTACTTCAAGCACATTTCCCGCATAGGATGATTTTAAATATTCGTATAGTGTCCGGTTTCATATACTGTATGGATCGCATTCGACTTTTGGTTATCCAAACAATCGCGTATCCGAACGGTGTGCGGTCCCAATTGATTCGGATAAACGACGTTCTACTGTATATGGCGTTGCATTCAAAATAGGTACCATCTCCCGGGGCATGTACTAGGTCTGCAATGATAAAAAACCAATTCGCAGCCCCAGTAGAAAAAAATACTGTGAATTAATTGATGCTAAACAATGAAGCAAGTAAAAGACATAAAAAACTATAAACAAAGTTTTTTTCAATAAATACTTCATAAAGTAGGGGCAACACATTATTATATTTTACTAAACATGTTTGTATGTAATCTATATTCATAGCAATGGCAATTAATGGCATTTTATACTCTCATTATTGTTCTGTCTATCATTGTTTATTCTTGGCTACTATCTACGAGCAATTTTAAACTCGTAAACATTGTTATTCTAATGAAATTTTAAAGTTCTCTTACAAGTCTAAATTATTTCAGTACTTAAATGCATTGAAGAGCTTCCGGAAGAGTAAAAATTTAATTTTTACAATTTAAGAAAGCATTTTTAAGTACTTTTAAGATATCTGAAAATCCATCGATTAATATTTAAAAGATATATGAAATATTTTCCAAAATAGAATTAAAATATAAAATGTCATAAAGCTCCACATTTTATTCTTTCAAAGATAATTCATCACTCTCCAACAAATAAAATATTAATAAATTTGTGAACAAAAAATTTGAAAATTCATATGATTAGCATTGTTTTGATGCAGTTAAAGTGCTTGTATAGGAGATACTCGAGATTTTTTTAAAACTATTATTTTAAATAATAGATTCAAATATAAAAATATCGAAAAGAAAAATTTATAAAATTAATTTTAGATTAAAAGAGCCTAATTCTAATTTTGAAATATTCTAATTAAATTTTTCATTAAAATTTCTTCAAAGTAAGAACAAACATTTTTATAAAAAAATACTAACTTATAAAGTTATTTAAGTGAAAATCAGTTAGTTATTGTTAAAGGAAAAATTTAAAGAGTTCTACATGTTAGTTAAAAATAAATTTTTAATTCATAATTAATGAACATTCGTGACGATTCTTATTGGTTTTTAAATATTCCAGCATAATTAGAAAGAAATTCAACTAATATTTGTTTGTAATGTATTACAAACATTCGGGAAGTTTTTATGATACGTCCCTCATTACTTCATATCAGAAGAGTTAAAATATGTTTTTGTATTTTTATAGATTTAGAAAAATATTAAACGGGTAAATAATAAAAAAATGACTTTAATTTCAGAGTTCTTTATCTTTTATTCCCTATTGACATTTAACATTTAAATATGAAAACATTTCTGTATCAAAAAAGAATTCTACTGAGAATTTAACACAGCGCTCTTAAAATACACCAAACTGATCCATACCTACATTCTTCTTCTGTCATTTTGGATTCATCATTACACCGATAAAATTTACCCTGAAAAATAAAAACATTTTAAAATTCCATTAAATGTTTCTGAAATACGTCCTTAAATTACGGATTTCATTAACACACCAAAGTTAACTGCATAACAAAATACATTTATAAAAAAATAAATAAAAATAAAATAAGAGAGGCCATTAAAAACAAATATACATCAAATGATGCAAAATCATAATGCATTGTCACAAAATAGTAAGGGGAAAAGGATAATATATAGAGGTTACTCAAAACTTGATCATAATGCATCAATCACAATAGCATCACATAAAGCTGGCCGGATACATTGCGCACAAGGTACACACAAGCAGAGACAGGCTTCGTTAAAGAAGACAGTATAGAATGCCACAAAGAGTTTCACAGTAAGCTTTGTGTTTTTCTCTTTTCTTTAAACACTAAGTCATCAAACTAAGATTTAAGCAATAATCTACTTGGTATTTAACTATAATTTAGATTTTAGATTATAAATATTCAAAACTTATTTGCTACTCAATTTATATACATATAAGTTATCTAATACTATTAATTACTTTAACATACGTAACTATCCAAATAGCACAAAAGTATCAGTCGATGATGCTAAGTTTTTTCATGCAAATTTACAAATATCGACCAATACCTTTAAGCTATTTTGTACTATTTCAAATACTAAAATATAGTATCTAGAATTTGCATTCTATTACCTAAAATACTTTAGAAACATTATAACAGAATAATAAATTTGATTAAGTATGTAAAATATGCATGTATAATTAGAATTAGTCATTATATATTATAAATACTAATTATATGTTTAGATTTTTATACATTATTTTCATCAGAGTATTAATTGTTTATTAGTAAGATATCAGCCTATTTTTTTATTTAAAACTATGCTAATTATTAATACTGCAATATGGTGCAATGGTGCAGAAGAAAAGGAAATGAAGGATAATGCAAATGCAGGAGGGAAGAGGGGGTTCTACATACACAAACAAACTAAAGGTGCGTAAAGTGCAAATACATGCTTTGAAATATTGAATTATATCAAATATGTTGAAATTTCTACAAAACATTAGGCACAGAGTTGATGTTGGTGTTTTTTACGTTTGTGTTGGTCTTACCACAATCATAAAAACATTAACTTAAGCTGTATACTCAAAATTTCACAAAATGATATTTTAGAAGATATTCTTTAGAAACCATTGACATTTCTTTTAGTAAAGTAAAATAATTAATCATTATTATAATGAAAAACTCTATTTCTTTTAAAAAACGTTTGTCTTAAAAACTTTTAAATACTTTTTAAAAGGAAATGACCGATACAACTACTACAATAAAAATGATATATTTATGTCTATATTTTTGAAGGTATATCTATCTATAGATAATCCTGAACCATTCCGGAATGGCATTGGCGGATATGTTTACATGTGAAGCTATACTTAAATATGATCTAACAAATATTATTTCAAAATTTTTAAAATTAAACATTACTTTATTTTAGGCATTTGAAACAATATCATGAAATATTAAAAACCATTCGTTTATTTCTACACTTTATTTAATATTCATTTTATCTACACGAATTAAACTTAACCTTATCTTTCAGAAGTTTTTGCTAATACAATTCAATGTTTCAAGTAACATATTATGCTATATCCATAAAGATTAAACCTAATCTTACCATTCAGAAATTTTTTGTTAATATAATTCAATGTTTCAATTAACATGTCAATGATAAACATTCACAAATCATCTATGTGCAACGTGCAGACTAGCAGCCAAAATGATTCTTTCTCAACAGTTATAAGTCAGATAAGAGCAATTTCAATGCTCTGAGGTAAGTTAAATATTAAAATAATGGAACAGCTATTGAATGATATGCTCTCCATTAACCAACTTCTTTTTAAAAAATCTTTAAATTAAATTTTTAAAAGTATTTAACATATTAAAATGTAGAAATGTATGTACAAGGTGTGTCTATTAAATTCCAGGACTTTCGTTAGCACAACGAAGCAAATAATAAAAGTCAAACTTATGCTAAATTGTATTAAAAATAATTATTCATCAAGGACAGTTACATACTTTTGTACAAGACTGAGTTTCTAAGAATGTGTTATAGTCCCGTAAAGATATGCTTCACAATTCAGCATTTACATTTTTCTATGTTTTATGCGCCCTAAGATTTCTGAGCTCTCAAAGTGGATTTCAATTTAAGGAAGAGAAATAGTCGGGCGAAGACGAAAGGTAATGTTGGCATTTTGATTGAATGGAAAAGCAGAGCATATGGAGAACTAATCCATGTCCAACAAAGGAAATAATTAATATCGCTTAAGGTATCCGACTACCCTAAAACTGAGAATTTTGCCAAAAATTGACAAATTTTTTTAATTAATTTATTTTATACACCATTTTATTATATTTATAAAAATACCAAGTTTATCATTTTCCATTCTTTAGAACAAAAACTACAATTGTTTTAGTAAAAGCAGATGCCATTACTTTAAGCAAGATGTCATACTTTAAAACGCGTTTTACTCGAAATGTGATTTTTTGAAAATAATCAAACGGGGTCAGCGATTGCTAAAAAAGTTTTGAACATAATTAACTGTAAGTTTTATTACAAAATTTACAGTCCCTTATGTGAATATAATCACTGTTTTTTTAAGCATTTTCCTATAGTTACCGAGATAAAGTGCTCTAGTTTTTCAAAAAAGAAAATATCTCTTATCCTGAAGGTCATTTCAAAATTGAATAATATAGCAACACATTAGATTGAAAAAATTGAAAATTTGTTCATAAACCTTTGGTGCAGAATGGGACGCTTATATGCTATTTTTTGTCAATTTTTACCTATTTTTTCCCATTTTAGTAATAATAATTTCTTTTTATCTTCTTAATTTTAGCACGTTTTTCTTAAAATGCACTAAACAAATGTAAAAATAACAAAAAAGAAATCCCCATATCTCTTTAAAAAAAAAAAACTGGTGGTAACCAGTCGGATACCTTAACTTTTGACTTCTAAAAGCGATATTTTTTCTGGCTTGGAGAGTCTAATGATGGCCGTTCTGTATCACAATCATCAAAGTGTTGGTATTGTCGGTCACATTAAGTGTTCTAACGATGTTTTGTCTTCCAGGATGTGTTCTGTCTTCTGCGCTTTTCCTACATCCGTGAATTCAAGAATACCACATTCGAAAGTACAAGAAAAAAAGCAACCTACTCATATACTACTTTCAAAGTTTCATAAAATTCTAATGTAGTTTTCCTTAATTTTATATAAACCTTCAGCTTCCGTCTTTACCTAATATTGGTATCCCTCAAATAACTTACACAAAGCACTTATGTTTCGCATGTTTAAACCTCCTTTGTAACCAATGTAATTTTTTTCACCTGAAAACTAGATGGTTTGAGCTACTGATGTCTCCTGCATGTTTGCTTTTGTTCGCTACACGCACAGTTCTGGAATTCAATAGAAACTCCTGGTATTCATAAATTTCATGCTTAATCAGTAATTTGAAGATGTAATTTGTAGTTTTTGTGTAGAGAACAATTTCCACACTAAAGAATTATTTTAAACATTAAATAAGACGCTTTCTATATTAAATTATCAATTTGTCTATTTTCATTTATCATTACTTCACTAAATAAATAATTAGAACATTAAATTAAAAAAAATCTGTTTTTGAATAGTAATTGTTTCCTTAATCTGTAATTTTATTTGCCTTATTTAAAATTAGTAATATTTCTGTATTATTTTACTGCGTTTTTTAAAAATAAATTGCGTAATTCAGCATATTTTTTAAGTTATTAAAAAAAGCTTTAAAAATTTATTTTTTAAATTTTTTAATCGTTTATTAATTGTTTATTTCAAATATATATGTTTAATGTAACGTTTAAAAATGTTTAAGGTGAATAATTTTGAAACAGCGAAAGAATTTAACGAAACGTTTGTTTTAGTTTTTTGATTAATTTTCTTGTAAGAAAAAAACTCTTAATTGAAAATTTACAATATATGGTATAAATATAATTCAAGCAGACTAAAAATATACCATTAAATTTGAGAAGAGGTATGACAGAGATTTTCTTAAGAAACAACTTCGTCATTTGTATATCTGTCTTAAACTAAAACACTAATTAAAAAAATAAAATATTTTAAAATCAGTCCAAATAAAAAAAAATTGAATTAAATTAATCGAATTTAAATAAAATTTGTTTTTTTTTTAAAAAAAATAAAACAATAAGTTTTGTGTCAAATTTTACAATATTTATCAAATGTACAAAATAAACCTTCATTTATTACTTCTTCACTGCAAATCTCATTTTTTAAAGTAAGATTTATTTTCTGACTTAAGTTTAAAGAAAAAGAGTTAGAAGAAGGTTAACGAAGAAAGAGAGATATTTTTAGATTCCCTATACTTGATTTTGGATGGCACACAGATTGTTTTGTTCAAAAGAACTGCGCATAATGCCACAAAAGCAGACACAGTACTCGACATTGACTCACAAATCAGGCCACTTTCGTTTTGATTAAGTGCGTTACCTTGAACAGTTGAACTCCGATCACAGCAAACATGAACTGTAGCAAGTAGGTGACCAACATGATGTTTCCTATAGTTTTGACTGCTACTATGACGCACTTGACTACGTACTAGAGGGCAAAATAAAGGAGGTGTCAAATTTAGTTATCGGTAGGAATGCCAGGTTTGTGAGATTCAGTAAAAACAATTCCCTTCCATTGTGTTGAAATCATTCTTTTTCAAAATTAAAATAATTTGATCATATGACTCAAGATTCTCACTTATGAATAATTCCTATTTAAATAATATCTGCAAATATGAATTTTTTTGCAAATCTGCAAATATGAATTGTCTTTCCATTGTTATATTTCCAATGCATAACTCACTTAAAATGCAGTAAGGAAATAAAAATTACCATTATTTTACAAATAATATCAAAAAGCAATCACACAGTTTTCAATAAAATATGTTGGACACATTTCAAGCTATTATGCATTGGTACTGAGATAACAATGTTCTGGAATTTTACTTAATTACAACATATTTAAAAAGATATAAGGAAAGGGGACAAATTATTATTATACTAAGATTTATTATCAGAAAGGTAAAAGATGAGACAATTTATAGATAAAATTTTTTCCTAAATCCATCAAGCTCTTTTTAAAAACGCTTGAGAAAAAATTATGCTTTGATAAGTGAAAAGTATATTGCATTTATAGTTTTTTTTTAGCTGAGTGCAAAATATTCCATTTAAATACAAAGATGTTGAAAAATGTTTTATTATTTTAGGAATTGTTAACAAAAATGTGACAAAAAGAGACCCTGATGTACAAAAATTAAAATATTGAAAAAATCTAAAAAAATCAACTATTTCCAAAAATAAAAAAATAGTTCAAAGTTCTAAATATGAACTGAAAAATTCTATAGAACTTCCATATTATTAAAAATACGACAAAAAGTGTCAAAAAAGATTAAAAATGAAACCAGTCCTTTAAAACTGCAAAAAATAAAATTTCTCCCAGAAATCTATAGATGCACTCCCGCAAGTTAAGTTCAGTTCTTAATTACATTATATATCTTATAAATCTATGTTTATGTTTATGATATTGAATTCTCTAGCCCATGTATAACACATATTTTCATTTTATATCCACTGTTGTAACAATGACTTGTAGCATTTTTTGAGACTATGTAATGGATGCCTACAAAAAAGTGTGTAATTGTATGGTAGATTGCTAGAAAGACACATAAACTACATGTCGTACATTCAAAATAAAGCTAAATATTCCGAAGTATTCAAAAGCATTAAGATGTTGAAAAATGAAAAAATTCCAAATAAATAGCAAAAAAGTCTCAGAATTTTGGTTTCTGTAATTGTGGGACCATGCATAGTTTCTACTTTAAAAACTAGACCTTTTATCTAACATTATTTTCAGGAAATAAGTCATTCAGCATCCGTTTGGATTGACTAAAGTAATTTTTGTGCTTTGTATGTGCATTTGCATTTCTATAGTTCTTAATCATACTCAGCTTGAATGACAACACGCCTGAAAAACGCATCGCCTGGCAAATCTACCGATGTCGAATACGTGATTAGTAAGGGAAGGAAAGACGTGAGAGAACATCGCTGAAGCTCATAGGCGTTGGATAGTCATACCTTCAACAACTGCACTCCAATCACAGCGAACATGAAGTTTAGCAGAAAGGTCACCAACAAGATGTTGCCTATAGTTTTAACCGCAACAAAGATGCACTGGATTACTTGCTAAATGCAAAACAAATATAGCATGTCATTGCTGGGTGGTCCCACCGAAACAGTATACCAGGGTAGAATAAATAAAATTTCTTTCTACTCTACTCTCTACGGCATCAAAATATAATGAAATATACAAGAACAAGCAAAATCACATAGAGCTTTACAGAAGTTAGGTTTGCTCGATGGATGAGTTCGATTGATTTGATTCCATTTGATTTTTGTGTGTTACCATTTTATCTGAAAATGTTTGCGCAGTCGATATGTTAACACTATGTTGATTTTTTCTTTATTCAGGAATTTTAAATTCACGTAAAGTCCCCGTAATTCTATATTTGCTTATAATCTGATGACTTAATTTTTTTAGATGTTCTCTATTGTACTAGATTTCATTACCAATAAATATTTAAGGTTTTATATTTTTTTATTCATGATTTATTTTTATATAATTCTTGATTTGAATGGAAATTTTTTTAAGGTTTGAACTTAGACAGTAGCGTTGCTTACCCGCAACTTTCACTTATACATTGATATCTATAAATTCCCTCACTATCATAAGAATTTTTATTTTTATCTTTTGTTACTGTTATTTTAGACCTTTTTTAAACATCTTTTTTGTTTAATAAAAAATGTAGAAAAATAAACTTATAGATTAAAATGTTATTCATCAACAGTTTAAGTTTTCCAAATATCCTCTTATAATGTTTAATGGATATTTTCATGATGTGCTTATTAAGTTTCTGTTATAGTTGAGATCACAGTTTTAAAAGTACATCCATTATTTTGTTAATTATATGAGAGTATTATTCAGAAAAACATTTAATTTTAATTTCATAATTAGTAAAAAGACATTTAATCATTAATTTTTTAAAAATATTTTCTGGCAAATAATAGAATACGAATTTTATGAACAATGAAAATAACTGTTTTCTATTCCAACTTAAACGGAAGTGAAAATAAATTCTTTTGAAAAATTCCATTTTGATTTTCGCATTGAAAACAATTTACATCAGTATCATTCCATTTCTCATGAGCTTGGGATGATTAAAATAATACACATTTTTCTCTAAATTACTATTAATAATTCAGTTTACATTATCAACTAAAATTAAACATTTTTTTTATCTGAAGTAAGGATTAAACTTTGGAAGCTGAATTCTTATTATAGTTATTTTAAATTCTCCAAAAGCAAAATTAAATAGAGGATATTTCTAAGAAATTAGATAAAAAAATTTTGAAAATGTTTTTAAAAGGTAAAAAAGTTTGAGATTTCAGGTAAACATTATATAAACACAAATTATAATAAAAAAATTAATTCTTGAAGAATACTACAATAACTTTATAATGAAAATAAAAATAGTAAATTTCTCTAGAGTTGCTTATCTAGATATTGTTCAGCGTTTTATTTAAATCTACTAGCATTTAGAATACTATAATTGAGTTTTATTTACGCAAAAACTACTTTCTTTTCCCTTGAAAAGTATTTTTTTTTGTAAAATTTCAAGTAGTAGAATTTATTACCCTTGTTATTCATTATAATGTAAAAAATGTAATTACTTGCCCTTAATAATAATATTTTGAATTTAAATATATAACTTAAAATCTAAAAAGCCTTAAACATTGATTTTATTTTTAATAATTTTTTATTGCTAAAGGTTAATATGCCACATTAAGTTATACTTTCACGTAAATTTCTGACTGTTTTTATGAATTACTTTTTACACTATTGTCTTCACTTTTCAAATGATGTAAAATAGTTTATGAAAACCATTACGCTTTAAGTAATTAAGTATAGCTTTTTTTTATTTTAATCTATAGGTTAATAAAATATATAACCTATTATATATTTTATATTTATTGTATATCCCTTTTTACTATGCATTTTAATTCATTTATTTTTTTAATCATTATTAGTATTAATAATTGTATTGATCTTAAATGTGTAAAATAAAAATTCAATAATAATTTTCCACTGACAGGAGACCGTAAACTTAAGGAATACATGCTAGTTAAGGAATTGTAATGTCACCATTAATCTTATTTAAATGCAATGTATTTCCAAGACTTTTGTTTTAACACAACGATAAATTTCATACATCGCAACTTAGAGAATTAGTATTTACCTCGTACTTAAGATTTAAATTCGAAATTTTCTAATATCATTCCCATCACAAATATATTTTTTTTTATAATTTTAAAATAACTTATGTTATAACAATTTATTCCTACATACATTAATACTACATAAATTCACATTACTGCTTTTTAAAATTTATAAGCATTATGAAAAAAAAGCAATTTAATCGTGTAAATTTGGAAAAATATATATTTGACATTACCTTTAATCCTTTGGCACGGTTAATGGCTCGGAGAGGTCGGAGCACTCTGAGAACACGTAATATTTTAACAACTGAGAACGTCTCGTTCCTGAAACATCCAAAATGTTAGTTTCGATGAAAAAACTTTTTTAAAAAAAAGGCATTTTCTTTTAAAGTTTGTGAATTGTAAGTAAACTTACCCGAAGGCAAAAGAAATGAGCGAGACTGACACAACAAGCACATCAAGCAGGTTAAAGTAACTTCTACAGAAAGATCCTTTATGCAAAATCAGACCATACGCAATAGCCTGTTTCAAAAGGGATTTGCAAAGATTGGATTAATTGTTATGTCACAGAATGCTTGAAAGGATAATTCAGGATTGAGAGGAAATCTTTGACTCACCTTCAGGGTAATCTCAACTGTGAAAACAGTGGTAAAAAAGTAATCGAAGTAATTCAAAATCTGAAATTGAAAAGCATTTCTATTAAATGTAGTGAATCTAAGTTGTTTTCTTAAAAATAAAATTTAGGTACTATGAAAATGCAAAAACAAGCATTTGCCTCTTTCTAAGATAGTGTTTGTAATTTATAAGAGGTGTTTTCAGAAAGTATATCCGGCTGCTCTGCATAATAAATACTCGTAATTATAAGTAAAACAATTATTCACTAAGTCCTTCAAAGTAAACTTAGGGACTAACTATTTCTCTCAATGATTTTGCACATTCGGGACCAGCACTGTAATACCCTTTTTAAGTTGGATTGAAATTAAAATTCTTTATTTCTGGTATTTCTGATTCCTGGGAATCACCATGTTTTGTTCAATAGTTTCTGACATTTTGTTAAAAATGAAAACTCAATAGTTCTCATTCATTTCCTGATTAATCTGCGGTCTGCGCATGTGCCTTAGAATCTCATACATACGTGCATTAAACCACGTTTTATTAACTGAAGTATTTATGCAGGAAAAATTATAATCAGATATCTTTTGAGTATACCTCATATTAAAGTCAAATTATGTGTTTAGGAAATTTTTGTTCAAAATAATACAAATGGCAACTTTAAAGCTGTAGAAATGTTATGCTTAAGAAGAAGCTTGAAAACGACCCCCGATTAAGCAAAATTCCTCCTTAAAAAATAATTCTTCTAAGAAAAAGTATTAAGCCTTTACAATTAAATTTGATATGTTACACAGAAAAAAATGTAGTCAAAAATAATTCCAAAATGATATAAAATAAACTGTTAGGAATTAAATATATAAACATAAGCTATGGTTACGAATATATTTTGAAAAGTAAGGAAAATTCTAATTAAATTAAAAGTAAAATGTCTATTATCAAGAGGAGAGGGAGATGTGTTGTTTAGATTTCGGTAGGTTAGATCACGCCAAATGTTTAAAATAATTTCAAAGAAAAGATAATCTTACAAATAAAAGATCACCTACTCTGTTTCTGTCTGAGTTGACATGTAGAGGATCTTCTGCAGCAAGCATTGCGCTACTAATTAAAATGAAGCCAAGAATAATATTCGCAAAATAACTGTGATTTACGATGAAGTGACATAGCCTGCGGAACCTGTAAAAGAAGGAAACAATGTTATTTATTCCTTTATAAAGTATATTTTCACAGTCTTAAATGAAAGCATTAAAAGTTTTCTTTGTTTTTGCATTGAGAAATAACTCTTACAGAAAGTGTCATGATTTCATTAAGCAATCCAATGCATTAACTAATAGTGCTATAAAAATGAAAACATATAATTTATTATTTTTAGACATTATACGCATTCTAAATATATCTAAAACTATCTTCTTAAATTTTGTTCATCCTCTTACATATGTATTTCTGTTTATAAAGTTACAAACATAACCTTAAGAGAAATTGCATTCGAGATATTTATTCCATTAATTCATAATTAATACCAAATGAATTTTTTATAATTTTGAATGTAACTTCCATTTTTCTAAGAAAACGTAACAAATTTATTAGAAACAGAAAGTAGTTTGAATAAAAATTAAAACATTAGAAATATTTTCTAATGAAAAAATTAAACAAATGAAATAAATCCTGATAACATATTTCAGAAAAATTAACACCATTTTCAATTGTGTGTCGGTTTCAAGTGAATTTACTTACTATAATATTGTACTAGAAGAGATTTAACGCCGTTTAATTATCTTTCCAGTTTTTTTCTTACTTTAAGAAATAGTAGTGGTAGCAGAGGGATCGTGAAGTTTTGGCTTGCTCTGTGGCTGTTTGGTTCGAATTCTGGTTCACTGAAAATCTGCCTTGTACAGGGAATGATGTTGGGTTAAATGTATTGAAGCTATAAGTCCCCACACTTGTATTGTAGAAAACCCAGAAAATGGGTGCCAGATCCTGCGTTTTCCACGATACAAAAGCGTAATTCAAAATTACAAGGTCAATCTGTAATTGCCCTCGAAGAGCAATGTCAATAAACAATTGTTCAGTTCAAGAATCATGCATATCATATAGCTGTTTAAAATTCGTTGTAGAATATAAACATTTTTCAGATAAGTAAAATAACTTTTGAACGAGTACGTGTATTAGATTGACTGTAATTGTTGATCATTATATTCTGTCATCATGATACCTCTTAGAAATTTTATTAGAAATCCCCTAAGAAGACTAATTTTAAAGATGCATTAAGCTTTCTTGGAATTTTGTATCTTTCTTTAATAATTTAGCTGAATCATATCACTTTAACGAATTACATAACTCGTTTAGTATGAGAAATATTTCTTCATACCTGTTGTTGTGTGAAAAAATGAAAAATGAAGTGTAAGCAGGAATGGGTTTAATTTTTTTATCCATGTGCATGTTTGAAAGGCGCCTAGGTCTAGCGGTGGAAACAGATTCTTCCTCCTCTTCTTCTTCATCGTCATCATCATCATCTTCATCAGCCTCTCCTTCTTCTTCGTTGAATTCAACTAGAAAATCAAATGACGTAACTAGTTACACAGAATTTTAAAAATTATATTCACTTGCTTATTACTTTTATTTGTTTTATTACGTAGCAAATCGAACCCCTGTTCCAAAATTTAATTAAGGGTCATTGTAATTAAAAGTAATATAATATTACTAATACACATGACGCATTAATTAATACACATTAACTAGCTGTGATATTATCCATTAAGTAAAAATTAGAAAACCCTGAGCAGATTTTGTGATAAGAGAGAATCTTTGTCTGGCCCTAGAAAAAAGTAAGGTAGAAGTATTACTTTCTAGAATAGATTTATTATTTTAGTATTTCTTTTATTAAAAACCATATCAAAAACTCATTCAAGCTATATAATTAGTTTTTAGATAGAACTAAAAGTTACATATGATTGTGTGGGTATAACATTTAATTTTATTATATGAATGATAATTATACATATATGAGTTATTAAATAATAAATCATTAGATATAAACCATTCTGATTACTAAAAAACTATATTAGTTAATTGAGAGTATAATTTATGATTCTTTTTCTGTATCTAACCAACTGTATATATTAAGCCGAAAAATTTCAATATTAGTTTAAATTTCTTGTCTTATCCTAAATCCCGATTGGCATCCTATTGCATGTAGTTAAAATCAGAAGCACCAAAATGTATTATACGCATTATAAAAATGCATAGATAAAAATATAAAATTACGTATACAAAAATTTCGTTATATAAATACGTTTAAATGCAGTAATAATTTCACACATACAATTAGTCTTTCAGAATACATTTTCAAAAACTACCATCAAAAAATCACTATAGTTTTTATTTAAGTAACAAAACTATAATCCATTTATACATAAGATCAATAAAAAAGTATTTTAACCTAATAGAGAAAGTATTTGCAAAAACTAAAAA
Source organism: Trichonephila clavata (assembly GCA_019973975.1). Taxonomy (NCBI): domain Eukaryota; kingdom Metazoa; phylum Arthropoda; class Arachnida; order Araneae; family Nephilidae; genus Trichonephila; species Trichonephila clavata. The sequence goes on along the minus strand of BMAO01035623.1, from coordinate 44,069 downwards.
TGTAGCATTTTGGGAAACAATGTAATTACGATTGCGAACTATAACACTTCGAAGTAATTTTACTTTTTAAGGCAATTCATTACTTTTAGCTAAAAAAACACGTTCAAGTAAAATCTGTGAAAAGAGATTCATATTATCAATATAAAAATACACACTAACCGCTTTTCTTATAAAAATAAATGTGTTAAAAAAATAAAAATACATACGAATAAATTTTATTGCTATAAATTTTCTTTCTAACTATACTTATAAACGCTTTATATATTTCAAGGAAAGTAGCTGAATTATAAACTCCTTTTAGTCTTATTTTTTATGTTATTTCTCACTTTCAAACATTCTTAGAACTTAAGGTTTATTTAAAAATAATTTCAAAATTGCTAAAATTGAGTTATACTATTTAAAGTATTTTTCTTACAAAATATCAATAAATTAACATAAGAAAGAAAGAAGGAAATATATTTTATTTTTTACCGGTTGTAACCTCATTTTCTGTTTCAATCTCTTTTTTGTCATTTAAAGAATCTGGTGGTTTCATCTGTAATATACAATACCATGTAAAGAAGATAAACTTAACAACATTTTTTAATTTTTAGCAACTTAAGCATTTACTTTAACACTGAGCAATAGTTTTTATTACTAGATTTCTTGAAATAATACTGAAATAATAATAATGAATAATGAACAAAATGCAATCTTTAAAAGTAATAATAAAAAAATAGGTAAATGTTCCCAAAATGAAAATTTGTTGAATATTATAAATTGAAATAGATTTATCATTGATATAAATGCAAATGACAAAAAGATTTATAAGCTACAAATAACTGGTTTCATTTGAATTATCCTCTTAGTGTATTAGAATTATTAATAGTATAAAATATATTTTGTTTAAAAAAATGTTCAGTTAAAAAATTTTCGAAAATCTTTTTCTCTTCTAATTAGCATTTCTATCCTATAACTATGATTGGCAAAAATACAGTTATTACAAATAGGCTCTTATATATATATATATATATGCATAAAGGGAGAGTGACAGATATAGCTATAGGTGTTAGATAGTTAGATAGATATTGATTTACATGTAATTCAAGGAATATTTTGCGTTTAAGTTTCCCAAATAAAACGTAAAATAATATTGTATGAGAAATTAATAAAGTGGTTATTATTTAATTATTATAAAGACATCAAAGCGGATATTCAGATCAATTATAGATTAGGAGCGAAAAATTAACTCACAAAATCATAACTTTTTAACAAATTTTCTACCTATTACTTTGTAATCTTTTCTTAAAATATTTAAAATCATGTAATTTCTTAAAACTATTTTTAAAAACTAAAAGATACTTAACTATTAATTCGTAACAAAGTTCTTTAAGTTTCATCAAAGCATTTTCAGAGTTTTTTATTTAGTCTAAACAAAATCAGACCATTTCTGTTAGTTGGGTATTCTTTTAAGTACTCTTGGATGATAATTTTTTTTACATTAATTTATTTTGGATATCAATTGAATTGTGAAATTTATTCTTACATGTCTAAGAAATAAGAATTTTATACTTACTGAATTATCAGCCTTTTCCCGTTGCCTGAAAATAAAACATAATTCTGTCAAATGCAAAACAAAGAATCAACCAACTAATATTATGCAGGAAACTAACAGAATAATTATTAATGTAACAGAGAACTTTAAAAGAACGTTTAACTTATGAATTTTATGTAAATATTTTGTTGAGTTAAAAAAAATTACATGAGACACACACAAATATATTAAAAATTAACAAATTTAAAGTTAGATTTAAAGGAATTACTTGCATTTGGCCATTATCATTTTTAATGTATACATATATTTAAAAAAAATTTTGACATGACATTTTATAGCTATCCCTTTTTTATAATACTTTAATTAAAATTTTTTTATAGATTTCCATAAAAGTATATTATTATAATAAGGTATATGAGCAATCTGTTTTGTGAATTTTATATTAACTTACATTCGAACGAACATATTATGATTCATTTGTGGTGATTCAGGTTTAGAAAGCTTTTCTATCGAGACACTTGACGAAGACAAACTGTGACGTTTTTTCTTCCTTTTCTTGTGTCTACCTTCTTCATCAATACCATCAAAATCATCATAATCCTTAGAGTATATTATGCTTCCTTGCTCTTTTTCTTCCTCCTCCTGCAAGTACAATTGTGTTGCTTAATTTTTTTCGCATAGAAATTTAATGTTGCATACAATGTTTTGTAGAAAAACTTTGCTTTCTCAAATATACTCATGTCCAAAATTAAGGTCACAAACCCATTTTTCGTTACAATTTTAAAATGCATCCATTAAAACTGATAGAATTTGTGTTTTATATATTTTGAAGTACCCCACAACGCCACTTGGGGGTCGATTTTGACCAAACTCATTTTGCAGTGGATCTCTACTCTATGCTTACAAAATTTCAAGACTGTTCGTAGAGTAGTTTAAAAATGGAAATAATTATATATAACGCCTCTTAACTCTCCCCTGTAACGCCCCTTCGGGTTTGAATTTCATAAAATCCGTTCTTAGCGGATCTCTACCCCATGAAAGGAATATGCCTACCAAATTTCAAGTCTGTAGATTGAATAGTTTCGGAGATATCGTGATGAGTCAGTGAGTGAGTCGCTTTCCTCCTTTATATAAATAGATACATAGTAAAGGATCTCTATCTTGGTTCAATAAGTACTTGTTTATAGTGAAACAATTGATAACGAAATAATATTACTCAAGAGGGATAAATATAATCATTTTTTTATTGATTATTTTCAATAACATTAGTTTTTATCCACGCGATAAGACTTTTTTTTTATTTATAGGTAATCTTTTGCAACCGACAATGTTTTCTAATTGAGAGCTATATTTTCAATTTAAAACTACATTAGTAATTAAATACTGGACTTTTATTGTCATTGATTTCAATATAAACAAAATTCTTAGCACTTAAGCCTTGGAAAATTTCCATAAAAAGCTAATAATCTAAATTCTTTACCTTTTCAATGGCTGTTAAACTCTCCGCATCAGCTAAATTGTCAACAGCGATAGCTAAAAATACATTCAATAGAATATCTGAGATTAAGTTAAGGTTTTATAGAGATAATGTGTACTCATTTTTTAAATTTAATCCATTTATAAAACTTGACATTGAATATTATAAATGAATTCTTCATTTTTTGCCCTTTAAAATAATTAATCATTAGAATAAACATAATAAACATTTATATTTTTAAAGAATAATTTAGATATTAACGTGTGATATATTAATATCATTAATATACAAACAAAAATATGCATGATTGATATTAATATTAATCCATAGAAAGGATACAGTTTCCACAAATGAATAAAATAATAAAATAAATGCATGCTAAGACTCCAGGTGATCCAACTCCTCCATATGCGTTTATACCATGATACATAACTTCATTCCAATCTTCTCCAGTTAGTATCTAAAAATAAAATACAAAGGAAAGACAAAGAAATGAGTTATTTTGTGAAAGTTTTTCATGTAAAAGTGTTTAAAAAGTAAGTAGGTAAATTCATTGAATATCAACCTACTATACTGTTCGAATTAATTGGGACAAACGGTAAAAAACAATTTATCTAAAACCTTACCTTTTATTACTACCATAAGTAGACAGAAAAACCTCTATATTAGTACGAAATATGTCCTCCTGTAGCAGAAATGACCTCTACATCTCGTCTAGGTATTGACTTCACTAGTGAAACGAAACTGTTCTTAACTTTATCATCGTGGAACCACACTTGTACAGCACTTTTTATCATTTGTTTCTCTTGCCGTGCAGCTCATCTTAGCTAAGCGATTAATTCTTGCAAATATGCCATAAATTTTCAATAGGATTTAGGTCTGATGAATTACCAGGCCAATTAAGCCCATTTATTTTATTTTTCCGCTTAAAAGTCTGAACCAGTATCGAATTGTTTAAGAAGCCAATTTATGTTGAAATGTTCCGTCAAATGTTTTCATGAATTCAATAACTCTACTACATAATATTTTTATGTTTTTGAGCGAATTCACTTTAAGAGGAACTAAGCTTCTAGTGCCATTTGTTTTGAAAAAAAAAAACCAAAACATTTGTTTAGAAGGTTGTTTTACAGTTCGTTGGGTATGATCTGTTAGACAGTTTCACCTCACTTCGTTTAACTACACCTAATTTGCATCCCTGCACAAATAAGTGTGTTTCATCAATGAAAACCACCTTCTTCTAGTCGTTAACAGTCCATGATCGGTATTTTTTGGCCCATGCTAAGCGTTTTTTCACTTTTTTTGGCGCTGTAAATTCTTTTTCCTTGGCCATTTTGTCTTACGGCTAACTTCCAGAAGATTTTCCGAATAGCTGAGGGACTAACTTCAACACCATAATCCAATTTACCCTTCGAAAGTCTTTTGCCATTTCTTATTAGTGCTTTATCAGTTTTTGCAGTAGTTTTCCATTTGAGCCCATGTTTTCCTTTTCTTTTTGGAGACGTTGTTCCGGAATCTTGAAATGCTCTTAAAATTCTTGAAACACTTGAGTTACCCACACTAACTAAAGTAGCTATATCTCTCTCAGTCATATAAGTGTGATTATTTTAGAACGTTTCCTTAGATTAATATACATTTCAGAATAAGTAAAAGTAATATGTGTTACAAGGAACGCAAATTTATAGCCACCAGCTGCTACTCTGAAAGGCTACAACTGGACAACTGATACACCAAAACTACTCAAAATAGTAAATTATATTCAAGCTTGATCAATTGCATTACCTCTAAGGAGATATAACCTAAAATAGGGGGCTCAGGACATCACTGACAATCACATACAAACTCAGACAGGAAAAGAATGCTTGTCACAATTAATTCGAACAGTTGGGAATAGTTTGAGTGTTGGTTTGTCAGAAAATAAACCCAAACATATTAGCGACTTATTGGATATTTAAAAGGTGTCATGACACATAACTTTTATTTGAGGTATTGAAAAAAGAGGAAAAAATAAATAAAAAGTGTCACCCCCTGAATCACAGCAAAAAAATTATAAATAATACAAGTTAATTTTTTTTAAATTTTAAAATATTATTATTAAAAAAAGATTTCAAGTAGTTGTACCACTCAAATATATAAAAAAAAGTGTAGAAAATTAATCATATACGTATAAGTATTCTAAATTTTCCCTTGTACAATAACATATTTCTTACAGATATTCAAGGCAATTGAAACTAACGAAGAAATAATTAATGTATATAAAATTTCCAAGTCATTTAAAATAAAGTAAAAAACAGACACAGATGTTAAATACTCTCTTCAAATAAACAATTTTATGTTTGGATGTATGTGATGCAATATAATCACAAATCACATTCAATAGATGCTCTAAATTACTAACGTGATGAGAAATATTTTTGTAGTTTATGAGATTTTTTTACTTGATACATTTACAGAAAGTATTCAAAGCAATTTTATTTACAAAATTAGTTCTTCGGAATTTCGAAAACGTTAATGTTAATTAGTAATAAAAAATGTTAATTAGTAATTTTTAAAAAATATTATATAAATTTTCAATGCATTATTTTTTAAACGTATTATTTGATTTCACAAATAAGAATTATAATTGTTCTACATCAAAATACCATAAAATATGATATCGGTCAAAAGGCATCATAATACCAAAAAGCTATTAAAATTATTGCAAAAGAAATTATGCATTATGGTTAATTTCATTCTCTAAATACGGGTAGAGAATTTACTATAAAATCCTTCGAGAATTAAAGGTAAAAAGAAACCTTCCTTGCAAGTGAAACTACTTTAGAACTCAAATATTTGATGTAATAGTCGTGGCGTTATCAAAATAAATTCCGAAATTCTTCTTAAAGTTAAATATTTACTTTTCTAGTAAAGATGTAGTCAAAACAAACCGCACGATCAACCAGAAATTAACTTTTAAGTTCTTAATCATTACGGCATTTTTGAAATTGTGGAATATCATAGCAAGTTCTCCAATCTACTTAAAAACAACAAAACAAAAACGAAGAATGATTTAATGAGAAAAAGTTTATTTGCCATTTTTTTTAAGGAAATCTCTAACCCTTTTAGAGTAAGTGATATCTAATGAAAATGAGGTTAAAACTGATAGTTAAAATCATAACAGAGAAAGATGTATCATGTAGTGAACTAATTTAAATTATATAAAATAACAAATAAGATTGAAATCAATAAAAAAAATATCAATAAGATATCATTTAACTCATTGGTTACTAACAGCAATAAAGTAATTTTGCATTTATAATAAATGCAATGCGGGATATGTTCATAAAATTATTTGTAATATTTTATAAGGCAGGATATACCGCATAAATTTTTTGTGCTAACATATACTGGCTGAAAATATTTGAGTGATTCCATTTTAGCTAAATACCAAAGTACAAAATTCCCTTCTCCAAAATTAGTTTTTGTCAAGGATATTCCTAACAATACAAATAGTTCGTATTGATAACAGAATCAATAATTCAATTATTTGTAGTTCATAGGGTTAACAAAAATTACTATTCAAATATAATATTTATCTTAGAAGCACATAAAGCATGAACGACGTTTATATGTACAAGAGTAAATCATAATAAAAGATTTGGGCATTCAACGAAAATAAAGGTTAATAACTGCAACAAATTAATATAAAACCTTTATAATATATAACAGCAGATTTTTATCATGTCGAATATTCAAATAACATTTGAATTCGATAATTTAGAATATTAAAAAATTTGTGCAACAATTCTAAATGTCTTTTTCCAAATTTAAATTTAGAATATTTTTAACGTGATTTATTAAAGAGGAAAATCTCTGACCGAAATATAGTTCTAAAATATTCCATTAAAAAAACTGTAAATTTATATTTAATTTTGAAGTACTATTATAATGAATTAATTTCAAATATCTGACATACATTACAGTTCGGGGGATTATAAAGTATACACTGATTTTATACCTTTTTTTTCAATAATGTAAAAGATTATATACTTTGTGTTTTCTCTGAAAGTGTGAAAAAATTAATGCGTTAACTATTAATATTTTGTTTGTTTTAATTTAAAAAGCATGCGCACCGTAAAACTATTTTTAAAATAATAATGAAGTAATTTAAATAAGAAATCATTTAAAATGTTCACTATTGTAGGAATACTAAATTAATAGTAGGCCAAATATATTTAAAAGCAGATTGTGAGTATTATTTCATTTGAACTTTTAAGTAAAATCTGAAATAATTTTCAAATATTTCTATTAATAAAAATTTTGTTCAAAGAGGCATAATTAAAATAGAACTCATTTTATTTTTATCTATTGCTAAGCTATTTTTTCATAATTCTCAAAAGATAGCATTTTTGTTTGTGATATTAATTGCAATATTCTTACTAAATCTTCGCTTACCTGAAACACTGTGAGGAGACTTTGCCAAAATGAATCAAAATTACTTCGAGGTTTATCCTCATGAGGATTATTGTTAAACTTTCCACCAAACACCTGCATCCCCAGTAGAGCAAAAATGACGATGAACAGAAAAAGCAATAACAACAAACTAGCGATTGATCTCATAGAATTAATAAGAGAAGCAACAAGGTTTCGCAGCGATGCCCAATATCTAAAAAAATAAAGTCTTACTAATAACATAATTGAAATACCAAAATATATAGTACACAGTTAGTTACTCTCCAAACAGAAAATAATTGCAAAAGTATGCTGCATTGTAAGACATTTCTAGATTTTAACATAAAGAAACCTGAAAGCATTCACAGATTATTAGAAAAGAAACAAACTTAAAAATTGTTTGATATGTTTTTTCCTCTAAGCATATAAAAAGAATATATATATTTTGGGACAACGATCAAGCCTTATGATCGTTTTAAATGTCTTTTTAAGTCCTTGGTTTTTGGTTATTTTTGAATTATCGTTGAAATATTAATTAAGGCAATACATCAAATATAGCAGTTGAAACCATTCAGTTTTTAATAAACATTCTGATAATACATAAAAAAACATTTTATAAACAAGTATGACCTTACTCAAAATTGGTGCAAAAAATAATAATTTTACTTTGGTTTATTTTTGGAAAAAAAAAACAAGACTTAAATAATTAATGAGTTTTATAGCACCAGAATCACCCATAAAGTTCTTTATGATGCAAAAACTTACAATTTCTTTCTATAAAAATTCATTAGAATGATTTTTGCTCTCTTTTTGTTACGGTTCGCAACAAGCAATTCTATCGCAATTAAACAAATGATTGTATTCACTTTAAATAAAGCAAACACACACGTAGTGTTTTGTAATATATATTTTTCTATTCTGAATTATTACAATTTTACATTCATTGTCAACATATTTACACTTTTAATTCAAAATATAGGGAACATCAGGAACACGAGGTCACGAGGCTATAAAACAGAAGTCGATATTGCATTCAATAAACGGAAAAGAATATTTATTTATGCATGTTATGAAGCCACCAAATTATTGCTAGTGAAATATCCTGTCATTTTATTTATGGCATATGGACAAAATGGTGTTGGTTGTACGTGAATCAATTTCAAACCACACCCTGATTTTCATTGAAACATGTAGCTTTAGAAACAACTTTGATATTTTCCGATATATAGATGCAGTTCATGTTATTTTCCTTATATTAACACCTTTCATTGATACGTCTTAAATAATTGTAAGACCTTTTAGAGAACTTTAACGAACTAAATTAAACTTATTTTTAGAATTATTTCTGTTTAAAGTTTTCATTATGTACAAGTATTTCTTTAGATTCTCTCAAAAGAATATTAATTTTAACTCATGTTATTAAGTTTAACACTAGATTGCCCAAGGAAGTCATTTTGACTGCTTTTTAATTTCAATTAAGAAAACAATTACGCATATAATGACACAATTTCTTAGAATTTTTTAGAATACATTTTTTTTTCAAGTAAAGTAAATTTTTTTTTACTCTTAATATTTACTAATAACTTGTTATATGACTTTTAAATAATATAAACAATATTAAAAATTAATTTTAAACAAATTTCTTTACACATTAGTTATTCTTTCACAATGCTGTCATTTTGACAGATTTTGGCAATATGTGCAAGTGTGAAATTACTAAGTGTCACACTTTTTAGTGTTAAGAAGCAAAAACAGGAAAATAAGAAAAAATTATTTTAATTTATGATGATATTCCGGGGAAACACTAAATGTGATGACATCATATTTTTTACAATCCTTAGCGAAAATATAAACGTGGTGCAGTTGTTAAATATATAGAAGTAATTTTCTTTATTTTTAGATGCATGTTAAAATTTTCTTTTGCATTTCACAAGAATTATAAGAAATTGTGAGATATATGCGATTATTTTACCAAATTATATAATACAAGGTTGCCTAACGACCTGTTGGACAAAGGTCAAGCATTTGATAAATATAAAACAAGTTTTACTTTCAAAAGTTTAGTATAATTTTCAACTTTTGTAACTATCAGACGTAGTGCAATCACCAAATATTATATAGCATTCAAATTCATAATTAAATATAATAATTATTGCCACAATTCTTTCCAGTAATTATTTTAGTACACTTAAATTTATTTGTACTTACTTAGTGACTTTGAATATCCTCAAAAGACGTACGCATCTAAGCACGGACACCCCCAAAGGAGGCATGACGTCAGAGTACGTTAGAACGGTTTCGAGGATCGAGCTTACGACCACAAAACAGTCGAAGCGATTGAAAAGTGATACAAAATAGCCTTGGATTCCAAGACTGAACAATTTAAGCAACATTTCCAATGTAAACAGAGCAACAAAGAATAAATTAGCGATTTCTGAAAAGAAAAATAGTTTTATTTTTCATTGTAAAAGGTTTTTTATACATAAATAAAAAGATAAACAAATTATATAAACGCAAATGAGATCAAGACCCAATATGCAGAGAGAGACGATAAGATATATATACATATATATGTTATTTATATATATACCGAGAGAGAGTTCTTTCTCTCTCTCTGAGAGAGAAGTGGAAGTTGGTGATTTTTCTTTTTTTTTTCTTTTGAAAAAAATAAAGTTAAATAAAGTTTAATTCTTAAGGTAAGCAAGAATTTTTAAGACGAATACCACAACCAGCATGATTATATTGTTGTGTGTCTCAAATTTAGAAATATGTAAAAAAAATAACGGGTATCAATGATATTTTATATAATTAATCTATCAATGCGTAATATTCTATTACTTAGGTCTCTGATAATTTTTAAGTTTTAATAATTAATTTTAAAGGGCTTGTTTTTACCCTCAAAACCAAGAAGCGAAACTAAATATCATAATTATGATAGTAGAGGTAAATAAGGAAATAAAACATGGTATAAGGAAATTAATTTGATGAATATTATTAATTATTTAGTTATATACTTATTTCCTGAACATTTAAAAATTATAAGGATTAAAGACTGTAAAATCATTTTAAATAATTATTTTGAAAATATATTTGTAATTGAATAATCATTCTAATCCATTTTTTGGGACTATTCAATAGTGGTACACATTTACTACCAATAGTATTCATATCTTGTAACAGTTAATTTTTTTTTATTCTTTCATAATTTTAATTTAGAAATGTAAAAATATTAGCGTTTGAAACAAATTTTTACATAGAGAAATTGAATCCTATTTCCTCTATTTTCTTTTTTAAAAAAAATAAAGACTCAAGATCCTTAAGATAAGTTCCACGAGAGAAAATCGGAGCCCCCTTTCTCTAACCCTACAGTCTTGTTTATCCTTAAGAATGTCTTCGCCAAATATACGAGAGTCTATGCTAAACGGGAAGCACATTTTCGGACAGAAAAATATCCCAATTTTCATGAAAATTTACAAAGTTGGGATTCGTACATCTGTTTAGAGTATATCATTTTTAAAATTTCCAAAAATATTAAATAGATAATTAATTTTTCATTTGAATATGTAAAATTTTAACATGTTTAGCATTGCGTCGCAGGAACCATTCGAAATATATTTTATGTAAAAAAAAAAAAACCCGGGCCAATTTTTATAAAAATGAGTATCATGATAAAATAGGCTGCTATCTTAAGGATAGAGAACACAAAATATAGTGTTAGTACATTTATATCTGAAAATATATTCAAAATTATCTTTAACATCAATCGAAAACAGCAGAAAAAAATAAATGTATGTTATTTTTATCTCAGTATTTACTAAAATGCTTTTTAACATAATCTTCCCAATCTAGAGGAAGGTAAACGATTTGAGAATGACTCTACCAACTACTACGTAAGTAGCTATTGTCAAGTGAAATCCATAAAAGAGAAATATTTAATGATGAAGGTTGAAAAGTTAAATATTTTCAATGATGGATTAGAAAAGTACTTTTCACACTCTAATTATATATATTTGCATTATAAAAATTTCTGAAAACTCGAATAATTAAATAAAAAGTGCATCTATATTCTAAAAAAAAAGAACTATGTTTCTTAGGCAAGTAAATACACTAATTAACTCATAAGAAAAGCCTTTGTACCTTGAAAGTAGTCCAACCAAGGTGGCTGACTATTGTGTTCAGATGCTAAGGTTAACGTGTTTAGGAAAACAAGCACTATTACAATCCAATAAAAGGCTTTAGATTTCACCATCCTACGGCACATTCTCCTAAGTCGACGGTTATCACGACTCAGTTTCTTCCTGTGATGTCAATCAAAATAATATTTATTAGTTACATTCAAGTTCAATTATTTTCATCTCAATTACATTTGAAAATTTTTTCTCATGAAATCCATATTTCCCACTACACTTAAGAAAAAATAATTTAAAATCTATGGTACTTTCTGTACGTATAGTAGATATCTACAAAATTTTTTTTGTTAAATGAAGAGTTGTAAAAGGAATTTTTCATACCTTTTGAGAGCCCACCAAGAGGGAGCATTTGTAATATCTATACTGTTCGTTTCAACCTGTGTATCTGCTCTGTCATTATCACGAATACTTTTACCTAGAAAGAGAATATATTTAAATAATTGTTATTAAAAGTATGAAGAAATATTCACAGAATTCACCAAATATGACAAAAATAAACTATATATGGCAGAAAAAAAATGGTAACCAGATTAATATAGGAGGTACCAGATTAGAATAATCATAAAGAAACATAAGAAATCAATGGAACCAAATAATACAAAACTAAAATAAATATAGAAACATTTTAGAAGAAATGATAGCATAAAAAGGATAAGTAATGCTAGTGATTACCATAAAAAATGAATAACTGAGAGAAAGAGAAATAGACTCATAGTATAATTGAAAATATTCACAAATTTGAAATAAATGAAGTTTTAATTTTTTTATACATAAAATAAGTTTGCATTTATGAATTTATCACATACATTAAAGTAAATGATAATGAAACTTCATAGTATTATGATTGCAAATTAATTAATTGATTTTGTAATAGACTAGATCTGCGTGCTGCGTTTATGAACTTCTTTTCAAGCGTTTGTACACTCATGGGAAAAAATAGGGTAGTAAATATTCTTGTATATTGATTATTCTGATACATTCATACATGCATAGTTTTACGAATCATTTTTGTGATATTAATGTACTTTGTTATGTAAAATTTAGTCATTTAGGAAAGTGAAAAAGCTTCATTAACAAAATTAATTTTAAACAACTGTTTAAAAAGAAATGTAATTTACTAAATGATGGTTCTTGGATTATATTTCCTTGGAAATCAATGTTACCGTAAATTGATTACTCTTACTCAAAATTTTATTCATGTCACAGATAAAAATTCTTCGTATTAATTCATAATAATCATTTTTGGATACGTAGTTTTTATTTTATTTATGTACTGGGATTTAACTATTTCGCTCCTTTTGAAAGCATTTAAAATACAATGTTTCAATATTATAAATGTTTGTATTTCTTTGAATTTTTTTTTAAAAAAGGGATATAATTTTTTCCTTGAATTATCCTCTATATAATAGATACATTTTTATTCACAAACTTAAATAATATTGTGCTCACAGTGATAAATTAGCCAAACAATCGCCTCTTGTTAATTATTTAGCTGAAATGTGTAGTTTTTGCTGTAAAATATGGAGTACAATTCTCACCAATACTTTCAAGTTGCAATTTTAAATTTTTAGGTTTATTCGCTTTATAACGCGCTTCTCTTTTTTTGTTTACGAAATCGGAAATGGGCGTGTGCAATGCTCTTATGTTTTTAAGTCATTTATTCCAGGTATTATACTTAACTAGTAAAAGTTCGTAAGAAATGTCATTTTTTTAAAATAAACAATATTTCAATCTATGTAGAAGTCTAATTTTTTTGTTATGATCATAACTTTTATTTTTAAAGCTATCATTTTTACACCCGGCGTATAACACGCAACTGTTAATTTCGATCTTACTTTTTATGTTAAAAGTGCGTGTCGTAAGCAGGATTTTATGGTACTTTAAGAAAGAAGCACGTTAGTTAAATCTGAATGTTTTTTTTTTTTAATGAAAAAATTTATTGCTCAAAATAACATAATTGGCGACAAAAAACCCTGGAAAATTTTAAAAACCTCTATTAATAAAAAATGTTGTTGTCATCAATATATTTTTATATTCTTTAATAAACAGGTCATTTTACTCTTTTTGAACACGCTTTTATAAGTTTCACTTGCATGTAACGGAATCTTGGAACTCTATTTTTACCCTCTTTAAAAGGTCAGATAAATTCGAAATTTTGCACACTTGTCAAGGACCGATGTAAAAATGTAGTACAAAGCACCCCACTCTTTTACGACAATGACATAAATTTTCTCGTAAGTCATTTTGTTCTTATATTAAGAATTATTTTTTTACTTCTTAGCTCGATTTAGTATAAAAGCGTGTTTTTTTAGTTCTTTTTTAAACTATAATTTTTTAAAATTTGAATCTAGAGCCCATATATTTGAAACATATTCTAAATTTATCCTACATGTTCCGTTTAAAGAGTTAACCGATTTTCGAACTTGACTCTGACATACTTGAGATTTCTTTTTATGCGCGTAGATGTTAATAGACTTTCTTAAAGGAATTCTACTAAAAATAATTTTTGTTGGGAGGTGTATTATATCTGCAACGAATTCTGTTGTTAACACAGTGCTAATTGTTGCCTATTTTTCTTTACTTGATGACTTAGAATGCTTGTTTCCATTTATCAAGATAAACATCAAACAGAGTTTTCTTTGATGCTTCGTCGTTTTAAATGTTTACTTATTTTTAGCCTCGAAGGAAAATCGCTTTATATACACGGACTGTTTCTGAAACTTCTTTAACTCCATAGGATTCTAATAAACATGAAATAATTAATTACTTATACAGAAAAAAAAGTATATAACTGCATCACAAATTGCAAAAAAAAAATTATGATAGCCAAAAGATTTGCATATTTAAGTACACCAAGAGTTAGAAACGGGTTAAAGAAAATATATATATGTAGATATGGGATCAAGTCTTTTGTGTGGTAGTGACTCTGGCTGCACTTGTTTACAAGCTGCCATGGTAACCGAACTGCCATGGTCGCAAGTTTATGCTTATCGTTGTTTTGTTGAGTTTTCGGTGCTAGTCTTGATCCCGTAAAAGACCTATCATATAACAGAGATGAAACGCGTTTACACTGTCGAGTCTCAAATCCATAACGCTAGTGAGGTGTTTGAATTTGAGAAAAAGAGTGTGAGGGTTCAATAGTCATCAAAGCTGCTTGGCCTTGTTTCATAATTACGTCCATCAGGATTTGCTTACGTATTGCTGCTAAGGATGACGTTAATCAATTAATCAGTTAAAATGCTCAATTATAAGGGTTCGGCTTTATTGTAACGATTGGTTTAAAACAGATATTTTAGTACGCCTTGTCGAATTATATTAATGAGTGAGGATATAAAAATCTGCAGAGTGAGTGAATGTTTCTCAAAGTCACAATATATAAAGCAACACTAGGGCTTTGGGGGAAGGATTTCCTAATTTTGAAAAGCGATCAAGTGACGAGGACGACACCTGAGCTGTCACCTCACTCTCCTACTTTCCATACCATGTGAACGGGTACAATATGTATGTATGGAACGTGTATGGAGGATGCCAAGGAAATACCAGTCTAAAAACACGGGAATCATGGGCTGGATAGATATGCACAAAATCCAAGTAAATATCGATTAGTAAGAATTGTTTAAGAGATAAAGAGATAAAAGACTTCATTTTTTCTGATTCTAATGTGAGACATTTTATGCTGTGAATTATAATCATTCCTTATTGAACGATAATCGAAGTTCTTATTGAAGCTTCTTTATGTCAATTTAAAATCTAATGCGACCTTAGTTTAAAAGGATTCCTAAGGCATTTTTAAGGATAAATTTCTCTTTTTTTTTACTACAAAAAAACTTCTCTTTTCGCGAAAACGGGTCATATATTTTAAAATAAGTATTCTGTGTCATAGGACCCAGATGTGTTTTTTTTTAAAAATTAAATTCTTCGTCTCTAAAACTTTAAAAAGATTTTAAGCTTTTCTCAAACAGCAAGTAACATTTATCTTGTTGGCGAAAAGTGACGGTAAAGAAGTTATTTTTTGTCTACTAAATCAAAAGGTCTAATCGAAGAAAAAGGGATAGAACCGTAACAAGGAGTCGGGAAAAAAACTTCTAAAGAAGCTTATAATCAAGACAAAAGAAATCTGATCATCACCTCAGGTAATGATGTATTTGAACAATTTTCTTCTAAAATGGACTTTAGCTGTTTTTAGGAAAAAGATTTTATACTTCTTAAAAAATAAATAGCTTATATGTAAAAAAAAATATTTTGAGGTAAATTCTTTAATATATCAAACAAGTAATGCAAATACTTTTTTATTTGGATTGAGGTTATCAATAATTATTTTAGTTAACATAAACATAAATGGTTTCTGAATTGTTAAATAATTTGTTTATTATCTAAAAATATAAACATTTATCATTTTATATAATTTAAGTTATTAATTGTTCACTGTCTGTGAAAATTTGCTACAATTAATGCTGTAGTTGCCTTTTATGACATCTGTTTTAACACAGAATGCGGGAAAAATACTTCTACGTTTTATGATCTATCACTAGAGCACGTCTCACGTAACGCCAATACAGCGATTTTGATCAAACTTCACGATAAATCCTTATTTTATCGTCTGCCTATGTTATAATTTAATATTCAGTTGGTTTTGTGTGTGTGTGAAATACGAATATCGTTTGTTTTATGTAACTGAGCCCGTGAATGGAATAAAATTTGAGTATTACTATATTTTTATGAACAATTTTACTATGGATCTAATAAAGATAATATTTTATTGTTTTATTATATCAGTACAGATATTATAAAATAGTATTCATTTCTTTCAGTACTGAAACACACATAAAAATATTCTCTAGCTTAGTAATACAAAATGGTATTTTTAAAAAATTTTGCCGTGATTAACTATACTTCGTGTAAAAATAATCAATTGAAAAAAAAATCTAAAAAATTTCAAATTTTAAAATTAAAAAAAAAATTTCAAATTTCAGGGGAAAAAAAGAATTTAGAAAAAAACGTATTTTTAAAAGAACATTGGAATAAAAAATTATGTTGGGTATAGAAATTTTTCTAATTTTTTATTGCTATTTCAAAAGAAAAAATTCTGGCTTGTTCGGCTAGAAACCCTTAACAGAAGATAAATACTTCTGTTAAAGAGATAAGACATTCAGATACATCTTGAAAGAAACCAGAAAGAGACACAAAGTAAGCACAAAAAAAAATTGATTTATAAATATAAAAAAACTTACTATTTCTACTAGATCCTTCCTTGTTTTCTTTATCATCTTGTTCTATGTCCTCTGTATAGTAATAAAATATTAAAATATTAGTATCTTACTCTGAGGTGCACATATCTTTAATGCAAGTTTACGGTTTTGTATCATTATAGCAACAAAATAGTACTTAAAAATATGATGAATTGGATCAGAGTTTCTAAACAATGTTCATATTATTAATATTTTTTGTTAAACTTTATAATTATTAATTTCAATTTAACTGGCGAACATCGAGCTCTAAGTTCTTCTAACTATAGTAAAGATAAAAATTAGTAAAATTTTTTAAGAAAGTACAATTGCGATGAATTACGGAATTTTATAAGTACTTCTTGTAAATAACTGAATTTCCATTATAACACTTAAATAAACTGGTAACCAATTCTTCATCAGAATATACATACCTCCTTGTGTTATCCATTCTAAATATCCTCTCAAATCATCTTCGATTTGTTGCTTTTCTCGTAGTTTATGGAAATCACCTCGAGCTTTAGCCTTTTCTCTTTCTTTGGAAAATTCACTATAGATCATGATAAATATAATAAGTAACGGAGTTATTATTATGTTTAAGTTACAAAATAGTTACTTGAAAAATTGAAGAAAAAACAAACGAACAAAAACTCTTAATAGTACGAAGATGTCTAAAGAATACTTTGAATTTTTCTTGGAATAAAACTATTGAAAAACTAAAGATTTTGTTATTTAATTTTTAAATCTTTCATATCTATAATTAAAATTCACTTACATGTACTATCATAAATTAACATTTGAACCTGAAGTTTCTTTCAAAGACAATAAACGTAAAATGATTTTCTGAAAAATGCAAACATAGACATAGAAATATTTTAAGAGTAACTATTGTTTAATTAAATACGTTTGGTGGAGCAAAGAATGTGAATGAAAACCTTTGTATTCAAACAATTTTAAAAAGAGGAAAACAGTTCTTTTTAATGAAAATAATATTATTTTCCCATTAACAGAACAATGCGTTATAACCAAATTCACCTGAGGGAAGTAAACATGTAATTATTTCTTTTCGTAAAATTGCTCATTGTTATGAGCTTCTCATACATTAAACTAATATTTAAGTTCAAATTATTAAATAAGATGAGTTGATATATAATTGAATAATTATTTCCTTATTCACAATTTACTGATATGGTACAACTTTTATATTTCAATACTATACTAAAGCCTAATTTTTCGAATAAAATGACAAATCACATATAAATAGACATTTTAAGAAGCATTTTGTTATTAAAAACTGTTTTATTATTAAACACCTATTTTTTATTAAAAACCATTTTTTATTATTAAAACAGTTTGATGTACTGGATTTCTTAAAGATCTTTCTTTGAACTCAATATAATATACCTAATTGCCATTAAAAATAAAACTTTCTTCACATTCTGAGTATCAAATATTTGAAACTCTCTTATATATAATAATCTTTTTAAAACATTCAGCAATTTGATTGCACATAATAATCCTATTTGAATTTGCTTCTTGCAATTACATTTCCGAAATCTAAGAAAATCTTTGAAAGCATTTATCACTTGAGACATTTCAATCAAGGAAAATGAAGCGTAGATAGAAATGGAGTAAATGCACTTTTAATAGTAGGTAACTTTTTTTACCGCTATATAATGAAATTCATCACAAAAATATTCATATCTCAGTGCCATTTACTTATCTAAGAAAATCATTTGAAAAAATATTGTAAGATTATCTTTATTTTCTTCGTTCTATTGTTAAATTATAGGGAATGAATAATGTTAAAAATTTGATTGTTCATAGGGATCAAAGGATTTTCTAAACCATACAGGCTTTTTTACAGATGATTTTAGAAATCGTTTACTGTTTTAAAAGTTTTTTTTATTGACAGAAAATAAGCTGTAAATTGCAATGGATTTCGATTTCAATTAGACGCAATATGTGCACAGAAGTTAGGTTTTTCCTTTATAAAATCAAGACAAGAATATTATGAACAAATCTGATAATGGATGCATTGCATTAAGTGTTTTTACTTGTAGAGACACATATTTTTCTACGAGTCTTTAGATTTTAGAGACAAACGATATAAAATTGATATTTACATTTAAATCAATAGTGACTCAAATTACATGAAATATTCCATGTAGAGGAGCTATTCTATGGTAACTTGATGTTAATGAGAGAGAGAGAGAGAGAAAAGGAGCCTTTTCACATGCCAACAACTCTATTACAATTTACATTAATAGAAATGTTCTTAATAATTATCTGTTATTAAAAACATTTTATTTTCCAATTATAATTCCTTAGTTAATAATAGAACTACAAAGAGTTCATTAGATATCCAGTGAACGTTTTTTATAGGCAATAGATATCTATGGACGAAAGTATAATTATTTTATTATTATTACTTTTCTGTATCAGAATTTTTTACCAAGCATAAAATACTGTATAACTTTATTCATAATAATCCAAATTACAAAATGTATTTTAGAATGCTAAAATATATTTGTAAATAATTAAATATAAACATCTTATTTAATTATATTGATACAAACTTATTATTTTATTATTTATATTTTATTTCATTAATTCAAGTTTTAAAAAAGAATTCAAGAAATTTAAAATTAGTTTCATAAACGTCAAACATTTCTATTGTTTTCAGAGACATTGCAGATGAACTTACCCACTCAAGACACCAAGAACGATTATTTATATTTTATTTCATTAATAGAAGTTTTAAAAACGAATTCAAGAAATTTAAAATTAGTTTCATAAACGTCAAACATTTCTATTGTTTTCAGAGACATTGCAGATGAACTTACCCACTCAAGACACCAAGAACGAGGTTGAGAACAAAGAAGGATCCTATTATAATCAAACTAATAAAATAAATCCATGGCCATTCATTCCCCACAGAATCATTAATCTGAAAAAAAGCAATTAATTTATCAATTTATATGATTTTTTTCAAACCCCATAACTATAATAGTCTAAAATACCATATTGAAATAATCTAAATTTATATGATTTCACAGTCACAGGATAAGTACAAACACGTGTTTACAGCCAATCAGTTCAAAAATTCCTGTGACGTCATAGTCACATGATAAATGCAGTCATTTCTTTCCAGTTAATCAGTTCATGTGCTTCGCTATTGCCACCTTTTGTGCTTTTTGCAGATTCTTTTAAAAATATATTTATTTGTAAACAATAATAATGCACATAGGTAAATAAAACGTTCTTGATTTAAAAGTACACGAATAATAAATGCATTTTCGGTACTTTTCAGTTTTGCCGACAAGCGATAAAATCAACAAAAATGATACAACAAACGCCAAAAGGAATATTCCTGCCGTGGTAACCTTTTACCTCAAAACTCTCAAAACAAGTCGTGGTCTTTTCTTATCACACGCACACAGTAACGTTTTCATCATAACATATCCAAAATGAAAGAAAAGCAAATGAGAACTAACATTTATTAATATTTTTATGTGTATATTGTCGCCAATAACGCTAATATTTGAACACTTTTACCAAATAACCAAATTTGAAATTTTATCTAAATTTTACTACAAGTCTGATATCAGTTTATAATAAAGTGGAAAACACAAGCTTTTATTTATCATGTAACCGTCATGAGAGAATTTAACCCATTAAAGAATCCATAAATCCTTAAAATTTTTAATCAGATAATTACAACTATTGATTTTTTAAACATTTACTTTGAGATGCAAATTTCTAAAATTAATTTTCACAATGTTTTTTACTACATATCGGAAAAAATAAATAACATTAGTTAATATTATATCCTGGTAACTAAAGCTATTTATTTTTAATGATAGCTAATGCCAATTTATGCATAACGTTGGATTAAAAATATATATACTGATGAAAAGAGAAGAGAGAGAGTTCGCATTACATTGTACAGAACATTCGTCCATCCTTCATTAGTGACGCATTGGAAGACGGTGAGCATTGCCAGTCCGAAATTGTCGAAATTCGTAATTCCAAAGTTCGGACCTTCCCAATATCCTATGCATACTTCATCGTTGGTTCCGTTGCAGTGGTAACCATTTTCTCCGCAAGGGTGCGGCTCTTCTAAGGCAAACTCTCCTACAATTTACAGGGAACAATTAGTAGTGGGATGTTCATAAATTAAGCACTTATATAGCCCTGTCTTGTTCATTACATTAATAAGAGATGAATACCACAAATAATTTTTTTACTGTTAGGATGGCAGAGGAAAATGATGCAATTTATATGTATAATACATTACTTTTTCGTTTAAAAACTGTTTATATATATATTGAATTATTTGCATAGTAAATTTAAATAACTTTACATAAAATTTTGATATAAATTATTTACGAAAAAGAAAAGATTATGAACCAGCCCTAATATTAAGTCAATATTAAAATACTGGGAAAAAAAAGTTACGAAATTAAGAACAAATGTTAATAACACACCCATTTATTAAAGTTGTATTTGAAAAAATACTATGGGTACACTTTTCTACATGGGAGAAAGAAATCAATTACAACATTTTATAAGATATATTTTTAAATGAAAATGTTATAAAACATTCTATGAAGGAATTATTTTTTTACCTTTATTATTGTATGCTTTCCTCTTTCAGAGATTTAAATTTATCTGTTACAAATGAATATTTCTTACAGATGAACACTGTAGAATCAACTTCATTCGAAATCCATAGCTCTTCTTTTCACGTAAAATGGATAATTATGATAAGTGTGGTTAATAGGAGCCAAAGTTTATTCCATGGACGCTTTATTATATTCTTATAATCACTCAAATAATCAAAAAAGACCTCCAGTTGAATTACAATACCTCGAAAATGTACAAAAATTAATTACAAATTAAGTTCAGCCTCCGTCAATTACGCATTACCATTCTTTTCTTCCACCGAATAAAAACATTTAGAATAATTATGATAAATTCCAACTTAAGCAACAAAACTTTAACAGCAAACGATTATAATCAGCAAATAAACTAAATAATCATATAAATTAGAGTTACATGAATTATGTATTGAATTAAAGCAGACGATAATATTATGAAAGAGAATTTTCAACATAAACAGTATCAAAAACTACAGTATAAATTAATATACACATATAATCTAATTACACATATAATCATTAATACTACATATAATCTATTTTTTAAGTTGAACTATATTTAGTTAAAAATAGTTCAACTTAAAAAAATAGATTTAAATAAAACTAAATATTTTAAAATCTGAAACAAGAGTAGTACATTTAAAAGCATTCATGCATTATCTTAGATGATCATATCTTCTTTATATTTTGAATATGAAAAAAAAATTATTAATACGGAATAAATTTTTTATTTTTGTAACCGCTTACATCTCTTAAAATACGTTATATAATAGTTTTGTCTTGTATAATTTGTACTATATAATCATGCATTTTTTACGCTTCTAAAAGCGAAAGCATCACAAATGTCACTTTATTTTAATATTCTATTTATGAATATACAACACATTGCCTTGTATTATCAATATTTTTGAAACATGAATACATTTGTTTGATATCCGTAACTTACAACACAGTAACTTCAACTAATATGTTTTAATAGCAAATCCAAAAAAATCAGAATTTTTTACATAGATTCAAAGCTTTCATAAATAAGATTTTTAACAAATAACACGAAAAAAAGAACAAATGCAACTAATCAGATAAAATAGATATGCTGCTTTTTTATTTGCAAGTAGTTCTTTATGACTCTATTTTCAAAATGTCAAATTAAGCAGTTGCAAAAGAAATTGTAAACTCAGCAACTGTTTAATTTTGACATAAAAAATCCACCCACGCTTTAGAAACGTTTCTGTTATGTTGACCTTTCTGGATCAGAGAAATAAGATTGGTATATCAACAACAGTGAGAAATCAATAAACTCAACTAAAAAAATAATGAAAGATCCTCAGAAGCTGTTATATAAACATCAACTAGCTCACACTTTATCATAACAAGTGCGATGTAAAAAAGAAATACCAGGAAACACATTAACCTATTCGCGCACACTGAAGGTGTCGGATACTCATTCATTATTCAATAAACAAATATTTATCAACTTCAGGGCAAGAATGACATTTTAAGAACACTTAACATCATAAACAGTCTTTTAAAAGGGATTTTTCTTCCATACCTTCTTTTTGCAATGTTTACATTTCCTCAAGTCAGAAAATAACAAATAATTGATGTTTTCCTGATGCAGAAAAATATCTTTTTTTTTGGAAATGAAAACGACAAAAAAGCAGTTTAAACGCGAGTTTTCTGGAGCTGTGTCGCTGAAACCGTCAAATATATCATATGTACCAACCCCGGCGGGTAAGTTCCACAATGGAAGACATATATATGTGAATGGTTCTGCTCCTTCCATTGATCGAAATCAAAATTTATGTATGCCAAACGAAAAATGGGTTTTGAATGGCATCAGCACTTTAAATGCCTTTTTACTTGCTGTTCTGAAGGTTGTATAATGTAAGAATGAAGAAAGGAGCAAAGTAATGGTGAAATAAAAATTGATGTAATGTGTTTCTAACCCCCAAGAGTAGGTATTTTTTTGTGTGTATTCTTTTTAGACTGCCTGTACAGATTATGCAAGATATAAAGTGAAATCTCAAAAATTGAAAATTGATGGTATGTAGAAAATGCATCGTCTATTATTTTCGCTAAATATTCATAAAGGACATAACTAAGACATTTTATTCCAAAAATAATTTTACATAAGTAAACTCTCAAGTCAAGTCAATTTGCTCCGATAGAGACTAAAATAATAGAAGGTAAATATTATTGGTATTCTTGGTTTGAGTAATTTTCCTTTGTATGAAAATTCTATAATATACTTTCTTTTAGCGATAAATATTTATAATTATTTTAAAAAGAAATAATAATTGCGAAAAACTCCCCCTTGTTATATAGAGAAAAATAAATTCAAATTTTTAAGTTTTTACTTTTTATTACAGTACATATCCAAAAAGTTACGAAATTACCCCCGCTTGAATCGAAACTAAAGTATACTTGTTAGTTTTTCTATCAATATTCTAAGCACTCTGAAACATATTTAATATATAATATTTTTAAGAAGAGGTTCAGCTCTTGCTAATTAAAATGGTGTAAGCATCAAGTATTATTTAGTGATCTCATTATGTATTACGGAAACACGACCCGTATGTTGTCTTCCTTGAAGTAGAACATTGCTTGTGGAAAATTGAGTTTTACAGGGAAAGTTCGCTTCCCTGCATGAACTTTGAAAAAACTTTTCACGTCCATAAATTAAGGATAATGCCAACTCCGGCAAATAAAGGCTCAGAAGCAAAACAAACTTGGCTTATTCCTAAAACCCATTTATTAAACAAAAAATAAGGAGCAAAAGAAGATGGTGAATATATGATACCATTCAAAAAAATTCCGATTTTTGCTCCTTGCAGAGATTATAAGAAATACCCGTTTTACATTGTTGGTATGAAGATTAATTCATTGTATGTCTCCCATGAGACGAAATAGTTCCTACAACCACTAGGTATGCTGAATATCAAGTTATGAAGCTGATCTAGGGGAAGATTATTCCACTCAACAATCATTGCTCTCCGAAGTTCCGTTATACATGAAGGGAGTGGTTGACGGGCTGCAGTTCAACGGTTAAGCATGCCCGGTCAACTCACATCCTCTGTTGGGCTTAAGCCAGGTAAGAATGCTAGTCATTCAATACATGTGATTTTTTTGGATTGAAGACATTCGTTTATGATGTTTGCTTGGTAAGTTATGGTGTTTTCATCCATAAACACAAATTCTGCGTTCATGGCACACCTATACAAATATACATGTTGTTCAGAAGGATGTCCCGATAAACTTGACCTGTCATGGTTCCGATTTGTGCATGCATATCTGTGCTGGAGCCCAGTATAATTTTCCCAAATGAGCAATCCTGCACTACCATAACGGTGCAGTTCAATGATGTTGTTTTGGTGGTAACGAGTGCCTGACTTTCTCTATATGAGCGTCTGACGCGAATCAGACTATAAACTAGACCCGGACTCGTTGGAAATCCTTACACAAGTCCTTTGTGACGATGTCCACACATTGCATGTTTCCTATTCTAGGCTAACCGCTGGCGACAGTGAGCTGACGTGAGTAGAACACATTTGATAGGCTTGTGAGCAGGTAGACCAATGTCCCAAACGTCTGTACATGGCTTACCTTGAAGCCATCGTACCCATAAGAGAAGATAGAAGAAGCGGCAGGTAGGATGCTGTGCTCTACCTGCTTCTTTTAGAAGTTACTGACAAACAGCGGTATTCATTTGCGTTGCAATTCAGAGACGACCTGTACTGTAACGCCTACTGAGATTTCCGTCATCGTGGAATCGTTGCCAAAATCTAGAGATGGCTCTTTGGGAAATTCCAAGCTCTTGGGATACATATATCTGAGTGCGTTCCCATTCCAGAAGTCGACAATTGTTCTACATAAAATTATCATCCACATGCGTCTTCTCTATAACTATTCTATGACTATTCGTCTTCTATTCTTCATATCTATTCAGTTTTGGCCCTCAGGAGCTTACAGAACGCTTGTGGACAATTTTATTTATTTGTCCCCTCATTCCTTATTTACTCCTATCTTACACTTTCGTCATTGTGACATACTATCAGCGTCATTTGATGGCTTAAAGTAATTTGCATATTACTCTGGAAAATGTGCGTCATAATTCACATGTGAAAGTTTTATACTCTAGAGTTCGATTTCCCTGTGATTCTGAATTATCTTTAATTTAGGGACATGCTTGTAATGTATAGAAATCCAGAAGATGTGAACAAGGTTACCAGATTGGCGGCTTTATAGCCCTTGGTAACAAATTTGGAGAAAAATGACAGTGCAAGGAACCCTCGAGAACTTTCTTGGATCGACCCATTTTGAAATTTTCATATAGCCTTTGTAGGGACTTTTGAGACAGCAGTTGAATGAGTTGAGATTAGAATATGCTTGTGCGTTGTTTGCGATAAGTTAGAGAGACATTATCTGCCTGAGTTCCTGCTAGAAGAAGAAATGCAATGGAATGAGTTCCGGGGAGCATGGAGGCCAAGAAATAGGTCCGCAATGTCCAATTCACTTTCTGGGATATGTAGCACGGAGGGGAACCTCCGGGAGGAGTCTCGTTTGATTCATTGTCAACCCTATTGCTGTTAATATCACGATTTTTACCGGTTAAACGTCATTGGCGACCCCATGTTCAATGATAATTTGTCATCCCCATGCTGCTTCTGAATTTTTCGGTCGAATTTGGCAACACCTTAAATATATATTTGTATGTAATAATTCCAGACTTGAATTAATTCATTTAGTTTTTTAAAAATATTTTTGGTTGTTGCAGTCGTGAAAAGGAAGAGAAAGCTTGACTTATTTAGGTCCACATTTTATTGAGGAACAAACGGGTAAAGCGGTAACATGAAAAGTTCAGCACAAACACAAGTAGACAAATACGATAACATTTAAGATAATCACAAAAGCATTCCTTCTTTGCTGTCGAGATATCATCCTTTTTTTATTTCTGATCCATCGGAAGCTATTAGAATTATACAATTTCCAGTAAAGGCTTTGCTGATTCGTCTGAATACTCGGAAAATGAAAGATTGCATCGTCCTGACTTAAAAAAAGATGTTGTTTATTTCGCGTTTGCCGGATGAAATAAAAATAAATTATCAAGCGAATTCTTGGAGGGCTCAATACCATTATGAATTTAAGTCTCTTGGAAGAAACTTTAAGGGATTTATTACATATACAAGTAAATAAAGTTTTAGAACAGGTTTTTCTTCAAGCTAAGAAAACAGAAGTAAATATAAATTTATAGTTTCAGTGTTATTTTTTTTTACTTAAATACGATAATTATTCGTAATATCCTTCTTTTTTTCTGTTCTATATTTATATTTTAAACTTACTTTTAATCGCAAGCAAAAATGGAAGATAAAAATAATTTGATAATTTTTTTCCAATTTTCCTTTATAAACTATAACTATTGTACATTAATATTGTAAAGAGAAATTCTTCTTTTTTTGGGTTGTTTCAAATTTATATCATCGTAAATCACAAGTCATAATATATACGGAAATTTTAGAACTATTTCGAGAGCAATAACTAAATATTCCATTTGATGAGTTGGAGCTTCAAATTAGCAAGTGAAAACGATTTAAAGAGTTGGCCTACCTGTGATGTTGTTGAAGCAGGTTTCGTGCATTTTCCCGGAGAAGAGCTCTAATCCTATGATGGCGTAAATGATGATGACGAAGATGACGAGGAGAGCAATGTGAAGTAAGGGCACCATGGCACGAAGAATGGAATTCAAAACTACTTGAAGACCTGTGGAGGAAACGATGTACATAAATTAACATTTTTATGCAAAATATCAGCTTTGATATTACTTAAGTTTATTCTTATTCTAGTTTAAAATAAAATATACTGAAAAAGTGCTTAAAGTTTAAAAGTTTTAAAGCAGGTTTTTGCCTATTTCTTCAAGTTTATTTTGGCAAATATACTAAGAATAAAGGTGAACTGTTTCTAGTTTAATATGAAGGAGCACTCATATGTGCAATTAAATATAGTGATAAAATAATATTGTGCAAATTGTTGCTTCTCATTGTACAGGGAACAAAGTATTAGTACCTGAAGTAAATTCAAAGCATACGTTGGAATACATTGATGGACAAATTATGCCCGCATAGAGATTTTAACTAATTTCAGATTGTACAACAGTAGCATAGGAATATTAAGTTTTTAAACTTTTTAACTGGTTTGCTCGTGCATTGTATGGGCTACCATAAGTTGGCCACAATCGGTTTGCCTGTACGCTGTACTGGTACTGATATTTGTTTCTTTTTATCTTGGATTTGCACATACTTTTATATAATTCTTACAGTGAGATTGTTAGTGGTAGTGTTTTTAAAAGATGCAGTTTGTTCATGGTACTGATATACTTCTCCTCCGGGATTTCAATTGTGGTGAAGGTGGGAGTTTTTCATTGAAGGTAGGAAATAGATTCTTGAAAATATTCTATAATTGTCAAGGCAATGTGCTGCTTGTTGCTTGAGAAGAAACTAAACTGGAAAGATAATTAAAAAAAATCGATATTGTAAATAATATTGCAAACTGTTGCTTCATCGTGCAGTGAAGTTCAAAGCATACGTTAAAAGACATTGATGGACAAATTATAGCTGGCATAGAAGCTTTGACTGATTCATTTCAGACTTTAAGACAGCAAAATAGAAATATTAACTTTTAAAGTTTAAAAGATCCTTTGAGGGCTTGTCTATTTTTTTGCACATATAAAATTTTTCATTAGTATCTGAATACTTCTTGCGTACACAAAATATAGTTGGGAGAACCATGTAAAAATAAGTATAAAAACGTTTGCACACACTTGTCTGAGGAAAATAGAACATACTTTGTAAAAAAGATTTGTTTTTACATTTAAGTTGAAAATTAAAGAAACAAGAAATAGAGAATCATAACTTAATTTATCGTATTAATACTAAAGAATTTTCGTGATAAACTATTTTTCGTATTTATTGCGTTTTATGTTGTTGTTGCTAATGCCACCTGTCTGACGGTGTCAAATCGAGGCCCACGAAATTCATCGAGGCAAAGAGCTTACGCATAATGTTAGCCGTAGCTTTGAGCACCATGCAGATGATAGTTTGATTTGGCTCGCTTCCACCTTAATTTTGAGGGAGAACATCCTGGAGGTGGTCAGAGTTTTCGCACCTCTCTTCCCCTTCTAGCAACCTCACGAGAGAACATGCGGCTCGACGGCTATTATGAGTGTCCCCATGCCACACAGGCACTATACATTTACAAACATCCATGCCTTACATTGGATTTGAAAGCAAACACAGAACAGCAGTCAGTGTTACTAACCACTATTCCGGGTGGTGCGGTCCAGCATTTTATGAAAGATTATATTGGCCCAACTAAAACATTTGCTCTGCTAAAATGTTTTTCTCATCACTGAAGTAAGGCATGTGATTCGTGATTTTATTAATCACGAATTCATTTAAATGCATGTTTTATTTTATTTTCAATTCTGTTAACATTTTTGTTTTGTTTTGCTTATCTCATATTGATGATCATTTTATACACATCTTTCAAGCTGATATTTTTAGAATTATCTAGATAAATACAAATAATTATCTAACTTTTGCAGTGTCGTGTGAATATAGGGCTTCATATGAGTTCTGAAATTATTTAAGACTGTTAAGAAAACCTGACCACATATATGTTTCTTAGAAGTATTTTAGTTAGGTTCACATAAAGTCTGTAATAAAATACCTATGAGCACTAACGAACAATAGATGAGCTTAACCTTTTATCTACCGACGGTGCTTATAAGTACCACTCATTTTAAAATTACATAGAATAACCATTTTTACGAATACTCTGATGATACTTAGCAGGAATATTCTTTTAAATCCCCTTTTCCGACATATATGGCAGTACGGGTTCTATGATGAGTATTTTAGCGGGGAAGCCGAATATAGTTTTTTAGTGGAAGTTGCGTTTTCAGCTGACATTTTGATCGGATTGCGAAGATTGTCATTTTTGATCCGAAAAAGTAGTTAATGTCAAAAGGTGTCTTATTTTTTTGTATGTTAATGAAGACCTTAGAAAACCATTTGACTATTTATTTTAAGTGAACAGTGTATGTAATTAATTTTATAGTTAAATATCTTCAATTAATTAATTAGCTCTAACGGGTTAAGTTTCCCAAAGTTGAGTATTTTGTTTATGTATATCCCTTAATTTTCAATGTAGTGATTCAAAAGAAATATTGAATGAAAAAAACTGCAGTAAATCATAATGCGGTAGGTAAAGGTTAAGCAGATTCGACGTATCAGTTGAATGAAATTTTTAAACTTATTACACAAAATATTCAGAATATTTTAAAATTTCCGAAATTCGTAAGCTTGTATCTCGCGAGATCTAGTGTATATCGGAAAAATGAAGTTAAATCAAAACTACTGGGGATGGCTTTTTGGAGTTGGCAACGCTGGCTGAAAGGGCAGAGCATCGGGTGGAAAAGTTGGTGGGGCATCTAAGCTTCGAAACGAGCCCAGTGTCAGTAGCCTGTGGGCAGTTGTTGAGGTAAGTTCAAGCTCCACACAAAGGTATCTACTGCACACTCGTCGAGCAAAAAATAGACTACCTTTGTGTCTCATGCCGAGTTCCTGTCAGGGTTCTTTTGATCCGATCCTTTGGAACAAAAAGAAGTTCAATGGTATCAGATCGGGGCTGTATGGTAGCTGGGAGATAACTCTTAGCAAGAAGCATGGTGTGGCTTGACGCAATATCATGATGCAAGATCGCAATATCTTGACGCGCAGACTTTCCTCATTTGAAATTCTCCGTTAAAATGCGATAAACGATTGCTTGGGGTATTCACACTCCTCTGCAATCCTCCAAACACTTAATCGTCTGTCCTTGTTCAAAAATTGATGCCCTTGCTGCACCAAGTCGTTCATTTGTTTTGTTGACGAGCGTCCCGAGCAGTCGTCATCTTTAAAGGACTCTCGACCTTCGTGGAATCTCTTGTACCACATGAAAGATTGGCTTTGTGTCATCATCCCGTCACTTTAGGCTTTCCGAAGCATTTCGAGCGTCTTCGCCCACTTTTACCCAGTTTTACACAAAATTTGACTGCATAACGCTGTTCCAAAAACTAGTCCTTTTTTTGTTGCTCTATGAGGGGCAGTAGATACCTTTGTGTGGAGCGTAACCCTGCCTCAATAACTGCCCGGAGGAGACTGACACCCTTCTCGTTTCGAAGCATAGATCCTCCACCAATTTTTCCGCCCCAAATCTCATCCCTCCAGCCAGCGTTGCCAACCACAAAATATCATTCCGGGAACTTTTTGAACAGAGTTTGTATAAAGATAATTTCACTGTAAAATAATAACAACTAAAACTATTAATTTATTGAGAGTTAAAGTCTCTAAAGATAGAATGCATTGATATTTTACCATCAAGCTAATTTTTTGGTACAAATCTTAAAAAATAAAATTTATTTTCTTTTATTTTATACCATCTCATTTAATTATCCTTTGTAATTGAAACGTTTTATTTTTTTTTCTGTTCCATTTTCTTACGAATCATAGATTTAGATCAATCCATGATGTAAAACCCATAATTTGTGAATAAAATTTTTTTTGAATAAAAATAAATTTTTTTGGAAGTTAATTTATTATTCAAAACCACACAAACTAAATCTCTGGCAAGATTAGTTACCGAGACTAAGTGAGCAAAGTCATTAAGTAATACATTCCACAATCGACGAAAGTATCATCGACAATTGAAAAATTAAAAAAAGAGCAGCTAATATTGTACAAATCGAGTTTATTGCTTGGTAAATTCCATTAATAAAGTCATTAATCATCAGGTTTTGAAAAAAGAATGAAGCTGATTTTCAACGTATAAAAATGTTACACTTCCTTCTTTGTAATGCTATAATTAATTTAATTTCAATATTTTGATTGATAGGTAATACTTAAAGGATGTGAAAGGCATTTTGAAACATTTTTGTTACATAAATATTTTGTGCTTATGCACACAGAAATAATATAGTAACTTTTTATGATAATTTATTATATAAATTATTGATTTTTTTATTAAAACTGAAGTATACCATTAAGC
The DNA here is from genome assembly GCA_019973975.1 of Trichonephila clavata. Taxonomy (NCBI): domain Eukaryota; kingdom Metazoa; phylum Arthropoda; class Arachnida; order Araneae; family Nephilidae; genus Trichonephila; species Trichonephila clavata. The sequence continues at coordinate 12,471 of BMAO01035623.1, read as the reverse complement.
GAAATTAAATGTGAAATTTGCGGGATCTTTGCCAGCTTTTATTTAAAAGCCTTGTAAAGATTCAGGAAGATAATCAAAATATTTCAAATATTATCTGAGAAATTCATTTGAGTGTCAGAACTGGTTTCCTTTGTTTAATTATAGAGCTCACATCATTGCACGATTTTCAAGCATTAGTTTTTAAATGGAATTATTTATTCATTCCCCCCCTTAAAAACGACATACTTATAAAACACTCAACACATGTTTCACCTTTTTCTGTCATTTTAAATTTTTGTAGCCAACATTTCACCCATAAAATATGAATAATATCATTCTTGATCCACAAATGTGTGTTATACAAGAATAATATTGAAAAAAATATTTTGTTTGTCACAAATATAATAATAATTTTTTTTTCCAAACACATTGTTTGGAAAGGAACAGTATTTTATTAAAATTCTATAGTTATTTTTTTTTATAATGACAAAGAAAATAATAACACGTTTAACACATTAAAACTCAAAGTTGCATTTAAATAAAAATATCACCAATCCTTTTTAATAAGAATATTTAATAGAGTTTAATAGATTATTTAACAGATTATTCCTTCCTACAATATATATTTATCAAAGTTAAATAATTTTGGTTCTAATGGATATCTATGGGATGAATGCTGTATGTGTTGTATATGTTACCATTAAAGTGTATAATTCAGTTATTTCATAGAATAACTAGGTACTTCATGAAATAACTAGACGTCAGTTAAAGTATATAATAGATGAAAAATTTCATACTTTATTCCATGAAATAACTAGTTACTCTATGAAAATACTAATGATAGACCGTTAAAATGAAAGATAAACAATTTCAAAGTTATTTTTTAAATCAATTGATCATAAACAGCTAAAACCCTCAAAAAATGCAATTTATCTCTATTGCGGATGATTAATCAATAAAAAATTAGAGGAACAGCAGATGATATAATTTATTATTTCTCATATTGCTTACATTAGTTAAACAGAAAGGGAAAAAAGAATATGTTTTGCATCTGTTACTGGCTCAATTGAATTTTCTACTCCTTGAACTTCAAGGATATCATAATATTGGAGTAACCAATCGTCACGTGGTACTTTTTACTGTAAATGTTTAGCACTTTTTACTTCTGCTATCAAAGTTATTAATTTTTCACGAGTAAGTGCAGCTCTACTTTCCTTTGTTCCACGCTTATTTAATAAAGATTCAAAACTCTCTTGCATTACATTCTTCTTATTTATAGGTTGGTCCCCCTTCAGAAGTCGTTGCTTGAAAACAGGTTGCAAAAGTACTTGTTAATAATCCAAAATGTAAAAGGCTCATTTAAATACACCGTCTAAAAGAAACGGAATGAATGGTACACATACACTAGTGTGCAAGAGTTAAGCATAAATCGTAAAATGCGAAAAACATGGAGTAAATATTCGTAAAATTATTCCAAATTTCTTGCGGATATTAATTGGGTGAAGAAGAAACATTGGGTTCATGCAAAACTTTTCAGTCAACTACGTCCTGCGCGAAACACCGGGGCATGTCGGAACGCGGAGAAACCGATTCACGCAGCATAGGCAGTTCAGACAAGTTTCGTGCAACTGCTGTGCGAAGGAACGTTGTTAACCATCAAACAAGGTGAATGATGGCACAAAGACGCCAATTGGACATGTTTACGAAAGAGAGAATCGTTGGAATGCTGGAATCCTCACGATCACAAACCGAAGTGTCTCGAATTCTGAATGTGGACCAGTCTGTGATCTCAAGACTGTGGCAGAAGTTTCAAAAAACGGGAGATGTTACCCGACAACCAGTATAGGTCGACCAAGAGTCACAACCCTCGCCAAGACCGATATCTGGTAATAAGTGCGCGACGTCAGAGGGGCAGTACTGCCAGAGCACTGGGTTCGGCGCTCACAGTCGCCACAGGAATACGAATTTCGAGACAAACTGTTTACAGGAGACTCAATCAAGCTGGCCTGTATGCCAGAAGACCAGCAGTTTGCATTCCCCTCACGTCTGCGCATAAACGCGCTCGTTTGAACTGGAGTTTGAAACATCAACATTGGAGTGTGGGAGAGTGGGCCAATGTGATGTTCAGTGACGAGTCCCGGTTTCGTCTGAGTATTGATGCGCGGCGGGTAACGATATGGAGAGAACGTGGAACACGTTTTGAACTAAGAAACATAACGGAAAGACATCATTTTCCATCAAGGGAGTAATGGTATGGGCAGGCATCATGATGGACGGCCGCACAGACCTCCATTTCTTTGACACGGGGTCTGTGACTGCTCAAAGATACAGAGACGAAGTTCTTGAGCCTTATGTTCGCTTGTTTCGAGGTGCTGTCGGTCCTGACTTCATATTCATGGATGATAACGCGCCATGTCACCGAGCGGTGCTGATTGATGACTTCCTTGAAACGGAAAACATCCAGCGCATGTCGTGGCCTGCGAATTCCCCTGATTTAAATCCTATCGAGCATGTATGGGATATGCTCGGGAGACAAATTGCAGCCCTTTCGCACCCACCAAGCTCCGTTACAGAACTGAAGAGAGTTCTCTAAGAACCTTGGAACTGTTTGAGCCCAAAACTCATTCATCATCTCATAGCAAGTATGGTAAATCGCTGTGCAGCGTGCCTGGCTGTCAGAGGTGACCACACGCCTTATTAAACTGCAGCATCAGTATTTTATTTAATGTTTTCTTTAATTTTTTCTTTAAAGTGTGAATCCTTGCTATGCTCAGTTTTCTTTCAAACTGCTGCTTTGGATAATAAAATTAATTATTATCATTCTTTTGATTTGCTTCCTTACTTTATAACCATTTTACACTCGCATATCACGTTTCCCGCCATCCTGATTTACAGTTCTTTCTTTATTCACATAATTATCAATTATGCTTAACTTTTGGACACCTGTGTACATCAGTGCAAAGCGGTTAAAAACTGATAAAAAGCTTCTAGAATCGGTTCAAGGAACTTTCGAGTGCAGTATTTCATACTTTAACCATCAAGTAATTGTTATTCGATAGAATACCTAGCTAAGTAATAGAATTCAATAATTTTATATACTTTAACTGACTTGTCTAGTTATTTCATGAAATACCTATTTATTCTATGAAATAACGAATTCCACACTTTAACGGTAACATATAAATACATAGGATAATTATTCATACGAAAATTGTACTTACTTGGGACACCAGATACTAATTTAAGGGGTCGTAGAACACGAAATGCACGTAAGGCTTTCACATCAAAACCCTCTTTCATCAGAGCGGAAAGAGCTGTACTAATAATACTGAAATCAAACAGAAATTTATTATATTATTGAATTTATAGATTAAAACATATCAAAAAATCATCATAATTATCGAAGTATTATTAAATGTAAAAATATAAACATTTTTACTTAAATTTTTGAACGTAAAAACATTTTATAATGATAGGGAATTTATAAAATAAACGAAGTACTACAGGTCATTTTGCTTAATTTTAACGTTAAATGATATTAATAGAAAAATATCTTTTTTTAAAAAAATGTATGGCACTAAATTCTTTCTTTTCATTTTTTCTCCACACATCTACTTAAAATAATAGATTTAAAATTCAGTTTACCAAGCATTAGAGGATTTATGACAGTTAGGAAAAAAATTTTAAGAAAGATATATAAATGTGCATTGCATATCACTATTGAAAGTGAGCTTTTTTCTGAAGAAAGAAGCCGAAGATATGAACTCACAACAAATGGCAATTTTTAATAAATAAAACATTTTTGAAAAGTCAAGAGTTATTCAAATGGAATACTCTATACCAGAAGTTCCCAAATTTTTTGTCTCATAGACCCCTTGCCATATTTTTCGTATTGGGGTAGACCCCTGTTTGCCTAATATTGAATTTTTGCAACTTCAAAAGATTTAAATTTTTAACTGTAGTGAAGTATAGTGTTTGAACCTTAAGAATCATATGTTAATTAATTTTAAATTTCAATTTAATAATGCATAAAATAATTGAGCCGAAAAGAAAAATGTTTTTAATGGGAGGGAGGAATTTGGCACCTCAACAAATATTCAACATTTAGCATTAATCTTGTCGATGCCCTAACTCTAATTTCCTCAATTAATAATGTCCGGTATATATATATATATATTGTGTGTATATATATATATTGTTGTTTTGTATATATATTTTTGAGTTGGCAACCGCGATGAAGCTCTTGTCGCAAGGAAAAACAATTAAAAATTTCTCTCGATATTCCATGTTTCGAGGTAAGCAACAGGAACGCCTTTTTATAGTTAAAATTGCTGACATCCGTTTCTAAACTTTACTTTAAGATCTTCGTTAGTGCCTATTCGAATGATTTCCTCTTGTAATATGACAATTATTTTCTTCAATGTGACCATATGATTTCTTAGTCTATTGTGGTATTATCATAGTCAAACCTAGTTTCAAAATCTGAACAGAGGGCAATTAAATGCTGAATGTTGTTTAAAACGTCATTCTCCTGACAGATAGTTTGTGACAAAATGAGAAACTAAGAAAATGTGCGATGTCCAATATTATACTTCTTTAGCTTAATTCTGGGAAGAAGAGCTGAAATGATGGTCTTGTTTTAATATCACCTTGTAACTGTGCAAATGAACCTCATTAAATTTAGTAAATAATTCTGTAAAATAGGTAAAATCTGGTTTCTCTTTGATCACATTTTCTTTTAAAATTAAAGTCACGATTTGGTTTAATGAGAGCCACTATCTTAGACCACCATTTACACCACATAGATCCCTAAATTATTTCATTGACGTGGATCCCTTGAAAGTCGTCATAGACCACTTTGGGAATCACTGCTCTAAACAATATTGTAATATAACATTTATACAACATCATAAAGGGTATGTTCAACTGTCAGACAATTTGATGGATTTCTTATTTTTATACGAATTCTTTTATTATTATTATTTCATTACAAAGCATTAACACCTATACCTCACAATAATCAGCAAGCAAAATAGAGGAATTTACTAAACTTATTAAAATCTTCATACCATTATTTGACACTTTTAAAATCTTGCAATCATTATCACATTAATTCTAAATTCTGCATTCAAAAGAAAATGTTAAGTTGCTATGAATTTGGAATGGGATGCTTAATAAAACAAGGAACTTGGCTGATATTTTAAACCTTAGACATGAAACAGTTCTAGCACATACTATGGTAAAAAATATAAATTGAACCTCCATCGACATCTTTCAAATCAAGTATAATTTGCAAATTAAATATGTATAATTTGGACTTAAGATATCCATTAGCCAAAAATATATTGGAGTGATATTAGGGAATCTTGAAAGACACAGACATAAAATGAAGGAACATACTACTGTCACAAAACTGTTGTTTTAACCTCTTAACTGTCACAGGCTGACTCATTCAACCGGTGCGTTAGGTGCTAGAGACGTATGTATACGTCTTTCCGAAATACGTTCTTTTCTTTGAGTTGCTATCAGTAAAACTATTTCGAAGGCTTTGGAATGCAATAAAATTCCTTTACAGTGTTTGCGAAGGATTTACTTATTTCAGAGAAGAAATTGCTTATATGAGGCCCCCCTCAATGCACTGTATACTCACGCCTGTGAGAAAAATGGTGGCACTGAGGAGCGAATTGCGTTTCATCGGCAGTTAAGGGGTTAAAAAATTTGGAGGAAGAATCAACATGCTACAGAAAGACATCATTGAAAGAAAACAAAATTCCGCACTTAAATCATAGTCCTATTGTTTTCTTACTCTCAACCCGGAAATTTATATATTTTGGGCGTTTGTAGAATCTTTTTGTTTTGAAGATTCTATAATCCGAGCTCAGAGTCGAAGAACGGTTTGAGCATGTTCTCAAAGGAAAATAAATTCAAGTTCTAGTGTGAGTAGCAAAGTTTAAAATTTTTTTTTCTTAGTCAATGCCTAGAACATGCATTTATTCCTTCAAATTACTTTTTTTTCTCAGGTAAATAACTTTTTCATTGCTTTGGTTTCTTTAAGCTCGCACGTGAAAATCATTTCTTGTTTAACTTAATTCTTTTAAAAGTATTTCGAGGATATATAATAAAAGGTCTTAAACGTTTTTAATTATGAATATTCAAGCAATGAATCAGGAAAGAAATATATTAACAAATAATGATATTTTTTCAGATTCTTATTTCACTTTGTTTCGTTTAACGAAATAACATTGTTTTAGGCGTTAATTAAAGATACACTTTTTTTTCAACAGTAAATAACTCATGAATTATATTGTATACTTATTATTCCGACCATCATCTAATCAATTACACAAATTCTGCCGAATAAGATTTTACGAATTCGTTACGGAACCACATCCATCATGTATTCTAACGAAATTCCGAATGACAAATGCTATGTTAATTGTAGTTAATTATATGCATAACCAATTTCCACTCCGCGTGTAAAGCACCAATTCATTAAAAAGAATGTTTTATGTTCTTCAACACCTTTACACTAGCTCCACGGGAATAAATACGACTATATCTCATGCTGTAAATATGAGAAACAGTTATTTCAGATTTCACGTGATGTGAAAAGTGCTCACAACATGCGATTGCAATAATGTGATTGTAGGTATAGAAACATTAGACCAACTGGTGACAATTTTTCAAGGGTTGATTGAAACGAAAAGCATGACTGGAATATATTTTATGGAGGTAAAATTTACGTTGGTTATATAGTATGTAGAAAGAAACACATATTTGAAATGTTGTTTTCAAGGTTTAGGGGGTTTTGAGCGAAGATTTACTGAAGTGATTAAAATTGTTTCTAAAAGGTGTTATTTTAATATACCGTTTAAGTGTGAGTGAGTGCCAAAAACATTCTATCTTTCTCTTCTCGGTTGTTTTGAAAATGACGTTAATATTTGTATCTTTTACTGTTGTTTTCATTGGTACAGATATATTGGTTCAAATATATATATGAGGATATAATTCAAAATATTGTGGGTATTTATACATATGATATATATATATATATATATATATATATAAATACTTCATTTTACCTAATGCATCACTGAATTCTGAATTTAAAAGAGCTGTGTCGATTTATAATATCATATTTTTTAGCAGCACGAAGAGTTCATTATGAATTAGTAGAGATTGAGGTTATAAGGAAAAGAAAAATATTATATTAATCAAAGCGTAACTAGGTGGAAAATTTGTTCCATGGAATTCAGATTAGGAGAAAAGTAATGAAAAATAATAATTATAAAATTTAATATTTCCACAAATTGGTTTAATTTTCGAAAAAAAAAAATGGAAAAAGACTTAATTTTGGTTAGATGATTCTAGACTCAAAAGGAAAATTTTTTTTCTATAAAAATAACCGAAAACGATTTTATAAATAAAGGAGTAGAGAATAGTATGATCTACTTTGCCATATTTGGTGACCTCCAACTCCTCCTTGCTCCATCGAATCAGTCCGTCCAAGTATTTTTCTGTCTCCTGATTCATTGTGTACTGTAATTTCGACCGTAGCGTTTTTTTTAAAGAAAATTAATACTAAAGAAGTTGTTATATGTACCTGATGTGTTTTTCCTGTTACTGTTTAGAGAAAGTGTCCTCTCATTGCAAAAAATTTTAAAAAGCACTAAAATACTTTTGTTTTTAACAAAAATTACTTTGACTTTTTACCAAAAAAAGAATTAGTGTCTAAACTTCATTTCACTTGTGAAAAAGTATTTAATACAAAAATTAACTTTTTGTTTCATTTTTTTCCGTTATCTATGTACCGGAGAACATTTTCCCCGTATAGGTTTGAAATTCTGAAAAAAATATTGATCCACCATATGGTGTATTGTCTCAGGAACCTTAGAATCGATCATACATTTAAAGAAAATTATCTATACAAATAAATAAAATTGAAGTGTCTGTTTGTAATTTCAAATTAGCAGCTTTTTACTTAATGCACTAAAAGTATATACGGTACTCATAACAAAAAAACCAATTTTTAAAATTTTTGTCTGTCTGTCTGTCTGTCTGTCTGTTTGTTCCGGCTAATCTCGGAAACGGCTGGTGCGATTTTAAAAATTCTTTCACTAATGGAAAGCTACATTAACGGGGAGTAACATAGGCTATATTTTATTCCCGTATTCTTACGGGAACGGAAACTATACGGGTGAACGTGAAACTGAATGCCAAGATGAACGCCAAATTGAACGCCAAGCTGAGCTAATGAAGTCGTTGTTTTGGTTACTGGCGACCGATGCTCTTCATGAGACATAACAGTGTTACGCGCACATCATAATTCGCTGACACGTGCCATAATTTTTTTTTATGATAGTTATCTCACTGTTCAGTTAAGTAGAGCATCGGCTGTTTCGGATGCACTTTTAAAAATAATAAATCAAGGCTTCATAAGCAAAAAGCAATGCAAGAAACAAAAAATTGATAAGTTTTAATCCTTTCTCTTTTTTTTATTTACATTTTTAGTCACATTTAAACAATAGTTATTATTTGCTTAATATTTATATTGTAATCGAAGAATAATAATTTTCAAGGTATCTTTCATTTTTCTACCTCTCTGTTTTTCTTAATTCAAATTGTTCTTAATTTCTTAATTGTGAGTTTTTTTTCATTCGTTATATTTAAGCTGTTTTTAAACTTTAACAGCTGAACTTTAAGTATAATAATTAGAAATCAATGTTAAACATTGTTAGGTTTTTATTCATGAAAATATTTCAGATTTTGATAAATTACTCTTAGGTTATTTTATTTAGTTAACTGCGTAGGGTAGTTGTTTCTAAAATAATTCAAATTGTTCTTAATTTCTTAATTGTGAGTTTTTTTAATTCGTTATATTTAAGCTGTTTTAAACTTTAACAGCTGAACTTTAAGTATAATAATTAGAAATCGATGTTAAACATTGTTAGGTTTTTTATTCATGAAAATATTTCAGATTTTGATAAAAAAACATAGCATTTATGATGATGTTCACAATCTCAATATAAAAGAAGATTCGTGGTTGTGTGAAAGATCCATTTTGGCACCTATAAACGACCAGGTTACTGCGCTTAATCAGCGCATGTTAAATAAGCTTCCTGGTGAATCACAAACATACCTTTCCATCAATACAGTTTGCAATCCGGATGAAACGGTTAGTTATCCAACAGAATTTTTAAACAGTATAATTGTGCCTGGTCTACCTCCTCACAAGCTAGAACTTAAGATTGGCGTTCCATCATACTACTCCGTAATTTAAACCCACCAAAACTTTGCAATGGTACTAGGTTGCGAGTAGTGTCATTGCAAAGAAACGTTATAGAAGGTCGTATAATATCCGGATGCGGAAAAGGTAACATAGTACTTATACCACGAATTCCCATAATACCATCGAATTTCCCGTTTGAATTCAAAAGACTACAATTCCCTGTAAGTGTCAGCTTTGCTATGACAATTAACAAGTCACAATGGCAAACGTTAAGCAAAGTTGACATAGATTTAACTAAGAGTTGCTTTTCACATGGCCAACTATACGTGGCATGTTCACGTGCGAGGAATGCCACTGGCGTTTTTGTTTTAGCTCAAGAAAATCGTACACCAAATATTGTATATAAAGAGATTTTTTCAATAAATTTAATACTGTATATAGAGAGGATGTTCAATAAATTTATACGAAAAAAACCACACAAAAATTAACAAAAAACAAAGAAAATAAAAAAAAATAAAACAATAAACACCAAAAAGCAGAAATAACACAAAAATATAAAAACAAAACATTGATTCACAAAGTAAAAAAATGACATTAATCTCTCTCTCTCTATATATATATAGCGTGTATGTATTTCTTAACGTGGAATACAGAATTATTAAGTTTTCGTAAGATCTGTGAATTGAACAAAACACTTTTTTGTAAATTTCTACGTGAACGAAATCGCGGGTAACAGCTAGTCCTTCATAATATTAGACGAATTACGTATTATAGTCATCACTTGCATGTGGTAACACAATAACTTTCACTGAAAAGTTTACTTCATTTCATATATTATACAGATACAGTAATTATAATAGTAACAAGGTTATTGAAGAAGTCTAATAACTGATTTTTTGTGTCTAAAATCAATATGCTTATAATTATGCAAAGAGAAGTCTTAAAAAAGGGTACTGGAAGAAGAAAAAGTACTTCTCGAATAGAATTTCTTTGAATGTTTATTCATAATATCTAGAAAAACTAAATCCTTTAAAAAAGTAAAACTTTTAATGAATTCGTTTTTAATTAGAAATTTGTTACCCTGTTACAGCCTTGACTTAGTTAATAAATTTATTACGTTGTTCCACATCATTAAAAATTTAATGAAGCTGGAAAAAAAACGTGTCCCCATAAATAAGTTTCCACTAATTAGTAAAATTATATTCGAATGTTTTTAGAGCAGCGATAGGATTCTTTTATTATAATTTTGTCCTTTTCCGTTTATGAAAGCGAAAAATAGTTAACATTTTCTGTAATGTCATTTGAATAATAGATTCGTATTCTACCTTTAAGGCTGGCACCCTTTTTTAAAAGTGCTCTTTTTCAGCAAATTCGATACATGGTTTTAGTTTTGCGTTCTAAAAAATATTCTGCGACTAGATTCTTTTAAATAGAAATCAAAAGGCCTTACTCTTGAGGGAATTCAATTTTCTTGCATTTAGCAAAGGAAAAAAAACTGTTAGCGTTAAGGAAATACTTTTTTTTAAAAATTTGAAAGTAACATTATTGAGAAATTCTTTACTCAATAAGATCAAAGTAAAATCATACAGGATGGAAAGTGATTCAATAAAGAATGTTGGAAATTCGTATTTCAGTAAAGTACTTTTGCAGAGAAAAACAAAAGCTTCGGGAAATTAAAAAAAAGAAAAAGAAAATTAATGCGTCGGATAGATATTGATCTTTTTTATTTCTTCTGTTTTATGACGTTATTCAAATTTATTGTTGTACTGCATCGCATTTTAGAAACGACAAAAAAGTTTCAAATAAGTATTGTGTTTCAAATAAATTTTCGAATTTTATAAATAATTCTTAATATAAATATTTATCGTCAATTTTAAGCCTAAACTCAATGAAAACAAACATACATTTGCATCATCAATTCCATTTTTATTCGTAGCCGACAACTACTAAAAACTCGTCTGCTCTTACTCCATGCATAAATCTTCTCTTTTTCGAAATTTAATTCTATTATTATAAGGAACTTTGAAACACAGATAATTAAATTTAACAAACTTTAAGTAAATATAGTTAGATATTAATTTACATATATAACTAAAACAGAAAGTCAATTGGGAATAATTATATTGTTAAATATTAATTATTACTTCTAATAATAATTACTACAAAAATACTACTCGTTTTTTAAAAGCAGTGAATATATTAAATGTTATTGAATTTCAGTATTCTTTTTAATTTTTTTCTTCAAAATAATATAAAAATAATTCCATAGGCTTATACATACTATATTTATCTATAATATATTAACCATATGCATTTTGTTTAAATATTAATTCAAAAATTAGACACAAAATTTCTTATTTCTTATTAAAATTAAGAGAAGAATTATTACAAGTTAAGTAGAAATTTCTTGTAAATTCATTAAAAAAATTTTTTTTTGTAAATGTACATTTAATTTGAAATGGTAAAATAATTGTAGTGTAAATGTAACGAAAATGGGCAGTGTATAACGGAGAAGAATAAAACAAGTTACGAGTAAGTATGTTCGAATTAATGGACTTTAAATTAGGAATACTTAAATTATTCAATATTTATTGAATTCTAACATCTTTATAGAGGTAAAACAAATTTTAGCTCCAAAACATTCTAACGTAGCCTAAATATTATCCATATTACATAATCTTTTGAAATGAATAATTTTAAAAATTCTTTGAAAAATCCAGAAGGCTGATTGAGCTAACTTTTGCTGCATTGTTAGCTTTTTAGACATTAAAATATGATTCAATATCCGTCTGTCTCCTTCACTGAGCTTCTTTTTCCGTCCACTATTTCACTTTGCCGAGTTTGTCTTGCCACACCGTGTGGATCCTGTCATAGCTTCAGACACCGCAACTCTATAAACATCTCAAAGTTCAGAAGTTTCGATCACTGTGCTCCGCTAGACGGTCTCCTACAATTTGACCTCTTTTGAAAAAAAATCTAAGACTTACAAAACTCAAGCTTTCACATACCACAAGAGAATATATACATTTCTCTATTTATAAAATAAGTTGGTAGCCATTATTAAACTTAATGCTTATGAAATGCATTCAAAAATGAACATTCACTTTTATTCTCAGTGTTTCCATTATTTTGATAGCTACCTGTAGGCGTCAGTGGAATTTGGAGGTCTTGAAACACACTTCTTCCTTACACCTATATGAGTCCTTGTGATTTCGACCTCTTTCTGAAGTTGCAAGAACCCTTCTGAGACATCCAATTTTCTG
>BMAO01035622.1:0-21922 GCA_019973975.1 Trichonephila clavata | reverse complement strand
GGTATTCTAATTTTTCGTATGTGCTAAAAATTTTCAAAGGAATTTAAATATAATTTATGTATGTAAGCCAAAAATTCAAATTTATACAGAAATTGGTTAAAAGTTTTTTGAATGCGCAAAAAAGTGGAGTCTTCTCTCCAACAAATATATATGCATAAATTATTAAAATTAATTTATCTGCTTATATTTATTTAACTAAAAAAAAAAATTCTCAATTTATTGAAATTTTTTTTTAATATATATATAAAAAAATACCCTCTCACATTTATCGAATTGTTCCAAAATAAATTATTCTGGCAATAATTTTCTTCCCCCTCCCCCAACTTCTAAAAACGTTTACCACACTGTCATAATGGTTTGAGACCAGCATTAAAATGAAATAAATAATTTCCAACTCGCTCACGCTTTTAAGAGCACGTTTCAAATCCAAGGGATATACAACACGGAACGAAATACAAGCTTTTAAGTGCACTATGATATGCCATTGGAATTTTGTGTGTATGTGTGTGGTTTAAGCATTTATATTTTATCAGATTTTCTGGCACGTTTGATATTTATAAGAATTATTATTACTGTAATAACCTTCCATTCATAGAAAGCCTAATCTAAGCCCAATTTTTCAATTATTGCAGTAATATAAATTGCAATAATATATATATACTGCAATGATTTTATACACAACATTATAATAAATTTATATGAAATATTTTATCGTACTTTATCATATTATTTAATTGCATGCATCTATTAGAGGTGCAGTTTTTGTTCTGTAAAACATGTAATTAAAGTATACGTAATTGTAATGATTATGTTATTTATAAATATGAATTAAAACTGAACATATTCATTACCTCCTCAAAATTTAATGTTTTTAACTCAGATCCTCTTTAAAATTTTCAGGAAATTTGTAGCATTTTGCATGAAAAAATCGGCTTGGGAAATTCATTTCTGGTTCTATTAAAAACTGTATTTCTAATGAAAATAATCATTATTTATTAAAGTGGGAATACGAAGAGAAAGAGTTATATTAACGTCGCTCTATAAAGCTGCACGGGGACTATTGGTGAAGGACAGTGTTGGATTAAACGACATGGAGACCGCTAGGCAATCGAATTCTCGGGGCCCTGTAGCCTAATAATTTATTAGACAACACTTTAGGAATCCACTTTCCTTTTCCAAATAAAAGATCAAATTAAAAAAAATATATAGCTTAACAATAATATTTATTGTTAACAATTTTTAACAATAACAATTATATATTAACAATTTTTGGGGCCCCTAAAGAGCATGAGGCCCCATAGATAATCACCTACTCTGCCTAATGAGTAATCCGGCACTAGTGACAGACCTCATAATTTTGAACCTCGGTCAAGTGACGAGAGCGACACCTGAGATGTCAACCTCCTCTCCGAATTTCCGCACCACACCAACGAGAGGATTCGAGGCTGATAGATTTAACGTGCATCAGCTCTTCTACACTATGGGTCCTCGGTGGCTCAAGGATTCAAACTCAAGGCATGCCGGCCACGAGTTCGTCGCCGTAACTCGTGGCCCTATAACATCTGAAGGTACTATATGGTACTAGTTAAATATTTTGCACAATTTTAATAACATGCTGTTATGTCTTATTTATTTTTGTAATTATTTCCTCACAGAAGATCACTATGTTAACCAATGGAAGAATCTAGCATCGAATAGATAAAGATGGTGACTGAGACAGCTTTGGCCAGTAACGAGGGTATCGCTTGGAAGAAAAGATCACAATTGTCATTGAAGACCCGCTGTATAGAAGGTCCACTCTACAATAAATCTATCGAGGCTCAAACATTCTCCCGTAGTGTAATTAATGTAATTATATCCAGTGGCGTAACGGAGAACATTTGGGCCCTCAAGTTGGGTACTACAAAGAGTAGGTACTTGGCGGCAGTCAGCCTTTGCCCCCCCCCCCACGTTGCGGGTGTGTGTGTGTGTACGTTACTCCTCTGATTATATCTTACTTTTATTTCATTGTATGATTTAATTACAGATATTAATATCTGTTCTTAATTTGACTTCATGATAAAATTAAAACACTAAAACAAATGCGAAAATTTTAGAAAAAATCAACTTTAGGACATTTTTTATCCTTATTCACTTTTAAATTGATGTTACTTCAAATAATTGACAATAAGCAACAGCAAAGTATGTATGTATGTGCATTATTTAACAATTCCCATTCGGACAAATTGTAAACAGAAAAAGTCTACCTCATTGGATCCATTTGAAACGTTTGAGGCCGAAATTAATAAATAATACGTAAACATCGAACAAAAATAAAAATAATGAGAATCACTTTCGCCAAATGGGTGATAAACATGCCAACCGTGTCATTCAATCATAGATCGCATGCTCTGATCTCTTTTGCTCTGTCATCCGCCCCAAATGCTGAACATCTCCCCAACAGGAACATCCATTTCACTCGGAGGGTGACGGGTGTTGGAGAGAGAGAGAACTTAAATGAATCCACCTTTTATTTTTCTCCTGCTCTTTTTTTATCATTCGCTCTTCCACTTGCGATTTTTTTTATTTCGATTTCTTTTTTTTTTTTGAAAGATGAAGAGATGCGCCATCGTGTGTGGAATGTGTAATATAAGGATCTGTGATAGAGTTCTTTTTTATTATTATTATGGGGGTAGCAGAATTCCGTGGCAATTTAACAAGCGTGCCGTTTTTGATGAGGATAATACATTCATTTATTTACGGTCCTCTTTTCCCTCTCTCCCTTTTTTTTATAATTCTGTGGGGGTGCGTTCGAATTGAACTTATTAATAAGCTCAATTTATTGGCACTCCCGAGATTGCAACAGGTTATGCAGTATTTTTTTATATGCTCATTGAGAATGTTTACAATTTTTCATTATTGTATTTCTTTACAGAGTAATACAATGAATAATGATTTATTTTTTGCTTTAATATGGTAATGGCTCCGTAATCAACGTGAGAATATTCGGAATATTTTATTAAATTTTTATTATTTGCTTTTTAGTTAATGATTTTGGGAAGATAGTTAGTACTGCATTGTTCTCCACCACCCGCCTTTTTTTTGCATGGACTGTTCCGTATTATATTAAAAATTAATATTTATTAAAGCAATAAGAAATAAATGATGAACAAATGAAATTAAGAAAAACAATTAAAAAAAACTAAGCAAGAAATGTGTTTATTTAATTATAATAACTCCATTTAAAATATTTAAATAAACAATAAAGAAATACAAAGATGAATCAATATGACAAATAATTCCTCATAATTTGACTTTTAAAAAGTAATTTTTATATCCCTAATGAATAAAAATTACTATATATGATTATACTATATATTACTATAGTAATATATGGTTTCTTAAAGATATTTACAATTTTATTATTTTAAATGAAAGAGAGAGATTTGATGTGACCATAAAAACAGTAAAGAGTTTATCATAACTCACCATTTTTATATCACTAGATATAATTCCCTCTAAGAATTCAGAAACATTGCTAACCTTTTATTTATTTATTGTATTAATAAAATAAAATAATTACAAAGAAATCTTCCATTGGAATTATTAACCAATGTTTTGATGAGAATTTTAGTTCCATCTACTTCAATTCCAACAATCTAGCATCATTTCCTATTATTTAAGTATAGAAACAATATATATATATATTATTATTTCGACTTAATACGTTTTTTTTTAAATCTGAAATCCAAAAATCTAAATTGTTTGCTCACTGTTTGTAACGAATCTCGGAATTTTTAGCCATGATCATGCTAAAAGAATAATATTAAAGCTGATATCACACTATATCTCAACTTCAACATCGTGCAAAGCAAAAACTGTGAAAACGAATTAATTTTTAGAAAAAAAAACTTTTTTAAATCTTAAGGACTTTTAAAAGATCGCCAGAATCCATTATTCTTCTTTCTTGTCCTTTGTGAAACCCAGACTCAATTTACAATACAATTTAAACAGTTCCTCATAGACATGTACAAAGTAATTTCCTTCCTTTACGTGGATAGTTGTCTCAACGAAAATATTGTAGAGAATGAAAATATAAAAATACTTTTCAAAACAACGATTCGTTATCGTACTCATACATTTTTCTTCAACTTAATAACAATTGAGAAAGTTTAAATTTGTGTACTGCATATGTGAAGTGAGTGAGAGATGAAAAAACGTCGCACTAAAAAACAACACGGAAGCTATTCCTGGCGGATCTCGTCATTTTGAACCAAAGTCAGGTGACGAGGACGACACTCTCCTAACTATCCCACTAACAGAAGGAGGAGACGTGCACTGGCTCCCTCGACACGGTGGGTTTTCAATGGTACTAGGACTCGAGCCCGTGGCACTCCAGACTACTTATGCGAAGCCCATAACCGTAACAATATTTGTTGTTTAAATTTCGGTATTGCTTAAGTAATTGGTATGATGTGTTTTTCATAGCAATTTTAAAAATCTTCAGTATTTAAATTTAAAACTATGCAATAAAACAGCAATTGTACAAATGTATAAAATGATCGTAAAGTATTTTTGAAAGTACATATTATGCAACATAAATACTATACAGAAGTTAAAAGTCTTGTATTAAAAAAATACATTCAATACATTCATACACAATCCTACGCATTTCTTCTTTACAATAGTGGACCATCCTTTCTGAGCATATGTGTAACAAGGCCACGTGTTAAACGAAAGATATGGATGGTTGATAACAGGCGCGGTTGGTCTATTATCCACTTGAAGAAGGAAAGCAATAAAAGTGTATTTTCGCCTGATGAACCGGAAAACGCTAAGAAGGGGTAGCAGACAGATTGTCATCAAAGGGGCTACGCTACAGGGGAGACACGCAGAGACAAAACACGAAACATGTGAGCTCTAACCTGTTTGCTACATAACTATACATGATAGCAAGTGTTCGAATTATCGAGAGTTCTATGAGATAACTTCGAATTATTGCGTATTGTAGTCTGGCCAGCCACAGATTTTACTTCGAATGATTGAGTGTACCAAACGTATTGTTTTAGTTCGAAATACCAAGAGTTTTTCTAGGGACTGAGCATATACTTCGAATTATCGAGAGGTTCGTATTATCGAAGGTTTGAATTATCGAGAGTCGACTGTATTTATATATACAGTCGGACCTCGATTTAGCGAATTCAGCGGGACCGAAAATTTATTCTTTAATTCGGAGTTATTCGCAATTTCGGAGTAAAAAAAACAAACATTTTTTGCATTTATTTTCTGGAAATTCTCTATAATAAACAACTATACAAAAAATATTTACAGTTAGAAATAACTCACTTCTTATTCAGCAGCTAAATATACTATTACCGAATTATTACGCACCAGTTAATCGAAAATGTTAAAATACTGACTAATAGATGTTTGACAATCTTTTTGATACGTGACTCGAATGAGGTCTTATTTCGACTTTATACAGAGAAGAAAATACTGTGTCATTTACATCCTGCTGCATGAGGCATGTTTTAACAGCTCCCAAACAATGTAAAAGCATTATGAAATGTTACAGTTTTGATTGGATTTTCAGAAAGGGTTTTCTTGTCTTATTCAAAACTCACGGGATAAGTTACACTCATGATTCATCAACACCCGTAAAATCAAACAATGGGCTGTACTCTTTTCCATCGAAATTTGCTTCTTTCAAGACAAAGTCTTTTTCTGTTCTGGACAAGCGTATGTTGAAAAGAAATCCATTTTTTTCTAATTCAAACTAACAGTAGCGCACACAATAAATTTTCAAGGGGGAAGGGCATGGTCGAAAGTCCCCCAACTCGTATTATACCTCAAGACAATACCAACTGATTCGTCTGATTTTGTCATTTTGTTAACAAAAAACAGTAAAAAATAAATTATTGAATTAATAATTAGCATTAATTAATAAAATAAAATTTTAATTACAAGTACTTAATTAAATGTTACGTTACATATTTTTTGGATTATCATCAATCGAAAAAAACTCAAGAGCTTTGGAGGTGTCCGGACTTCTAGGACACTCCCCTTTTGTGCGCCACTGCAAACTAATAAAATAAAATCTGTTGTTGAAATAATTTAGTTCGGGTTTTATTATTCGTTAAATAGAAGTTTTTTGCTTTCATTTTAATCGGGGGGGGGGAGAAAAATTTACTAAATCGTGAAATACATTAAATAGGGAATCGGAAAATCGATGTCCGATTGTATATAATGGGTGAAAAAAGAATCTTTTCATGCATGCGTATATTTATTCCGGTAAATATAGTGAATACGCATGTGGTATACATGTATAATAAAATGTAGTTATACATGTATATCCCAATCACAAGATTCTCAAAGACAGCTCGTAACCCTGGCGCAGAAATATTACACTGATAAGTAATTCAAAATCAATCAATGGATCATCTCAACTTCTAACCAAAATGATACGTCTGTGAATGTATAACTGGACGATTCGATTTTTTGCCTAAGAAAACTATACAAATACTATGACCATTAAAATATATAATATACTGATATAGTATTCATAATCTATTATTGTTCATATTGGCAACGAAAGCAAGGAGAATACATGGATAAGATTTTTTAACCATGATTGGCTTACGTAACGGAATTGTTAAAGGAACTTTTCAATAACATTATTTAAACGATTAACAATTAAAAAAAATTGATAAATAAAATTTAGCTCAAATCATCTATTTTTTAATGACAAGAAGAAAAAAAAAAGAGAGAGAGAGAGAAAGAAATTCATGGTTCACCTTGTTTTGCAGACAAATGATGTTTTTAAAGCGTGGAAAACTGAACATTTTAATAAAAGGAAAGGAAAATAATTCTTCGGTTACCATTCTTAAATATCTGCGTGTTAACTTTCCGTAATCCTATCAGAGCAGAGGAGTTCATAAATTTGATTAGAACTCAGTCTAGAAGCCCAACAAGAGCTAGGAAATAAGCTACTTAAGCTTTAAAAAAAATGCTCGGATGATGTGCATTTTTCTTGACATAGCATGGTGCGATATTTTATAAGAAGAATAATTGTTTTAGTTGAAGTTATTCATAATTTGTTTTATACTATTAGTAACGCGTGAGGAACTTGCCTAAAAGATGATGATATGGAATAAATTAGTACAAAGATAGTTGGTGAGAAAGTTTTATAGCTTTTAAATGTGGGGATTCTTCACATTTTTTCTAATAATAAATCTTTTATCATATCCATTAGCTATGCGTCGGTTCGGTGGCTTAGAGCATAGGTTCCCAACCTTTTTTGAACTGGTGCCCCCTTTTCTAGTAAATATTTCGATACCGCTCCCTTTTCTAGTGAATATTTCGATACCGCCCCCTCCCACTCTAGAGAAATAAGAGTGTACATAATACATGGTAAAAACACAAGAGTCAAATTTTAAAAAATTTCCTATTACTAATAGAATATATTTTTTAATTTAATTTTTTCTAAAGCCCCAATTTTTTTACCTGCGAATCTGAAATAGCTAATGCCACAAATATATTTGAATGTGTTATATATTTTAGTCATAGATAGGATGTTGTTGGAATTGAAACGCTACTGAATTTCTTCTTCATTTAAAAGAGTGGAATAAAACAATTTTAGCTTACCTTTTATGAAGACAGGCAGGGTTTTGATGGTACGAAGTAATTCGTAATAAACTATTGCTTTCAAAATAAATATATAAATTGACAGTTTCAGTCTTTAAAGAATCACACTTTAATTCTTGGTTAACATACTTAATTATATTTCTTGAATAATATACGAAATGAAATGCAGTGGACGAAACATTTTTTCTACTGCTCACAGATAAAAACAACACGTGCACTACAGAAATTAAAATGCACTGTATCATTCAATTTAATGTAGGCCTGAATGTAATGTAATCTTTAAGTTTTTCATCCACTTCCCGAACTACCGAAATATGTGAATTTTCGTACATGGATATAGAGAAATGATTTAAATACATACAATCAACATAAGTAAACAATATTAAAGTTTACTTTTGTTAGTACATAATCAGCGCGTTTTTTAAGTCTTCTTTAGATTATATTTGGTTAATCTTCCCAAGCCCCTCCGTGCCATCTCAACGCCCCCTAATTTTCTCTAGGTTTCTTACTGCCGCCCTGAGAGCTTCAAACGCCCACAAGGGGACGTTATCGCCCACGTTGAGAACCTATGGCTTAGAGATAGCGCTCCCGTTTTGTAAGCCCAAGGTTGGGGGTTCGACTCCGCTGGAGTCGATATGTTTTCTGGATGCGAAAATCACAGGCACGAAAGTCATATGATAATGTAGCATGTAAATGATCCCTTGAGTATCAATTTGGCTCTGTGTCACTCTGCAAAATTAAACCACGGAAATATTTAGCATCCGACGAGAGTTTGAATTAAGTAAGTTCAAGCGTTAACAATTTGGTAACGGCAGCCGCACCTAGATGGTGCCATGAATGAAACGGCTGCCACACTTGGGGAGTTGCCGCGTCTGCAAAAGCTACACTGCCAAAATGTAGCCTATTTGAAAGAAAGGGAAGTTAGCTTTGTTAAACAGAAATTTCTTTTCTTATTTTCGATTCTATTTTTCTCTATCAAATGTTTTATCACACTTCAAACTTTTAAATCAGAGGAATTTGTTAATTTATAGCAACACTTCCAAGTAGTTTACCATTTTTTTTTTTAATGAAAAATAATCCAGTTCCGAGAATGCCATTCATTGTGTTTGCTGACGATTAGAAGTCATTTCTAATATTAAATAGAATATTTTTGCAAAGTAGGCAAGCATACTTAAGCCAAACAATATTTTAAATGTCACTAAGGTAATTTTTTGAAGAAAAAAAAGTAGCTGATGGCAATTTATTCGAAAATATTTTAATGTTCGATCATTTTTTTTTGACAATTTATTTCGTTTTGTGATTATATTTGTATTCTTTTTCGTGGATTAATACTTTAAAAATGAATTATATTTGCTTTCAGTGCTTAGAATTAAGTGTAGAATTCATGAGAAATTTTGCATCATTATCTCTTTCGAATATAATTCTAGATATAGAGGAAGTAGCGTGAGTGTTTAGTAAAGTCGTGCTGTAAGGCAACTCGAGGGCTAATGGTGACGGACCTCAGTAGTAGTATATACAGGGTGTCCAGCCTTAATGTGACCCAATAGCTAATTCCCGAACCGTTCGGTTTAGATATGCACTTCTAATTTGAAAAATGTTTTAAAACAGGTAAGGAATGTTTTTGCCTGCTTTTTGAACCAAAAAACCCATTTACAAAAAGATTACAAAAATTAATTTTTTATACGGTCCCCAGGTCCTATCACTTATATTTAGAAAAAGATGCAGTACACAAAAACAAAGTAATCTCCCAGGCATGAGAGAAGAATAGCCTGTCTTTTTTTAGAAGATACGATGTCCCATCTGGACATCTTGGTCACTCCGTACGTCAATCTTGACAAGTATACTTGGAGAGTGTTCCACTAATGAGCTGACGTCCCCCCCCCTTTTTTATCTTGTTTTCTTTCTTTTTTTTGTTGAGTTTTACATAATCCATCTGAATATTTTGGTATAAATTAATTTACTAGCCTTATTTATGCAATAACATAAAATTTACGCTACATCTCTAAGTTGTTACATAATTTTGTCTTAAATATTTTTTTTTTACTTGGTTTAAATCATAGACATTCATTTAATAATTACATATAAAAAATTCTTTTTAATGTTAGGATTGAGCCCACCATCCCCATTTAACATTGTTTGGATATCGCCAAAATCCAATTTTTTTTCGGTCGTCTTCTATATAAATATTCTTTTACAGAATATAAAGTGTGCAATATATTTCCTTTTTTGATTTTTACTTAATAATATTTGAATATTTCAGCATAAATAAACCTGATAAATTCAATTATGCTGAAATATTCAGATATTATGTACTTCTAAAAAAATGATAAAGGGGGTGATCGGTGTGATATTCAAAGAATGTCAGGTAAATGGTGGGCTCAATTCTAAGATTAAGAAATATTTTTTTATTACATGTAATTATTAAATGAATGTGTCTATGAATATACTTTGATTTTATAACTTTTCTGGATTACTCATCACATCATCTGTCTGAACACAGGTAAGTTTCCTTCTTCAAATACCCATCAGAGATATCACTGTTCGACATTATTTCCACTACCATCACTATGTTGAACTCCCATATATGTGCTGCTGACCTTGTAATTTTGAATCTAGGTCAAGAGACGAAGACGATACCTGAGCTGGCACCCCACTCTTCTAAATTCCACACCCTACCAAAGGAAGGTGCCATGGAAGACTTAACATGCGTCACCGTTCTACACGGTGGGTGATAGAGAGAACACCAGACTCACAGAGAGATTTAAAAAGGATTCTTCAGAAAATCGAGACCAGGAATGACGCTACTTCAGTAAAAATTGTCGAAAAGGCAGCTCTGACGTCATGACGCAAAGTTTGCTTAATTTCTGGGTAACGAAAGGGATCATACACCCTTAATAAAACAAAATACTTTTTATTTAAAGATAATTAAGGCCGAATTTTTGCACACGGTCTATTGTATCCATAAGATTTATCTTTTGTATACGTTCATTTGTCATAAAATGGGTATCGTTGACTGTTGAACTCTTTTTCACGGGTCTACAACCGGATTGTAATGTTTACACTGCATCGAAGTAGTCAAGTTAAAGTTTTTTAGTAGGCCATCTTGCAGGGTCCGGCTGCCCGGTAGCCTTTTTTTCTCCACTCACCAAATTTTTTCGATTGCTCTGTTACCCGCTGCCTAGCCGCCTTTTGCAAGTTTCCTCTTCTCGCCGATCCTTGATCTCAGCTAGTTCTGCTGCCTCGCAGCATTTTTCACTGGAATCGCCAAAAAATCCAGATCGCAGTTCGCTGATCTTCCCAATTTCTGGTCCCACTGCCACGCCGCCTATCGCATGTCACTCCCACTTATCGCAGAAGTTCAATCTTTGGTGCGGCTGCCCCACAGCCTCTTTCGCTGGTCTAGACAAAGTCCCCGGTCACCTTCCGTACCATCTCTTTAAACCTCTTGGGCGGGCTCCTTTTACACCCCAATAATTTCTGGCGAAGAACACGGGTCTGCACCGTGCATCCTCTGACTTGGTTCCAACCACCATTAGTTCTTCAGGGATAAAAGTCTGTCTCGACTTAGATCATCTATGACGCCGCAGCTCGTAAGCCATATAGAGGGTCACATCAAACACAAGTAGTGTAGAGAGATTGTTGCGTTTTGGAAACGAAAACACACAGTCAGGCTAGAGATATGTATTCCTACTTTAATTACAAAAACATGCCAATCCGCCATCTTATACAAGTCACCATTCTTCTTTCACTTACCAGGCGCGATTCTCAAAAAAATCGGTTGCAAAATCCGACATGGCTTTGAAAGGGAGTTCTCCTGCGCATGCCCTTTAGAGAAGTCTATCTGGGAATGTAGGGGGAATGGATTTCAGGAAACCCTTGGGCCAAGGGACGTCTTAAGGCATGGGCCAATTAGGCCCGGGTCCAGGGCCTCACCTTCTGGGGGGAAAGCTCGTTCCGTTCTTGACTCTGCCTTAATAAGGTCCTGATCAAAATAATTTTAATGGTCAAATATTATTCCCGTACATATTTTTCAAAAAACAGGAAAATTGAAACTGCATTTCAGCTGTCAAAAGTGGTAAGACTGTATTATTATGTGATGAACGCCGTCCATGTTTACACCTAGTTATAATTCCATAAACAATCATTCAACTCATTTAGCCGAAATGTGGCCATCAGTCGAGCCAGTTTGTGACTAGGTTGTGAGCCGTGCGCATTTATTTGTTTCAAATTAACGTTTGTACGAATATTTGACAATCATGCTATATATTGTCTATTTTTATACTGTCTGTCTTTGGGCAAAAGTAGGTAGGACCTACTTTTGTACAAGGGGCCCAGGGCCTCAAAAATCTTAAGATTTCCCTGAGCCCAGGGCCTCAAAGAGTCTTAAGACGTCCCTGCTTGTGCCCCCTACAATCTAAAGCAGTCACTATAGGTTTTTCGTCCCTGACAATATCAACTGGATCTTTCGTAATAATGTTCGCTACAAGATTGATACACCCCGAATTTATCGATGCGAATATACTCTTCTCATTGGCATGATGTAGAAGTTAAGGTATCCGACTGGTTGCGACAACTTTTTTTTTTAAAAAAAAGGAGATATGGGGTGTTTTTTTGTTATTTTTAGATTTTAGTGCATTTTAAGAAAATTGTGCTAAAATTAAGAAGAGAAGAAGAAATTATTATTACTAAAATGGGAAAAAGTAGGTAAAAATTGACAAAAAATAGCCTAAACGCGGCCCAATCTGGACCAAAGGTTTATGAACAAATTTTCAATTTTTTCAATCTAATGTGTTGCTATATTATTCAATCTTGAAATGACGTTCACGAATAAGATATTTTCTTTTTTACAAAAACTAGAGCACTTTATCTCGGTTACTATATGAAAATGCTTAAAAAGAGAGTGATTATATTCACATAAGGAAATCTAAATTTTGTAAAAAAACAGTGATTGATAAATCTGAAAGTTAAAGTAATTCTACTATTATACAGAACTTACAGAAAAAAATTCACAGTTAATTATGTTCAAAACTTTTTTTAGCAATCGCTGACCCCCCGTTTGATTATTTTCAAAAAATCACATTTCGAGTAAAACGCGTTTTAAAGTATATGAAATCTTGCTTAAAGTAATGGCATCTGCTTTCACTAAAACACTTGTAGTTTTTGTTCTAGTGAACGGGAAATGATAAACTTGGTATTTTTATAAAGCTAATAAGATGGTCCATAAAAAAAAAATGTCAATTTTTGGCAAAATTCACAGTTTTAGGGTAGTCGGATACCTTAAGACAGTGGGGCGTCACTTAAAATCTACCCCTCTGAAAATGCTTAATGATTGTGGTTCAAAATTTCGAGGGTCCGTTGCCAATAGCCCCTGTATTAGTTTACATTAATAAACACTCACGCAGTATAAAAATGCTTAATGTTAGGCAGAGAAGTCATGAAACAATTTGATTTTCTTTTCAAATGTTGATCTTTCCATTTAAGGAAAGGCTATTATTTCAGAAAGAATATCAGAAATTATTGAGCCCTCCCTAGTGTCACTGAAGACCCGTTGTGTAAAGGGGCTGATGCGCGTTAAATTTGTGGAGGCTCAAAGTCCTCCCTGTTGGTGTGGTAGTTTGGAGAGGAAGGATGCCAACTCACACAAGTGTCCCCATATCGGTTATCACTTGAACGAGGTTCAACATCTCGAGCTCCACCACCAATAGTCATTCTGCTGCTTTATAGTGTGAAGTTAATGAACACTTAATCACTCACAAATTACTGATAGATTATTTATACAAAAATTTTGGATTAGGTCTTTGGAGAGTAAATTTTCAGATTACTACGCTGAAACACTAATGCGATGTGTAACTAACTCCCTTTTCCCTATACTATCCACAAATTAATTAAGAAAAAGATTTAGCAGTGGTAAGATGTATAAAAACTCAGAAGTTTGCTAGTTTATTATTTTTACCTTCAAATTTAAAGATTTTACTTAAAATTTAATACATTTGAACATCCGATTCAAAGAGACATAATTAGAACAATTTAACACCGTTGAGAGAGATATATAAAATATAGATTTTTAATAAATTAATGTAAAAAAGGTTTCGTTTTCAAAATGAATAGAATAAATTGTTAAATTCTAAAATTGAAAATTCTGAATAATATTACACATTAATAATCATTTGAGTGAGTGAAGAAACTAAAGTAAATGTCCATGTCAAATAGTTTTCTCTCTTATTTCTTTTTAATATGAAAATAACCCGCATTCCACCATAACATCATTAATCACTTTTATTCAATTACACATTAATCAGGTAAATAAATAATCCAGGAAGTAAAATTCCGTGTTTTCTTCCGTATTTTCTAAAAAATGCGGTCGCACACACAGGGGTGTTCTACCAAGTCTCACCGGGAGGTGATTTTCTATCAGCAATGATTGTAAACAGCGATTTTGTACTTTGTGACCTAGGAAAAATGTTAGAACCTTCACATTACTTGCATTTTTAGAGATCCTTTTTTTTCTTCCATACCTTGCTCTTTGCTAAAATGCTCAACCTAGAAATTTCGATTAAAAAATTGGCCTCAACTTTAACTACTGCAATAAAATGACACAATTTATACAATTGCTATAAAAATTATACTTTTTTTGAATGAAAAATAAATTATTCTGTAATGAATAAATGTAAGATTATTTTTTTTATTATTGGTGGTTAAGTGATGGTGGTAATTCCATGCTTATGTAACCACTAAAGAGCAGAAATCAGTTAATCTGCAAATTAACTAGATTATCTGTATATTAACTAGGGTGATCTTTTAAATTGTGGAAAATTGTTTCATTTCTCAAATTACCTAGATAATTTGCACATAACCCTTGAGATACTCGTTCATCAGTACATTCCCTACAAGGCATTTGTTAAAGTAAAAACAAGATCTTTAATGGAACAACTGCAACGTTTCTGTACGCTTAAATTTAATGTTGTTTATTAATTGTTTGATATCTAAAGAATCAAGTTAAAACAATGGAACAATCAGCATATTAGTTGATAGATTCAATTATCAGTCAGTTGAAAAACTACAATACAAAGTGTCAAATGGTTTAAAATATTGCATACAATTTTGAGAACATAACTTTCTTTTATTATGGTTGCGATTTCTATATCATACAGCTTCTTTGTAATATTGGAACTTTAAACATTTAATTTGCTTCGAAAAGAAACTGGTCATCGTAATTAAATTTATTATAAATTAAGAGAGAGTGGAATTCCAGCTCAGATGTCAGTCTTCTCATCTGTATGTGGGTAAAAATTATAAGACATATTGGCTATGAATAGCGGATGTTTATTTATTTATTTTTTATTTCTAATGGGCTGCAGATTGTTTTACCATTGCAGACCTAGTACATTTCCCGAGAGCTGGTATCTCTTTTTAGTGCGGCACCCTATAGGCGGATACCAATTGCCGCAGGCAATTTTGACGCTCAATTTTCTCTACAGAGGGAGGCACCTGATCTCTAACGATGCGAACTTGTACTAGGATTTAATTTTGCCGAGAACATCCAAGCCAAACAGACACTCTAGGGATCTTTTACAGGCCGCATAATCATACGGCATGAACACTATCGAGTTTCTGCATTATGAAAATCCACCGCCTTGGACCGGGATCGAATCCACAAACTTAGGCGTACAAGGTCAGCGGCAAACCAACCACGTCACCCAGCCGACTGAATAGCCGATGTTGTGCCGAGTAGAAATAGGCAGCCAGTAAACGTTCAGTAAATCTCGGTGTGACAAAAAGACCTAAATATTTTAAAGGTCAAAAACTGGAAAACAGTTGCCCATAGTAGAGATGCCTGGAGAAAACTTCTGGAGAAGACCAAGGCCCACCCAGGGCTGTCGAGCCATTGAAGAAGAAGAAACGTTCAGTAAACAAACAAACCATTGTATCGAATAAGGTGATATTTTATATTAATAGAAAGGGGCCTTATGTACACACATTCATTCGTCTGTATGATTAATCAAAATTTTTATCGAATGAATTTACATTTACGGATGATTAATTTCTCAGTTATATGCCATATATTTGTTAATATAATCTAAACATACGTATTATCAATTATCAGTAAAGTATCAAAGCATTTGACAATGTCAAAAAATTAATTTCATTCCAATTGCTGCATATTTTCCAATAAAGATAAAAATATTTGTTTCATGAAGATGAACACTGATCCCGTATTTAAACTATTTGTGAATGATTTTTGATTAGCCATTATTGAACAATCGAAAATGATCTAAAAATTACTTGAATGAATTTTCAGATTTATTTTAAACTAGCCGTTACCCTCCTCCTGCATCGCTGAATATTTCACTGTAGCGTGTGATCTATATAATTTTTTAAAAGTGATTGATATCTAAGATTTGGCATCAAGCATTCAATTGCATTCAAAAATATTTTTATAATCCACACCTATTGATTTAAAAATAACTGGATTAGAACTCCTTAAACGGAATACATTTATCTATAACGCCCTGCAACCCCCATTAAGAGTTGATTTCTTCGTTGTTTGGTATCTCTATTCAACAAAAGAACAATGTTTGCAAGACTTCAAGTCTGTAGGGATCAAGTAGTTCAAAAACGAGAATTTCTATCTTATCTAACTATAATTTTTATCTATAACACCCCTTATTCTTTTGGAGTCGACTTCCGACAAATTCGCTCTTAAACATTGCCAAATAAAAAAAAAAGGTTATCATATGCATTAATCGTTTTCTAAACATGAGAGGAAATAGTTGCTCTATTATTGGCCACATATTACGGTACTTGGCGACTTCTCACATGGATACAGAAACTCTTGCTTAGCAAGGGAGCCTTAGAAAAAGATTCACTAAACATATATTTTAAAAATTTTTTGGCAGAAATATGCTTACGGCTTTTTTGAAACATCAGCGAAGTTTTCTGTAAAGTTTTTGAATAATACGATTAACGAACCGGATTTGTATTAAACCCAATCAAACGTTCAAATTTATATATATATATATATTTATATATATATATATATATATATATATAAACTACAATAATATAGAGTATTTATTGTTCATTATTAAAATCTGTAAGTAAATAAGCTTTATATCATTCACTCTATAATAGTATGTAGGTTGCAAAGATTACTACAGTTTTATTGAGATTGATATAATCTCAGTTCAATCATATTCTATCCAGTTTATAAAAATCAATTGCAAGTTGATACTCAAGATATTAAGGATTCCTTTTTTTGAATATTTTGTACCATAAATAGTGAATAAGAACGATGAGTCACATTATGCACTGCTGGTCACCGTAAATGCAATACACTGAAAGGAGCACGCAAATAACATGGAATTTACAACATGCATTAGCGGAGGTGAGATATGCAAATGATTAGAATTTCAGCGCAGACACACATCACGCACGCCTGTGGCGCCACCTCAAAGCGCTATTTAAGGCTTGGACATTTCGACGATTTCCAGTTCAGCAATTGTGTTTTTCTCTTGTGGTTTTTTTTCAAAAAACGATCAGTTATGTTTTCGTAGAAAACAGCGATCAGCTTTTGATCAAGTATCCGAGTTCGACAGAGGAGGGATAGGGGCCTACCGAGATTGTGGATTACCTTTCAGGGAAATCGGTAGTCGTGTTGGACGAAACCAAACAATTGTAAGGCGGATATGTAACGGTTGGATGCAGGATGGTTCGACAGACCGACGTGGTCGATCACATCCACCTCAGTGCACTACTTCACGTGAGGACAAGCAAATTGTGCGCATGGCAGTGACGGATCGCTCAGTCACATCGCGAACCATAGCACAGCCCATTGAGTCTGTAACGCATCATTCAGTGTCTGCGCGTACCATTCGACACCGTTTACAGCAGAGTGGTCTGTCCGCAAGATGTCCATTGCTTGGTCTACCCTTGACGCAGAACCACAGACGCCTTCGCTGCCAATGGTGCAATGAAAGAAAGATGTGGGCGGGAGAATGGAATGAAGTTGTCTTTATTGACGAGTCACGCATCTGTCTGCAACACCACGATGGTCGGATTCGAGTCTGGAGACACCGTGGAGAGAGGATGCTGAGCAGCTGCGTTATGCACCGCCACACTGGTCCTGCACTGGCTATTATGGTATGGGGTGGTATTGGATATCACTCTCGCACTTCTCTAATACGCATTGCCGGTACTTTAAACAGCCAGCGCTACATCTCCGAGGTGTTGGAGCCAGTTGTCCTTCCTTACTTTCAAGGCTTGGCCACAGCCATATTTCAACAAGATAATGCACGACCACACGGACGCATTGTCCAAAGGTTCTTCGTCAATCCCCAGATTGAATAGCTTCCCTGGCCGGCTCGCTCTCCGGATCTTTCGCCGATAGAAAACATGTGGTCCATGGTTGCTCAACGATTGACCCAGATTACACCCCCAGCTGCCACACCAAATCAACTTTGGCAACGTGTGGAAGCTGCTTGGTCTGCTGTACCCCAAGAACACATCCAAAGTCTCTTTGAATCAATGCCGAGGCATGTGGCAGCGGTGATCTCCAACAATGGCGGCTACTCTGGCTACTGATTCTGGCAGGAACCACACTTCACAGAAGTCTATAAATTTAATCATTTGATACTTGGTCAACATGTTATCTACAAAATAAATTTTGTTGTGCTACCTCTTGCCTTTTTTGGTGTTGCATTTACGGTGGCCAGCAGTGTATATATGAGTCTCATCTATATATATATATATAAGAGAAAAGCGACTCACTCATTCCTCACGATATATCAGGAAATATCAGACTTACAGACTTAAAATTTGGTAGGCATGTTCCTTTCATGGGATAGAGCTCCACTAATAACGGGTTTTGGGAAAATCGACCCCTGAGGAGGAGGGGGGGGTAAGAGTTGTTTTAGACAAAAATTCCTGTTTTGGAAGTGTTAAGTCCTATACTTGAAATTTGGCACGCATTTTTTTCTCCATTGAGTAGAAATCTATTAAAAATGTGTTTTGTGGAAATCCACTTCAGGGAGGGGGGGGGGTTACGAGAGTGTAAGAAATAATTATATCTCAATTTTAGAAATTGTTAGAAATTATTATTTAAAAAAATTTGTCCGTTTTAGATCAAGAGGTTGTGACGGGTGCTTACGCGTTTCACTAACCTTCTCTGATAAACTTTTAAATTGTATTTATTTTGACCAATCCCCACTGAGAGCTGGAAGTGTGACTTATGCAAATAAGATAGTTTCGTGTTTAGCGAGTTCGAAAGAGATATAAAAGGGAGAAATGAAATGAAGAAGAGGATGACTAAGCGGTTTGATAGAGTAGAACTCCGTGTTTGAGATTAAAAAGTAAACTACGTCGTTGTCCAAGAAGGTGTTTTTTATCCGTCTAGCTTAATAAAGTGAAATTTGAAGATTATTTAGGGCGGATCAGAAGTTATTGAAGATATCCTAGATTACAGCCACTTTATAAATTCTACTTGTTCCAGGTTCCTACTGAAGAAGATTTCAGGTCTGTAACTTTTGTGGCTTAAATTTAAATGTGTAGTTTGATTGTACGTGTTATTTCCCCTCGTGATATCAGTTAGTATTCCGTCGTCCATAATTGAATGCTGATAATACTCCATGATAATTTATTGTTCTTAAAGTTGATTATTAATTGTATAATTGTGTCTTAAAGAAATAATAAATAAGTGATTTATTATTTGAGTAGTCTTTAATGATGAATACTACATATCCTAACATAGATAATATGCAAAGGGGTAGTGGGAGACTACGACACTGGCGCCCAAACGAAATACCGGAATTAAGAGCAGGTGCAGGATTTAGAGTTTTGCCGGAGTTATTTTTTTCGGGTAAAGAAAATGTGTTTGAGTTTTTAAATAATATTGATGATAATATAGCTTACTATGAAATACCGGCGAATCTATCGTGTGCATATTTAAAAGGTCATTTAGTTGGGAGAGCGTTAGACTGGTTCCAAGTGATAGGGTTCGAGTGTGTAAATGAAGAAGCGACTGCATTTGCAACACTTAAAAAGAAATTGTCAGATAGTTTTCCGGTAATACGGAATAAATCAGAGCTAGAAGCTCAGTTTTTTTCGTCAAAACAAAGGAGAGGTCAAGCCCCGTCAGACTTTATTTTTCAAATGTTAAAATTACATAAAAACTTGGAATTAAATTATGATGAGATAAAGTTGATTGATCACATAGTAATGCGACTAGAACCCCAAATAATGGATTATTTAGAAGTTCGAAACCCCACAACGAAAACTCAATTGATAGAGTTGGTAGACCGGTATGAGGAACGTCATAACTGCAGGAAAATCAGGGTTCGAGTAATAATTTTGCTAGACGAAGTTGGGATGTGAGTAGGAATCCTGAGGAAAGAAGGAATAATAGAAACTGGAGAGATACTGGGGTCGGAAATAGTCAAAATGATCAAAGAGGACTAGGCAGGGGTGCGAATAATTTTCCTCGTCGTAATTATCAAAATCAAGGATTCGAGGGTGGAAATCGATACAATCAGTCACATCAGAGAACAGACCGGTATCAGAACCGTAGGATGGTGGTTAGGAAGGGTCCTAATGATGATTCAGCAAAACAGAATTGGAGGCGTGTTGATTGCAACAGCGAAAGGCAAAGAAATGCCAATTTAAACTTTCAAAGAGATCGTAATGAGGCAAATCCTCCTAATAGAATTAGACTTAATTCATTGAGATTATCACCAGTTGAACTTCCGTATGTGCCGATTTTGTTGAATGATACTTTTTTAAAAGCGCTCTGGGATACAGGTGCGGAAAAGTCATTTATTTCAGAAAAACGTACCGGTCGTATTTTTCTTTCTGTCCTTTAAAAAAATCGTTAGATGAAGTAGTTACAGCTCAAGGGTCACAGTGCAGAAATTTAGGCACAGTTGAGTTGAAAATTAAAATAAGAGAATTTTCGCAGTTATGGAAATTTCATGTGATTGCTGAGATGAAAGATCCATGCATCATAGGTGTGGATTTTATGTCACATGCAGGGATTACTTTTGATTTTGTTAAAAAATCGTTGGTCATTCCGGATTCGAAAACGGAAAAAGTGGCTGTTATGTTGTCTAGAAACCCGTTAGAAAGTAATGAGGAACCTAAAGTGTCTTGTGCGGTGATTCGATCGTTAGTATTATCTTCTAGAGAACAGTTAAGAGAGGAACAGAGAAATGACCCGGAGC
Source organism: Trichonephila clavata (assembly GCA_019973975.1). NCBI lineage: Eukaryota > Metazoa > Arthropoda > Arachnida > Araneae > Nephilidae > Trichonephila > Trichonephila clavata. The sequence continues at coordinate 1,088 of BMAO01035622.1, read as the reverse complement.
TTGGCATATTATGAAATTTTGGAAAATCCGGACGATAGTTCTGTTAATGAATCGATCTGCAGAAATTGGTCCAATGACTTTAAAATCGTTGACGGTTTGCTATATTATGCAAAGTATACAACCACACTAGGTGAGTTAAGGGTATTTATACCTAAAACTTTACGTAAAGATGTTATGCGAGAATTTCATGACTCGCCTATGGCAGGTCATCTAGGCAAAAAGAAAACCTACTTAAAATTAAAGGACGCGTGTTATTTTCCGTACATGAGGAAATACATTTATAAATATGTAGCAACCTGCGACCAATGCCAAAAAGTCAATTATAAAAACGGATTACCAGCTGGTCAATTAATTCCCATAATAACGAATTTTCCGAATGAAATCGTGTCTTTAGATTTGTTAGGCCCATACCCTGCAACTAGTCCAGAACGCTATAGATTTATTTTAGTAATTACCGATAATTTTTCTAAATGGGTTGAAATAGTTCCCTTAAGGAAAGCTTCGGCTAAAGCAATTGCCAATGCATTTTTTGAGAATTATATTGCGCGTTATGGAGCTCCTGTAAAGTTAGTCACCGACAATGGTCCCCAAATGATATCCGAAGTTTTCGAGCAAGTGTGTCGCAGATTGCACATAAAACACGTTAAAACTGTGGTATATCGTCCACAAGCTAATCAAACAGAACGAGTCAATCGCACTCTTTTAAAAATGATTTCGAGTTTTGTCGCGGATAATCACACTAACTGGGATCAATTTCTGCAAGAGTTCGTTATGCAATTAGGACAGCAGTACATGAGACAACGGGTAAAACACCGGCGGAATTATTTTTAGGTCGAAATTTAATCGCTCCTTTTCAGAAATTAGTTATGGTAACTGATGGATCAGATTTAGTTTGTGGGAACATAGAAAGGTTGTTTGAGGAAGCTAGAGTTCATACAAAGCGCCAGCAAGAGAAGTGGGCGAAATATTATAATAAAAGAGGCGTGAAAATAATGTGAAAGTTGATGATCTAGTATTAGTTCAAACTCACCCGTTAAGTTCAAAATGTAAAAAAAATAGTAGGTAAATTTATGCCAAAGTTTGAAGGC
>BMAO01035621.1:0-135525 GCA_019973975.1 Trichonephila clavata | reverse complement strand
AGAGATAAAAAGATTCCGTTTTGATTTCTATGATAGAGATTTTTATTTAAAATCAAACAAAATTCGAGATATTTTCATTTTGAAATTACTGTATTAAAAAACTGCGGTAAGTTTTTTTTTTAAATATTTTCAACAGAAAACTTCCTTAGTAATATGTATATAAAGCAATAATTTTTAATTTTAAACTTGTAAAGAAAAAATAACTTTGTTATAATGAAAAATCAATAATTTATAGTTTTTTATAACATGAAAATAAATATTTTCATAAAAATTATTTCTTATATCATATATGAAGAACTAATTCAAACTTTTTAAAAAACATTCAACATTTTTTTCAAAATAAATAACACTTTACGTATACATACACTTCAAAGCCCGAAGTAGCAATACGCAAATATCCAGAAGCAGTAGCATCGTGTATAAATTTGGATAAATGTACTTAAAATTATAAATGTCAAAAAATTATAAGGGTTTTCATTTGTTTTCAAGACCTTAGAACTGGGAGTAAAATAAAAATCCTTCGTTACTGTGTCATAAAACAAGCAATAAAAGTTTTTGATAAAGTTTGAAATATTCAACCAATTTCTCTATTCATAAAATTGATAAGTACATTTCAACTTAATATTCCCTTAAACCAATGATTCCTAAAGGGGTCTATATCGACCCCCAGGTGTCTATAACGACCTTCAAGGGTTCCACTACAGTGAAAAAACAATTTGAGGGCCCATGAGGTGTAAATGGGGAGGAGTATCAAATAAAAATCATATTTTGTATTTTTTATATATTTGCCAGATTTATTTACTAAATTTAATGAGGTTAATTTGTAGCTACAAAGGGACAACATAAATTTTATTAAAAAAAAGGCCATCATTTCAACGTTTCTTGCCAGAATTAAGCCAAAGGAGCATAATATTGGACTTCGCGGATTTTCCCAGTTTCTCCATTGGCCACAGATAATCTACCAGAAAAGTGACGTTTTAACCTACCAACATTTAAGTGCCCTTTATTCAGATTTTGAAACTAGGTTTGAAAATGCTTTAACTATCGTAATTATACAGAAGGCAACGAGTTCTAATGGTCGCATTGAAAAAAAATGTTACATTACAAGAGGAAATTCTCGGAATATACAGTAACGGATATCATAAAGTAAAGTTTAGAAATAGATTTCGGCATTTTTAATTTTAAAAAAATATATCTGTTATTTATCCCCAATTATGGAGTACTGTGAGAAAGGTTTTAATTGATTTTCTCACTGATAAAGAGTTTCAGCGTGATTGCCAGTATCCAAAATCAAAAGAAAGAAAAAGTAGTAGTAGACACTAACTGGGGAGATTTAGGGTTAAATCTGACAAGATTGATGCCAAAAGTTGAAAAATTGTTATTGAAGCTCCAGATTCATCCCTATTATTATAAACATTTGTTTGTTGATCAGTTATTTTATCTACTACTTAAATTTTATTTTAATTGACATGTGTTTCTTAAGTTTTAAACATTATACTTCACTACAGTTAGAAAATTTAAATCTTTTAAAGTATCTCTATACCAGCTGTCAAAAACACATTTAAGTTGATAAATTTTGCAAAAATTCAACAATTGCAGGGAAAACCGAAAACCATGGGAAAGAGTCTATCAGACAAAATGTTTGTGAACCTCTACCTTTAACCCAAAACAGTTTTAATTGATCCTGCTTTTTCTAAACTATCATTTTCATTTCGCTTTTCGTGTTAGTAACACGAAATTATTAAAAAAAACTCTCCCTTTTATCCAAACCAAATTTTACTGATTTCCACTCAAGCATAAAATGCATTTTTGCAGACAATTTTGTCAGTCAGTCACGATCCATTTGTTTTTTGTTTTTTTTTCCTTACGAATTTCTATAATTTCATTTTAAATATTTCTCTAAATCTGGGACTTTTTTTGCAGAAATTGGACTGGTGTAGTATCATCCCTTATCCTTATCATTGAATTCAACAAATTTTCTTCCTAATTCTAATTTATAAATTTCATTATTGTATCATTTGAAGTAATTTATATTATCTAAATTTAAATTTTTCTTATTAATTTTAACACTGGTTAAAGTAAACTCATAATTGTTATTATCATGTAATTGCAGGGTCGTAGCAACCCCCGTATCAATGATATGGGGCCTCCAAACTACAGGGGCCCCAAAATCTGTAAGTAAAAAATCGTAAAATATTAAGGGATTCTAAACCAGGCCACCAAGGAATTTTTGACACAGTGCCTCCTCAGAACTGGCTACGCCAGTGAGTAATTGATTGCAGATTAGAGCCCTATACGTGTTCCGTTGTCTATCTCCAACGACATTGGCACTCAAGTAATTCATTTGAAAAGTTTCCTGATGTTTTTTATGGCAACGCGACGAGATTCAATAGACCTGCTATACACATGGGGCATTACATTTCGAATTTATCAGGAACCTCTTTTCTGCTGGGCTTCCTAAGAACACCATAATTATAACAAGTTCATTAGAGCCATGTACTAAGAGTGAGCCTACTAGTATCATCAAGGTCAAAGGGCTCAAGACTATTGTTAAATATCCAAAAGATGATTTGTGTTTGCCTATACAGACGGCGTTTCAGATGAAACATTCTTGAATGGAGGTTCGGGGGTATTTATGACCACTCCATGTGATGCAAACTACCAACGAGTAATCGGTGCTGGTGCCATTGTCTCTTGCTTCACTTGTAAACTTCGAACGATAATTGAGGCTCTTGATCTATATGAGACTCTCCCTATTCTAGAACAGGCTAAGGGTCTCGTCATTTTCTGTGACTCAAAAGCAGCCCTCCAGGCAATTCTAAAAGGAGGTTCAGGGATTACTGAAAAGATTTGCTCTCGCCTGTTTAGATTATAGGAGTTAGATAAAGTTTGCTTCCTCCAATGGTTACCAGCACATGTTGACATTACAGGCAATGAAAATGCTGATAAACTGGCGAAAGAAGCTAGAAATCTTAATAATGACAACTTTTTCAACGTTACTTTATTGGACGCAAATGCAGTCACAAATTCCAAATTCAGAGAGAAGTCAATTCCTGCAAAGCATCAAATCTGGAATATAAGTGGAGAGTGCCTTATGGCAAGGATTATTGCTAGGCTAAGAACAGGTCATCACAGAGGAATGAAGTTTGATAGGGATGGTAGAAGAACATATAAGAATTGTGATAACTGATTAGATACTGAGCTACTGTTTAGATACCTGCTCATATTTTGACTGTCCAGCTGTTCTTGTTGCTCTGCAAGAAATAGAGTATTTTTCTCGTCATCAAACCTCTATGTGGACAATATTTCACAGATTGCCAGAACAATCATCTGGACCCATGGTATTGTTTGATTTGGTCCCGTAATGGATACGACATCATCATCATTATCATTACATTTCGAGAATCGTTTGGGAATTCAACATTCCTTGATCCATTGTGTCGAGAATGTGCTGAGAATATTATAATTTCACAATGCAACGACCAACCGTGTCTACTTAGAGACCGATACCCATGACGTCTGCGTAGAACAATCAGAATTACTATACAAGAAACAAATAAGACAATGAAGACATCGCAGCGAAATCTGGTGTTCCTGAAATATGGCAGCAGAAGACCGACTTGAATGCCTTTACTGACGGACATCCCAGCTACTGTAGTGCTCTACTGGAATTTACTGGTTAGACCTTAGATGACAAAAAAAAACGTTTGCTTGTGGTAAGAGGAATCACTATTCCAATTAGAATGAACTTTTAGAAGGATTCAAGTGAGGCGCAATCCCCACGAAGCCTTTGGTTCAAATTTTAAATAAAACACTGCAGACACTATATATATCATGTCGTAGCTTGTACTAGGCCCTCTGGTCAAACTGAACCGACCTTCGACTGCGCTTGTTTATGTTGAGTTACTTGGAGATCCTTGCAGCCCTTCGTGGATTTCATATATCGATACAATTATGGAATTATCCAGAAGCTCAATCTTCATTGTCAATTGACCCTCAACATTCGCGACTGATTTGAGGATCATTCTGAACAGTTAAACACAAAGAATCGTTATGCAATCTGTATTGTCAGACATGAACCCCATCGCACATGAGCGAGACATGATCGAAAAGTCAACATATGCAGAAAATCATATATTGGAAACTATATCGCAATTATGGGTGACTGGAGGAATTATTCTTTATGGAACTTCTCACGACTTACTGGGTTCAATCCTTTATCGAAATTTGTTTGTAGATCTTTACGAGTAAATCTAATTATAGCGTTTTTGCTGTTCTTTAATACGAGCTATGATTAGGTATTTTAAAATACATTTTACTATAGTTTATGTCTCTATTTGATATTTAATAATGGATTTAGAAGATTACCCATTGTAATATTCTGCATTCTATTTAACCCCGCAACGCAGTTCTCACCCTATGTTTATAGCTACTGAAGCACCCACCTTGAAATTTTTGTATTTCTTTAATTCAGAGTCTTGAACCTCTCTTTCTATAATTATATTTATATTTCTATAATGTCACTTGTCTCTGCTCTCCCCCTTCCCTCCTCTCTATTTATAACATGGTATGGGCACATACATATGTATCTGGTTACAATTTATCTTACAGGGATTAATTTCTTGACATATTATTAGAATTGTTAATATATCAAGAAATATTTTATTTTGTTAGCTGGTTTATGTTGATAAACAAACATTTCAAAGCAAGCAAATAGAAAGCAAGAGAGAAACACGTACAGATCATCAATAGCAGGTCTAATTACTTTGGGTGGCACGCCCAATTCCTTGTTTTCAGTTTTGTGAGCTTCTTATCAGAAAAAGAATGTCCTACTTTCCATATGACTTGATTGGTTGAAGTTAGTAGGTTGTCTTTCTATTGCATCACCACTTCGGGGAATGCTCAATCCCATTCCAATTGCGATTATAGTTATTCGAAAAAGTACAGGTTATTGAAAATTATTAAAGCAATATCCTGAACAATTCAGGCTCCAAAATATGTAAAGCAATGGAAGAAGGAACTATACGTGCATATATAAGTAAACAGATTTGAAGCGAATAGATTTTACAAAATAAAATAATTTTATGTATTTTAATATAGATCCTTGTTCCTGATTTAGTTAAGGTATCTGAACACGTTGAAATGAGCAAATTCGGTCAAAACACATTTTTTAAATTTTTTTTTTATTTAATAAAACTATCTTTTGGCTTTACAGAACATACTTTGTTTTTTTTCTACGCTATCTAGAGGTCAAGTTACAATCAATTTTATAAAATTAGAACAACCTATAATATGGGTCTTTAATCTACCAAAATGGGTCATTTAAATTATTCAAAATCTATCATGGCGAGTCTGATAACTCAAAATGTTATAAATGCATTCTAATAAAAAATTTTGAACATTATATTTATATTATTTTCTAGAGAATGTACTAAAATATTTCTTATTGTATGAATAGTTTCTGAGTTAGGGCCTGTTATTTAAATAATGGTCTCAAAAAGAATGTCACACATTTTTTATAATATTTGTTCGAACAGCTCTAAAAATTTTTAACTTTTATAAAACATTAAAATTTTAGTACATTCTCAACATAATTGCATCTAATTTGTTTTAGTAACACTTTTACTTATATAAGTTTATTACTTTCTTCTCTATCGCTTTACAATTTTTTAAAAGTATTACTAAAATTTCACTTATAATTGTGACTTTTGTAAAATTTAGATATATGTTTTAAATATTGTTAGTTCAATACTTGAATCTATTGGTATTGATTCTAGAAAAAGCATTTATAATGTTTTAGTATGCTATTTTTTGAAAAAGTACTCCGAACGTGTTCGGATACCTTAATAAATATGATGAATATGTAACTAATTCATGTTTTTTTAATCAAAGTTGGTGTTTTTCCCAGTTTATCATTTTACAACTTTTGTTTATTATTTATGTTAATTTATTTAGCAATAATATTAGTTATTTAGTAAATATATAAGGACACTTATTTTTACATCCAGACAGAAATGAACTATCTTAATTAAATGATGCATATTGTAATGTTTTCCTTCATTAATGAATCAGACAATATTCTTTATGAAGAATTATTTGTAGCCCAAGATGGCTGACAGTAGCAGTTTTACATTCACTCGAATCATGTTCTGGAGTAATGTTTGAAAGACGCGTTTCAGCCTCCATGGAGCCGATCACAAATTATTCAGTTTTCCTTTTCCTGCCATCTTACTTTTTTGTGATTTTTTAAAAGCATCTTGCATTTTGCCTTTTCTTTTCAACTTTTTGAAATGTCGTTATCGGAAATAAAGATGTCTTCTTGTCTCTTTGATGGCATTGCAGGGAATTAATGCTTTTCCTTCTTTTAGGTAACTTCTTTCAACAAAGCCCCCTCCTCCTCAATGAGGTATTTAAAAAAAGAACGTTGTGCATCACCGACGTTATTTTTTTAAGCATTTGGCTCTTATTTGATTAGCCTGACTTCGTTTTTATGACGTATAATGCGTTCTGTTTTACATCAAGCTTTTTCTACAGCTAATGACATGTATTTATCGCTTTTGACAACAAAAATAAATTTGAGTTTCCTTACATGCTTCACTTAACATTTTATTGTCATCTTTCTTAGGGTCCCTTTTTAAAAGCTATTTGCAAATGTGATGTGCTTACATAATGTTGTGCCATTTTTTTTGTGTGTGTGTTCTCTAATAAAAATGTGTAGACACAAAAATACAAAAATCAACTTATGTTGTTATCGTTCGAATTCTCAAATTCAAAATGATCTTGTTATGATCATGTCTGATCATGTCTGTATATTTCAGAAGGTTACATTAACATTTTAAGTTAAAACTAAAACGAACTTTTACTATCCGAATATTATTAGATGATTAGAGAATAAATGCAGTGTGTGAGAGTTTGAATGTGAAAAATATATTAATCTCTATAAAATACTTTTGTTGAAATATTTCAACTTTTTCTATGGACAAATCTGCTGATGATTGGTTGGTCAATTACTTATAAGCCTCGCATTTAGAACCTATATTAAAGTAACAAACAACGGATCTGGTAGTTCTGAACTATGGTCAAGTGATGAGAACAACATTTGAGCGGTCATACTTTTTTCTTAATTTCCAAAGTGAAAACTTAACAGAACTTGCTGATGACACTGACAATGATTAGGGATTAAAATATTTGAAACTATTATTCGATTATATTATTCGATTATATATTATTATTACATCCAGTGCAATGAGCAGATTTTTAAACTATTTCTTTAAATATTTAATATAGTTTTACAGGGCACATTAAAAGTACTGTAACGTGCACTAAATACTGATTGTCAGATATTTCAATGATTTGTATTCAATGGGTTGCAGTTTCAAGATTTCTGAAACCTAGTTTAAAAAATTAAAGGACAACATATTGGGGTTTTTTCATAATAAATATGCCATGATATCAAAAGCTAAATGACGGTGTCGTAAAGGAATAGAGAGATGTCAACTCAACAGTAGACTTTATGAGGGTATAAAAATCATGATTGTCAACAGGGACGTCTTAAGGCAGGGGCCAACTGGGCCCAGGACCTCGGCCACGAGGGGAGCCTCGTCTCGTCCTCAACTCATCCTTAATAAAATCACGAATTCGAATAATTTCAACGGTCAAATGTTATTTCTGGTTGTATTCTTCGAAAAATTGGGAATTTCGAACAATATGTCAACTGGTTACATGTGATGACCATCAGCCATGTATAGTCCATGCATATCCATACACCATTATTACTCATTCACTCAAAAGGTGGTAGTCGGTCAAGCCGTTTTGTGCGATTGTAAGTCATGCCCATTTATTTGTTTCGGGCTATTGTTTATACGAGTTTTTGACAACGTATGTTATGTACTGTCTACTTTTAGGGTCATATATACGTCATTCATTTGTGTGGAGGCCCGGAGCCTACTTTTGTATAGAGGCTTGCATAAATAATAACAGCAGCTTGCTTTTTACTCTCTACATGCATTCAGTATATAAATTTAGCTTATTTCTGTCGTTGAACTAAGCTTCTGCGCACTTAAATAGAATGTTTTTATTGTTTATTGTAAACTATTAGATGAAGATTCAGTTCGGTCTTCAGCTACATAGATAGTATTTGATTTATTCTTTCTCTAACATTTTTTCTACCATTTAGGTAAGATATAATTAAAAGTTTTGAAAAAGCAGACACTCAAAGGTATAAAAGTAAATTTTTATAAAACTAGCCGTGTTATCAACCCCCTTTAATTGTTATTTCATGGTGTTGTGTAATTACATATTGTTTATGAGTTATTGGAATCTAAATCCAAATATTAAACTTAAGATTGTACTCAAAAACATTTTATAGCCTTCGCTTTTTGATTTAAAAATGACGGGATTTGAATTTGAAAAACGAACGTATATTTATCTTTTACGTCCTGTAACCCCCTTTTTCCCCTTCGTAGCCGATTTCCTCAAAACCCGATATTGTAACTCTACTTAACTAAAAATACATGCATGCCAAATTTCAAGTCTATAAATCGATTTTTTTAATTAGAATTTTTTTTATTTATAAGAACCACGCAGCAGCATTATAATGTCTCTTTCTGTATTACTTTTCCCCCTAATTCCAGACACAGTACGTCGTGCCAAAAGAACAGAAGTCTATCTTTCTAAATAAAGCAAAACCAAGGCTTTCAGCCACTCTAACCACAAAACACAAGAAACTATCTCCTCTTGGTGCAACCCAAACCCTGTGAGTCGGGCTGAAAACAAAGGAACTTCCCTTCATTTTCACAAAATTCAGTCCAGCGTCTTTGCGCTCCAAATCCAAGGAACCCCTATCCACCTTTTTCTGATTGCCATCCACCTTCCTTCCTCAATAACAGTAACCTTCCCCGCGAATTCGGAGAACATCACCAAACTTTGAAAAAATTCTACCGTTAACAGTAGCCAGACACGACACGTAGCCGCCAAGATATTAAGCATACATCTGAAACCAAAAACTGACTTCTGTGGCATACTTTTTCCTTAAGCTACACTACTACATACACAGATACACATATACACAGCAATGCAACAACTGGAAAATAACAAAATACGATTTACCTTATAAATACTATACTAGAAACGTATACGTAAATACAAAATCAGCACATTCACATAAAAAAAGTATTATTAAGCATTATCCACACAAAAAAAATGTTGAACAATAAAGAAAAAACAGCTTAACAACAAAGAATTACACATAGGAAAATTCACCAAATCTAAGTAACTAATAATCAAGAAAGGAATTAAGATTTATGATACAAACAATGCTCTCCAAAGATCAACTACCTTCTTTCCTCAAAAATAGTAACTTCCCCGCGGTTGTGGAAAACGTCGCCAAACACTTAAAAAAATCTACCGCCAACAGTAACCAGATACTACAAGCATGCTTGCCAAATATCAAATCTGCAGGTCTAAAAGTTCAAAAACTGAAATTTTTTTTATCTATAACGCCCCCTCAACTCTCCTTGGAAGGCGATTTCTGCAAAACCCCACTCTTGGTTTGTCTCTGTTCAACAAAAGAAACATGCCTGCCAAATTTTGAGTCTGTATGCCTAATAATTTCGGAGATCTTATGATCAGTGCGTGAGTGAATGATTTACTTTTTTACTATTTATGGATAGATGAATCCAAATGAATTCTGATTCAATAAATAGTTGCATGTTTATATGTGAAACGAGAAATTATTTCTGCAAGGTGTGACACAAAAAAAGAGACTAAGAGTGTACCTTGGGTAAAGAGTGGAGTTTGTAACAACTGTTTTGGTGACGTCATCCCACGCACTTCCTCTATCCATGTGGCTATTTTCGCCTTAATCGATCACGAAAGTTGGAAAAACTCCGTCATTGAGTGAATACGTTCAACTGCACGGAAAAATGTCGAATAAACATCAAGCTTCTTATAAAACTTAAGAAATTAGCCAGAAAACATTAAAAATATTAACCAAGGCTTGTGCAGATGAAACTTTGTCTCATGCACATGTATTTGAATAGTATAAGAGGTTTTTAGGAGGAAGAGTCAGTGAAGAAGATGATGAACTTGCTGGGCGACCAGGGTCAGAGATAACAGACCAAAACATTGCCAAAATTCGTGATGTGAGGGGGGTTCCCACTCACATCAGTGGCCAGACTGTTAATCAACACTACTACATTGAAGTGCTAAAAAGACTTCGTGAAATAATTAGTCAAAAACAATCAGAATTGGGGAGTGATAAATGGCTGTTGTACCAAGACAATGCACCCGCTCCCACGGTCTTATCTGTCAAGCCGTTTCTGACCAGCAAGAAGGTTACTGTGATGAGCATCCTCCTTATTCACCTGATTTTGCCTCATGCGACTTTTTTATTTACTACAGTTAAATCTTGCTTAAAGGGAATCAATTTTACCTCAGTTGAAGAGGTTCAGGCAAAAAACGGTGAATCTCCTGGAGGGTCTTTTAAAAACCCAGTTCCAGAACTGTTACTAGCAATGGCAGCACTGAATGCAAAAGTGTGTGAATGCTGAAGGGAACTACTTTGAAGGTGATACTGTCATGGAGAACTGATTATGTAAGTACAATGATTTATTGAACAAGTCTCGGTTTTTTTGTGTGTGTGTGTTTTTTTTTTTTTTTTTTTTGTTGTGTTTTTTTGTGTGTGTGTGTGTGTCACACCTCGTATGTGTATCATGACAAACTCTTACATTTTTACTTTATTAATAATTGAAAAAATAGAAGATATCTGTTATGCTATTTTGTTTGATTAGAACAAACCTGTATCCCTTAAAGATTCATTGTATATTTTTTATTAATTACTAGCTAATGTTTATATATATATTACCCTAAATCCCATTTCTAGCATTTAATTCAATTACGAATGAGAGAAAAAAATTCAAACTAAAAGCATTAAACTATTAGTTTAAAAGAGCATATTTAACCGTGAAGCGCAAATGTAAAATCCATTTTTTTAAAGTATTTTTCTAGATAATTACAACAATTTATATCTAAGTGTTTTTGATTATTATTTTTGTGCAAAAACCTCTGAGCAGAAAAAGTAATACAAAAGGCACTGAAGAAAAAGAAATATTTATTACGTTTTCTTTTGAAATAGTAAAAAAAAAATCTAATCTCCCGTATAAAATTAAACTTACTAAATTATCCAAACTATTATATACTTTTTGTTGCATACATTTCCATTAACTTAAGTGCACTTGAAGTGAAACGAGTAGATAAAGTAGAGTAAAAAGCAAAACGAATTATTTCTAAGATTCCAAATGCATTTAAAACAAGGGATAGCCAATTTTTCCTTCCCAGACAGAAGTATAAAAATAAAGAGAATGGAAAAAGATCTTTCCATTTTGAAACAAGAACTCATTTCATTCTACACGACTTGCAACCGCTGTCCCCAACGTAAATCCAAAACCAAATCAAATCTTTATTCCAAAGTTTCGAAATATTTTCACATCTCCCTTTAAAAACGATGTTCCGTGGTGCTATGGATATATCCATCGAGAAAAAAAAATAAGAAGAAGGCCCGAAGAAAGATAAAATCGAACGTGCAACATTACCGCTATTTTACCGATTACAATCGATGGCTTTATGACAGTGGTCTCACACTCGGAATGATGTAAAATCCCCCCACCATGTGGCGCTCGCCCGTGTTTTTACGATTCTAGCATTGCCAACAGTAAGGGGAAATAATTCGCAAGGAAACGTTACACGTTTTCCTCCCCTTCTACTTTTTCGCGTTGTTAAAACCAGCTGCTCAACCCCCCGCGAGCGTTTTCTTTATACTTATATCTATCGACATATATTTTGAAAGGCTGGGGCGCTTAGCAGGGCGTAAATCGTCATTAAAATGGCCGCGTGGTTGAAGCCCTTGTTGAGACAATAACCACTCACCTATATCATAAGCTGTACGTTATATCTCTATACCTCTCTCGGATTGGTAACATTTTTTTTTCACTCCTTAGGGCACTCCTTTTTTTATTATTACTCCGTGTTATATTGTCCGAAACGTTCCGACGATAGACGGGTGAGTGGGTATTTTCAAAAAGGGTGGCGAGAATTCAATGAAACGTGTAGTTTTAACAGCTCCGCGCCGCCCCATTCTGCAGCGACAGGGCTCAATCGGGCGACCATAATGGGGCGACTCCAGATCGTTCAGCGCCTTTCCACCGGCGTGATTAACGGTCAACAATCCGTGTCGCGACTCGTGTTTCTACGGTGTAAAGAGTGAAAATTAAAACCCATGTTTCTGGATACACCGTTAAATCGCAGAGGAGAAGAGAACTTTGAAGTATGTCACATGAGGCCGGGGCGTTTTCCGCACAGACCAGTTGCTCGAAATGGGGCGCACCCTCCAGCTGTGGCACACGCCCGCCTCTGCGGAATTAATTTCCCGAGTAATATAGTTTTCTGGAACAGAAGCACAAGCGCCATGCAAATGAGTTTTACGTCTAATTAACTGTGCGCCCCTCTTAACTGCGTCATTCGCCGGACTCGATTTTCTGTTTATGGGGGGAGGGGTCCACGGCGGAAATGTTTAAAATTCTCTCTGGCATTTATTTAGGCTGTTCAAACAATCGCGACCGATTTGCAAATGCAGAACGATTGAGGCCTTAAAAGCCATTCCTCGCGATCTCCGCGACCATAAATCTTCCCCCGGAGAAAGATTCCCTTTGACTTAATTAAAAGGATTCTACGAAACCGGGGCGTTTCGTTTGCCGACATTATGCCCCCCTCTTCAATATGGATTAATCATCCGAGATGCCCCGGCAAAAATTACTCCCGATTTCTTGAAACGGCCGACTCGTGATCTTTGGAGAGATGAGATTGAAACGACGATTGGCACGAATTGGTGCCTCTGTATGGATAATTTGTGCCCTTCATGAATTTCGCTCTTCGTGAGATTCATCGCGGAATGGCTTTTGCTAGTGCTTAGATGGATAAAGTTTTGGTTGCGAGAGATATTTGTCAGGTTGTAAAATGAAGTGATACAGATCGTGTTGCTCGAGTTTGTTTTCCTTCTTGGCGTTTCTGCGAAAAAGATTAACAGACGCTTTAATGCAATGCCAATTCATTTTTATTTGTTACTTAATAAATATTTTCTATAATAAAACTTCTTTACATAGACATCGAACAAGTGTGTTTCTTATACTTTATAGTGATTTACAGTTCATTAAAATGTGTGTTTGGGGGATTGATGACTATTCAATATATACTCCAATGAAAAAATATCAATATTAAAAATGAGAAGAGAAAAAAATAGTTAAAATTTAATTGAACTTATTGAGCTGTGGGATTTTTAAATTTGTATAGAATTAGATTTGATTACTATTATTTGAACTTGTAATTTTAGAACTGAAGATTTCATTTTAGTTTAAGTCACACACTGAAGCAACACAAGGATTATTGGTAGTGTACCTTGTATTTTAAACCACGATCAAGGGACGAAGATGATACCTGAGTTATCATCCCCCCTCCTCCTCTCTACCCAAACATTTTCCCATCATGCCAACGCGAGGACTTTGAGCCTCTTCATCAGGAGTCTGCAACCTATGACCCTGGTGCCACATGTGGCACGTGGTACAATTCTCAATGGCACTCTACACTACTCAGTGGTGTAACCCCCTGAAAACTCAGGATTAGGGCCCCGTCCAAATATGTACTTAGCGTCAGTCAAGCTTTGGGCCACCTAGAGTCCCTGGGCTCTCCGCAATGCGGGGGTGAATGTTACGCCATTGACACTACTCTACAAATTTGTCAATTTTTGAGTAGATGGAAGTTTTATAAATTTGTAATGTAATCTAAAACATAACACAAAAGATAAATTTGCAGTGATTTTGTAAATTTTTGAATGTCATTGCTGGAGAAGAGAGAAAATTGCAAGTACTTCGCTTTCTACATTTGATTATACATATTAAGTATCTGTCATTCCTCATATGAAGAATATATTTCGAGTCTGCAAAGAATTTTTTTTTTTTACATCTGAATGCTCAGAATCGTATCAAATTGGAAGGCACAAAGTATGGCCTTGATTTTGCGATATGAAAGTAGAGCAGTGTAAGCACTAGGTTCACACACATTAAAATTTTTATTTATCTTTTTCAATTATAATGAAGGGTAATACTTATATTTTATTTTGTCTATTTCTTATTATATTATATATTTTTAAACATATTTATTAAAAATATGCTTAAAAATATATAACATACGTACAATTTTAATTTTTTTTAAATTTTTGTTGCAGAAATAGTTATATTTCATGCTGTTTACTTTTGTGTTATATTTAATTGATGCATAATTAATGTATAATAAAACTATAAATCTGTATTATTGACCTCTGTTCTCCAACTCTGCATGCAATTATCACGAAAAACGAATTGTTTCAAACATGTCCTTTTGTGTGGCACGCTGGATCATATTGGTAGATTGGTTTGGCACGCTAATGTTTCAAGGTTGCCGACCCCTGCTCTACATATTAAACGTGCATCAGCCCCTCTACAGGGTGGGTCTTCGGAGGAAGTGGGTTTCGAACTCGCGACTTGACAACGTCGGCCACGAGTTTGCCTCCTCGACCATTTAGAATTGTAGAAGAACCATATTTATTCAGGATACGTTAAAAATTAAATTTGTTATTTTTTTAACCAAAAAATATCGAAGGTTTTCAGCTTCAAGTCTATAGAATAATCAAACAACTTAACAAGTTGTAGCTAATTCAGCGTTTCTCAAACTGTGGGGGGACGCCCCTTGGGGGGGGCAAGCATATCGAGAAGTCCAAAATATAAGATTTAAAATAATTATTAACAATTTATTGAAAAGAAGCAAAACAAAATATATTCTGACATGATAGAAAATAAAATGCATATTCACACTGATATGAGATACTTATAAATGTATCAGTACGGCAAAATTACTTGATAATTAATTTATTCAATTCTTACTATTAGCTCACTCTCTCCCTATATATACATGTATATTTATATATCTTGTTAAAATTTTCAATCGGACACTTGATGCTAATACAGTTTTTCAAATATTAATTTATTAATTACCGGTTTTCGACGCCAACATAGATTCGTCTAAGTTGTTGTAACAATGTAACTCTATTAAAACAAGGACAAAAGTTAGCGTCGAAAACCAATTTTTCAACCAAACTAGCCAAACCGGGTGTGCATTATTACAACAATGCAGACAAAATTCATGCTCATATATATCTTGTTCAAATTTTCAATCGTTAATAAAATACTTTCTATTTATCCATTCAAAGTAGGAATTGGCTTAAAAAATGTTTTTTATATTACTTTTCAATACTAAATTAAAAGCAAATTTAGTAAACTACTAGTGACTTCTATGAGCTTGTCATATTCAAAACATAAAACATATCTTGATAATCTGTGCAGTTTATAATTAAAGTCGCATTGCAGTTTTAGCGCGTATAAGTGCATAATTATTGTATAATAACTTAGACATATAATTATTCTTTTTTTTTTCGTATGTGAATAAATATTTTTGGAAAAGAATATTAGTTCGTTCGATTTTTCATTAGTGACCACTCTGAATTAACATGAAGTCTATTGATGATGGGCTCGTGTTGCTTCGTCTCAGGTGGCGACGACTACACCTGATCTTGTACACCAGGGGTGGCCAAATTACGGTACCTGTGTCATAGTGTGGCACGGGGGAATTGTAACAGTGGCACGTGAAGACTTAATGAAAATATAATAAATTTTATTAAAATGCAATTGGCTTAGACACTTTAAAAATTATTTTGTTGTTGTTGTCGTGTTGCCTGAGCTAGCTTGTATTTCTACACGATAGATGGCGACTCCACCTATCTCCACTTCCCCAATTTAGACATGGAACTGGATGGGAAGGAAATGTTCTCCAGCCCCCTGCACCCGTAGTTTCTGCTGCGACCGCCTACAAGACTTTCGGACCCCCTGACTTAACAAGCACGTACTCCGTAATTGCTCGGAGGGTATTTGATGGCATCGGACATCGAACCCAGGCCTTCCGGTCTGGAGTCCGATGCTCTAACCACTAGGCTCTTTTTTATTTTTTACCTGAAAAAGTTAATCAAAAATAAAGTAGAAAATTTATTAGCAGTAAAACTTAAGTATTCATTATATTATTTTAAATTTTTCGTAACTAGACTTGCATAATCCCGTAAGTCAATAAGTAACATTTTTTCAGCTTTTTATATGCTGTTGATTGTAGGAAAAGTTGGAAGTGGCACGTATAATGATTTATATTCTGATAAAGGCACTCTTACCAAAAAGGTTGGCCAACCCTGTTGTGCACTATTCTAAATGCTTCTCTCCCTTGCCAGCAAGAGGACTTTGAACCCAAGCAAATTTAACGTGCATCAACCTCTCTAAAACAGTGGATCCTATGCAACACCAAGATTCGAGCCAACGACTTGACAGAGGTACAGTCAGAGTCGCGACCTTGACTAAGCGGTTACCAATGAATACATTCAGACCTCTATTTAACGAAGTCGCTAAATCCCGAAAAAGAGTTCTTTATGTGGAAAATTCGTTAAATAGGGATTCATCCTTTAATACGTATCCTCATATTACGAACATCTATATTGTGAATTTTCTATATAGCGAACTTTTTTCCTAGAACCAAGAACACATTTCACGATTTTCTTCTTAAAATAACTTCCTTATAGCGAAGTGCGTTTTCTATGTAACGAGCTTTTTTTCTCATGATTCAATTTTTTTTCTCCCTCTTTTTAAGGTATCCGAACACGTTCGGAGTTCTTTTTAACAAAATAGCATATTTAAACATTATAAATGCTTTTTTAGGACTCACTTCTAATAAATACTAATATTTAACTAACAATACTTAAAAATAAATTACCTAAATTTTGCAAAAATCACAATTATAAGAGAAATTTTAGCGATATTTTTGAAAAACTTCAAAGTAATTAGAGAAAAAAGTAATAAACTGAAATAAGAGTAAAAGTATCACTAAAGAAAATAAGATGCATATCTAGAAAATGTACTAAAATTTTAATGTTTCATTAAAATTTGAAAATTTTAGAGCTGATTGAGTAAACATTTTAAGAAATGTGACATTCTTTATGGGACCATTATTTAAATAACAAGCCATAATTAAAAAATAAATCATACAGTAAGAAATATTTTAGTACAGTCTCTAGAAAATAACATAAACATCATATTCAAAATGTTTTATAGAAATACATTTGTAATATTTTGAGTTATCAGACTCACCATGATAGATTTTGAGCAATTTAAAAATGTGTCCATTTCTGGTAGATTAAAAATCCACTTCCACATTTTTTCTAACTTCATAAAACTGATTGTAAATCGGGCTCTAGATAGCAATGAAAAAAAAAAGCTATGTTTTGTAAAGCTAAAAGATAAGCTCTATTCAATAAAATAAAATAAAATATCTGTCTTGAACGAATTTGGTCATTCTCAACGTGTTTGTATACATTAAAGTAGTTATTTACATTTCAAGTTATTTATTCTCTCTTTAACACATTTTATGGTGGTCATAAATCTTGATCGATTTTTTCAAGATTTAGCAACTTTGTTATGTGGAGGTCTGACTATACTTTATAAACCGCATAAAACAAATTTTAAATTCATAAACACTATAAATTATTTTTAAAAAAGCAATTATATGTTCACACTTTTTTGAAAATTAATATGTATCCATTTTATATATCTTAGCCATCAAAAAGTAATCTGTAAGAAAAATAAAGAAAAAAATATTATCCAGGAGTAACACTGTATTTTCAACTTTAAAAAATAATTTTTTATTAAAATTAATGATTTTTTAACGACATTTTATATTTTAAAGGGACATGGTACGATTTAAGTAAAAAATTTTAATTTAAGGATTTTCAAAATTTTTTTGGTTGCCTCCTATGTGTGTATACTATGTAAAACAGATTTTGTGCTCAAAATTTCATAAAAAGCTAAGCATTTAACTTTTTAAGGAAAAAGATTTGTGAAGTGATTTTAAAATGCTACTCCTCTTACAAAAGTTTACATACACGCATCGAATTTCATTTACAGGTACGTCAAACTATGCATAACAAAAATTGGTATAGGTTTTGCGATAACATGATTGATATTCGTACAAAACTTTTTTTTTATGAATGCTTATTGAAAATTTCTTAAAAAATTTACAAATTCTGAGTTCAATTATTTTTTAAAAAATAAGTATTGCTTTGATTCAAAAATGCATACCAACTTTTGTTACATGTACTATTAGCAATAGGTAAAAAAAATTCAGAGCGTTAGGTACAATATAAAAAAAAAAGCCTTAACATTTTAAATGAAGACAAACTAGTCATTTTATTTTTCTGAGGTAAGTAAGTTTAAAGTTTTGATTTGCCATAGTAATGTGAATAAAAACGAACGCAAAAGCTATCATAATTCTGTGTTTTTTAAGTTTAGAGCTTTCAAATGTTGTCAGGTTATAGAAAAGCATATAAAAAATGATTTAAGCTAAAGAAATTAAATTTGATTTTTTGACCGATTTTTGTCAATTGAATCGTACTGTGTCCCCTTAAGCCTGCAAGTAATTTTAAATACGCATTTTTTATAACCAGTAATTTTAAACACGCATAACCACTTGCGTCCTTAAATTTAATTACTGGCAAAATCTGTTAATTTTATTTGAGCGTTTTGTTTGAAAATTTATGTCAATTACATTGCTCTAGGTGAGTTAGGCACCTGGTAAAACCAGTTCAAGGTCATTGATCACCATAAAATGGAATAATTGTGAAAATAATTTGAAATATTTTTAAAATAGGGACGAAAAAAATCGAATCACAAGAGAAAATCTTCGTTAAGGTATCCGACTGATTGCGACAACTTTTTTTTTTTAAAAAGGAGATATGGGGATATTTTTGTTATTTTTAGATTTGTTTAGTGCATTTTAAGAAAAATATGCTAAAATTAAGAATAGAAAAAGAAATTATTATTACTAAAATGGGGAAAAAATAGGTAAAAATTGACAAAAAATAGCATAAACGTGGCCCATTCTGCACCAAAGATTTATAAACAAATTTTCAATTTTTTCAATTTAATGTGTTGCTATATTATTCAATTTTAAAATGTCCTTCACGAGATAAGAGATATTTTCTTTTTTACAAAAACTAGAGCACTTTATCTCGGTTACTATATGAAAATGCTTAAAAAGACAGTGATTATATTCTCATAAGGGACTGTAAATGTTGTAATAAAACAGTGATTGATAAATCTGAAGGTTAAAACAATTCTACGATTATACGGAACTTACAGAAAAAATTTCAGTTCATTATGTTCAAAACTTTTTTAGCAATCGCTGACCCCGTTTGATTATTTTCAAAAAATCACATTTCGAGTAAAACGCGTTTTAAAGTATGACATCCTGATTAAAGTAATGGCATCTGCTTTTACTAAATCACTTGTAGTTTTTGTTCTATTAAACGGAAAATGATAAACTTGGTATTTTTATAAAGCTAATAAGATGGCTCATAAAATAAAATTATAAAAAAAAATTGTCAATTTTTAGCAAAATTCACAGTTTTAGAGGGTAGTCGGATACCTTAAATAGAAAATCCACTTCGCTATTTGAAAGTTATTTTACGAAGAAAATAGTAAAATGATCAAAGTTACAGGAAAAAGTTCGCAAGATGGAGGTTCGTTATATGAAGGTTCGACTGTATAATAAAATAAAAAAAACATTTTGATTATTTTTGAAGTAAAAGTTAAAAGTGATTATGAATATTTTCGCACATCCGATATAGTGACACTGACTGATGAGCCGTAAGGCCTGCGTTCGATTTCTTGAGGAGGCATGAATGCTTGTAAATATACAGCGCCTGTGAGGCAGGGGGGCACTCTAAATATTCGTTGAGCCTTTAATCCTCTCGAGAGGTTGGTGGAAAGGGAAGAGAGGTGAGAGACCCCTGACCAATGAATTTCGCCGGCCCCGATCTGACACCGTTGATCAGGTAACATCAGAAATAACAACATAAAAATTGCAATCATTTTTAATTAAATTATTTGTCCTTTTTAATAGAGAGTACATTCAACTCTTTAAAAATATTATTCAATTTATCTATAACTACTAGATTTTTTTAATATAAGATATAAAACCTGCAAATTTATTCAATTATGTTTATCTAATTATTTTTTTTGTTATTTCGAGTGAATGGGGATCGAAAAGAAAATAACATTAGTTAGTAGATAAAAATTTGCATTATTACTGTCAATAATATAATAAATTGAAGCTTAAATATTCTGCTTCTTTTAATTCCTTGAAGCAAAATTCATATTCAAATAGTAGAGAAAAATCAGATGCTGAATGTCTTGAAAAATATTAATCACAAATATTTGTAACTAATATATAAGAAAGAATAACTAAAGTCCTGACATATATATAACATAACATTAACAAATTCCTTACTATAACTTTCAACAAGTTTTTTTTTTATTTATCTTAACAGAAATAAATTATTATTTTTAACATAGAGCTTCTCTCTAATACATCATTTTCAAATCTGTTGAAAAATCAAACTAAAATATTACTATATATATTTAAGATTTTTAATTTTATTATTATACGAGGGTAACTCTGAATTTTTTGAGATACGCTTAGACGAATAGTTACAAAAAAATCAATGGTTTAATTTGAAAATACAAAGTATTTTAACACGACAGACAATTTTTTACAGACTTACTTGAAGTTGTTAAGCGTAGAATAAATTTTAGACAGGAAAGTAAATGGAGTTAACGCGAGAACATTTTATCGTGCTATGATTTTGTATGATTTTAAAGCGGGTTCAAATCAAAACGAATGCGTTCAACGTCTACGATTAGTATTAGGAGATGAATCTCCATGTCGTGCTACTGCATTCAGATGATTTAAAGAATTTTGCAGAGGGTCGCAATTCTCTTCAGGATGAAGAACACACAGGATGGCTGCGGTCGGCCGTAATCCCGGATAATGTTTCTGCCAGCCGAAAAATGTTTATGGATGATAATCAAAGTACCTGCCAAATGATACAGAAGGAACTTAACATTGGATCCGCAGCCAAACTCAAAATTATTTATGAAGAATTAAATATGAAAAAAGTAGCTTGCCGTTGGGTTCCCCATAATCTAACTGAGTACCAAAAAAGAAGCGTGTCAGAATCAGTAAAGAAGCTATTAAATTGCTAAATAATGGTGGTCACCGCATTTTTTCTAAAATTGTAACGGTTGATGAAAGGTACATACCATTTTCTGATGTTCCAACACTTCAAGAAAGCAAAGTATGGGTCTTTAAAGATGATCCCACGCCGACAATGGTGAAAAGACAATTAGCAATGAAAAAAATATTGTATGTCGTTTTCATCAGAAGTACAGGATTGATCAAAGTCATCAAGTTGGAAGGACAGAAGACAGTAACAGCAAACGATACCACTAAATGTCTTCCAGAAGTTCTCCAAAAAGTGAATGTTAGAGGAGGAATGCTTCATCATGACAGTGCATCTTCCCATACAGCCAGTTTAGCAGTTGAGTTTCTTAAGGCATCCGACTACCCTAAAATTGTGAATTTTGCCAAAAATTGATAATTTTTTTATAATTTTATTTTATAGGACATCTTATTAGCTTTATAAAAATACCAAGTTTATTATTTTCTGTTCACTAGAACAAAAACTACAAGTGTTTTAGTAAAAGCAGATGCCATTACTTTAACTAAGATATATATGTCATACTTTAAAAAGTGTTTTACTTGAAATGTGTATTTTTGAAAATGCTCAAATGGGGACAGCGATTGCTATGAAAGTTTTAAAGATAATTAACTGAAATTTTTTGTGTATGCTCTGTATAATAGTAGAAGTGTTTTCACCTTTAGGTTTATTAATCACCGTTTTATTAGAAAATGTACAGTTCTTTATGTGAATATAATCACTGTTTTTTAAAGCAATTTCATATAACAATTAAGATAAAGTGCTCTAGTTTTTATAAAACTTAAAATTCTCTTATCCTGAAGGTCACTTCAAAATTGAATAACATAGCAACACATCAGAATTGAACAATTGAAAATTTGTTGATAAACTTTTGGTACAGAATGGGTTTATGTTATTTTTTGTCAATTTTTACCTATTTTTTCCAATTTTAGTAATAATAATTTCTTTTTCTTTTCTTAATTTTAGCATATTTTTCATAAAATGTACTAAACAAATCTAAAAATAACAAAAAAATCCCCATATCTCTATTTTAAAAAGTTGTCGCAACCATTCGGATACCTTAAACAAAAACAATTTAAAGTGAAATAACATCTACCTTATTCTCCGGATCTAGCTATACGTGACTTTTGGTTATTTTTTAATCTAAAACAGAACTTGCGTGGACGTCATTTTCTTTCAGAGCAAGAGATTGATGTGGCTGTAAATGCATTTTTTCATCAATTCTAAGAAATGCATTATTTGAGGCATTTAATCTGTGAAAAATTCGCTTACAAAATTGCATTGATACTGGAGGAGACTACTTTGAGCACTGCTACAATTCTGTAAGAACAACTTTAAAAACCTAAATTTATCTCGAAAATATCAGAGCAACCCTCATATACCGATAGAATTTGCTGCATCGTGGCACTGATAACAGAACAAATGTGTGTGTGTGTTTTCATGGAGTATATCAATTCATTGTTTCCATAATAAAATGATTAAATGTTGGTAAAATAAGAATAGAAAATTGTATAAAAAAGCAAATTACTTTTACTACAAAATACTTCTTTAAAATTTCAAAGGTTTTACACAATTCTAATCTATTTCTTCTTATTTTTTTTTTCATTTCAAAGTGAATTCATGCGAATATAGTGTTTGATTTTAAAAAGTTTCATTGTTTTAACTCGTTCATGACTAAGGGAAACGTTTCCTGCATTCTAAAAATGATGATATTCCGTACAATAATCCGTCAATATCGGAACAGAACATTATAATTACCATAAAATCCTGCGTATAACGCGCACTTTTAACTCAAAAAATAAGATCGAAATTTACGTGTGCATGTTATAAGCGAGGTATAAAATTGAGAGCTTCAAAAAAAAAAAAAAATAGAACAAAATCAGACTTCTACATAGATCGAAATACTGATTCTTTGAAATAACATTCCTTATGAAAAAAGGAAACTTATGAAAAGGGAACTTAAAGGGCTGTAGTTCTAGAAGTACACTATTTTTTACTAAAGCTTGGAATAATACGTCGAATAAATGACTTCAAAATATAATAGCATTGCTCACATGCATTTCAGGTTTCTTCGGGAAAAAAGGGGTGCTCGTTATACGGCGAATATACCGAAAAACTAAAAAACACAGCTTGACAGTATAGATGCGCGTTATACGGCGGATTTTACGGTATATTTCTATAGAACTGAAGGAATACATAAAATATTTTTATTCTAGGTTTAGGCTTTAGCTGCAATTTTAATAAACTTTTGTTAGGTTTGTGTTTATATTATGGACTCATTTGCTCTTTTTTTTACATCTACTAGTCGAAGTGAAAGCTCGTATTCGAAATTTAAATGAAGAGTTTGATTTCAGACCAGTAATTAAACTGTTATTTTGAACTTAACTAACATTATATTAGGTAGAGTAATCATATGTTTTACTGGATTTGCTGTTATAAGCAATATATTTGAATTATTTAACCGCATTTTCTGTTATAAGCAATACATTTGATAAAACCTGTTTTGGGGCGATCCTTTCTTTTGCGATTTTATTTTTGTGGAGCAACTCGTAAAATATAAAACCGATAAGAGAGACGGAAAATTTATTCTTCGTTTTCGCCTTTGTGATTCCCTAGAGAAAAAACGAATGATGCCATCACAACGTTTTCGAAGATCTTATAGGCGACCGAATGACTTCGAATGTGGTCGCATTGTTGGAATGCGTGAAGCTGGGTTCATACTGAGCAATAAGTTGTCCCTGCAACGTACAGACACAGCTGTGCAAGCAATGATTGCTGTGAGGGACTTATCAACGAAATGAACACTCTGGATGACCAAGATGCACAAATACGAGGCAAGATCGGACGACTGTTCAACAGGCCCTTAACTACTCCAGTGATATCATTGTCTACTATTCAACGTACTACATCCTTTTCACCACTACCCGTAGTACTTTCCACCATTTTACGGCGCTTGGCTGAGGCCGGGTTTTGCTAACAGCGACCCTTAAAATGTTTGCATTTGACCCCACAACATCGGTGGAATCGTCTGGAGTGGTGTCGCAGCCAATGATCATGGTTGTCTTGATAATGTTCAACAATGAATGACTCTTGAAGCAGATGGCCATCGTTTCCGTATCTGAAGAGACCTGGGCTTGCAGTCTCAACTAGCCTTTGTTTTATAAAGGCATACAGCCATAACACCTGGTGTGGGGTGTTATCTCATACGACAGCAGGTCATCTCTGGTCATCCTCTATACATTTTTAACAGTTCAACGATATGTTGATACCATCCTTCGGCCGGTTGTATTATCCTTCAGGGCACGTCATCCGAGGGCCAGTTTCCAACAAGATAATGCCATGCCCCATACCACTCTTATATCTCTGGACTGCCTTCTTGGCCATCAAGGTCACCAGTAGTAGAAGTAGTAGTAGTATGATTAGCTTTTAATATATGGTTTTTTTTTATTAAAAACTAATCATGATCTATATATATCTGCTTTATTTTTGTTCTTAGTGCTATGTTGTGAATCCCTTGATTCGCCTATTTAATTATATTGCATTGTTACATTTTGAGGGTTTTTTTTAAATCGCACTGAATCCGTAATTTTTTAAACACAGTACTTAAATACCATTAAGTACCAACAACATAAAATAAAATTTAAAATTTCGGCAAACTTCGCTAACATGAATAATACTGCGTGAATATTGAAGTGTTTTTCAAAAGACTCTCTTTGAAATGAAAATCATTCAAAAGAAACTGCAAGATTTTTTCTCAAATTATACTAGATACCAAATAAAATCACAAGAAACTACCTTTTAATAGAGGAATAACACTTACACTAAAAAGGAAAACGAGCATTGTTTATAAGCGCTGTAAAACCATTGACACAAAAATCACTATTTTTTTCCTCTATTTTGTTTTTCTAAATTGCAAGGCTATTATTAAATTGAAAACTTCTAATTTCCCCAAATGCATATTAAATATAAACGCCCCTATGTCAAAGTAATAATAACCTTATTATAGATATTCGTAAAACAACTTTCATACAAATCATTTTTGAGACGCCTTTGTAATTCATCGACCCACAGTGCGCCGCCAGTGCCGCTGATAAACAAACAAAACCTTTTCTATAGCGGTTTTGCCGGCTCTGCCACGAATTTTGCAATTAAATGAAGAATGTGTGCAAAGAGTAGACATTGAGGGACAATGGACCAACACCATGCATTAACATTCTACTTTTTTTAAAGTGTGTTATGCTATTGCGAAACCGGAACTTATTTTGATTTTTCAATAACTATTACAAATTTAGCATTTTTTCATTCAACTTATTATAAGTTTTATTTTAAAAAATTTGAAAATTTTTTTGCTTGATTGATAGAACTATATCTTGCCTACGGCCGCCCGTGTGCGGTGGACGCGCTGCACACCTGCTAGGATCGTTCCTGGGCTGAGGGTAACAATTTCATTAATACTTGTCAAAATTTAAATAAATAAGAAAAAGTGCAAAAATTGTGTTTTGATATAATTTTATATTTATCTCTAGTGACTCTAACATTAAACATGCCATTTTTACCATTGTTCAAAATCTCTTTCGATCTAGACAATAGAAAAGTCTTATTATCATTTAAAAAATGCCAAATCGTATTGTCCTGCATGGTGCTCAAAGCTAAAAAGCTAACGACAGGCGTACACCTAGCCCAATGCCACGATGAATTTCGAGGGCCTCCATCTGACACCGTCACACAAGTGGCATTAGAAACAACAACACAACAACAAAAAATGTGTATGATATATATTGTTTATAAGAAGCAAGCCTTAATGTGTTGTTAAAAATCTTAGTACATCACGATTGATAGTAATCTAATTATATCAAACCTTGACGAAGTTGATAATTTTTTCAAATTTTTGTTTCGTTATACAGTGAAATACGTTTAATACGAAAACACTTAAGACTAAATATCGGCTAACGTGAAATAATACAACAGTCGCGAAAACACTACTATGTAATTGCATGCATTTTTTTCTCTCAACACGAAAAGATTTCTTACCTGAGAATGAATAAAACACGGACGGAAAAGACCAGCCACACAGGCAAGATTTAAGAGAGGTGTGAAATTAAAGAGAGGTGGTTTCGCATGTTTCGTAGAAAAGAGGCCAGTTTGGCTCTGAAATAACCTCGGAATAGCCTGCTACACGAGATAAAGGGTTAACGATGTTCTCTATACATTGAAAAATAATTTCTTCACTTAAGTGAATTTGGCTCTTTAATTTCTTTTTAGTGAAACAAAAAAAAATTAAAAGCCAGCATTAATTCTTTCATTACAGAGATTTCAAAAAATCTAATAGTTTTCTCACAAATGACAGCTTCATACTACTTCGGCAACGCAATACTAATAATATGAGTTCTTTTCAATAATTGACTACTTTTATCTAATTTCATTTTTAACAACATTTTGATTTTACGAAAAATATTATTTATCTAATAAAGGTTTTAATAATAATATTATTTATTGGTTTGAAAAGTATTAAAATTCATTGACAGTATAATTTAAGATTCATTTTTTTAAAATTTATCATAAATAGAACACAAATTTTAAGCGTTATAAAATACGCCTCTCTTTTATGTGTAAATGTCAGTCAAAATCAAAAGCATTCAAATATACATAAAACCAAAAATAAAGCTATACATCTATGAGTTAAAATATGTGTAGTTATCTTTTAAACACTGTTGGCACCAGGAAAATTTTAAAAAGTTTGCTTTTATAAAATGTTTTTAAGATAGTAAGAACTTTCAGGGATTTCAAAACTCTCGCAAATTAAATTCGTATATATATATATGCAATGTTTGCTGGTGGTGGTCTTCTTGTATTGCTGTTATATTGTTCAAAGAAACAGCTTCTGAATTAATATCCAGTCTTTATTCACCCACTTATAAACGTAAATGGACAACCACATTTGTATCTCACAATAAACAAGTATGAACACGCAAGGAGACTCAAGCTACGTAGCGAAAGCAAGAGGAGATGATTACATTGTGAAGACAAACAGACAAAGAGAGAGATACTTTTACGGTCTTATATGTGGGCATATGGGCCACTTGCGGCCCCCAATCTCTTATCTGGTGGTGAATTTGATGTGGAACGAAGTGTTCGCTTTTATGCTTGGTAGAGTGCTTCTTGATTGGTCGAGCCAATCATTTGATAAAAGTTCTTGCATGAAGTTAAAAAATTCAGGGAGAAGGAGAGCTGAAAGAGGCTGCTCTCTCATTGGTACATGGCAAGTGATGACAGAGACTCTCATTGGCTGCCCGAGGGGTCCTAGAAATTAAAAAAGGTAGAAAGGGGCAGGACTTTTGTCCAGTGGAGAAAGCCAAAAAGGAAAAATAATTAAAGTTTAATATTAAATAGTGAAAAGTGTGTAATAAAAATGCGCACTAGAAAATAATAACTATGGGGGATTATAAGAGTCAAAAAGTGTTATTGAGAGAGAAATATTCTAATGAGAGAAATACAAAGAACTCTCACTATTTATCCTAGGCGGTGAAGATCACCTG
Source organism: Trichonephila clavata (assembly GCA_019973975.1). Classification (NCBI taxonomy): domain Eukaryota; kingdom Metazoa; phylum Arthropoda; class Arachnida; order Araneae; family Nephilidae; genus Trichonephila; species Trichonephila clavata. Next base: position 107,757 of record BMAO01035621.1, on the reverse strand, counting down.
ACTTTTCTAACAGACGCTATGATTGGTCAGAAACTACCACTGGATAGTTTCTGACGTAATCTTACTATTCTATTACAATTAAATCTCGATTATGCGGGTAAGCCAGTTAAATAATTAAATGTGGGTCCTGAAGGAATGAACTAAATAATTAAAGAGTTACTAAAAATGATAAATGAAATTATTACACACATACATATATGTATATATTAGCATTGTTGTTTTAATTACTATTATTTACACTCTTCTATGATGTACTTAGGAGTAGCTTTCGATTACTATCTAATATTATGGGATATTAGAATAAATACTTATTGCTTCAACGACCACTCTTTGGAGAGCTTCGAAGCCTTATTAGTTTATCTTATTAATTAACATTCAAAATTTCGATTTTACACATATTCGGTAATCCTCTCTGTACTATTTACGAGAGGTTTTAGTGGATTCAAAAATAGTATTCAACTGAACACACAAAATTCATAATTTCACCAGAAAAAAGTTTGGTACCAGAGAGAGAGAGAGAGAAGTACAGTAAAAGAATTGCAAGCGGAGCGAATAGGCTGACAAGGGGAAGGTACGACTTGAGAAATTCAGTTTGGGATGAGTTAACGACTCAGAGAGCTTATGGCACAAGTGTTAATTTTGAATATGCTACGCCAACAGTTAGGGATGAGACTTGGTTCGAAATACAGGTAGATTCGCTACCAGACCGACAACTTGCAAGGTGTGTAAGGGGTACAGAGATGACTCGGAATCACATAGGAATGCAGGGTTACACAAATACCACAGTTGCAAGCTACGGTGCAAAGAAGCAGAGAAAAAGAATTCCGTAATGTGGAGGAACCCCGTCATATTGGTACCACATGGAGTGTCGCAAAGACGGAGGAACATGTGCTGCATCAAGAAGTTCAGGCAGAACTTGTTGCAAGAAGATCAGATTTGCCTTGCCATCCAAAGGGCTGGGCAGAAGGTACGGTTCTATGAGGTAGTCTCCAAGAATGTCCTATTACCTTCTCCACATTACAGAATTCACGTCCATTGACATCTCAAAGTAACCTTTGGAGAGAGAGGGATAGGCCGTGATGGCTTGGTTCATTGACCTGCCAAATTATCGGACCTAGAGTTTAGTGTACGAGACGCTCGTTCCTACAATTTTTCGAATATCTGTAGCTGTCGGGAGGAAACGTCGTGACATTCCAGAAATCTTCCAGAATGTTAGGAATTATATGCATCACCACTGTCATACCTGAAAGACGACTTCTGGTAGTAATTTTAAACACCTGATGTAGTACAACCTTTCAATAAAATGTTTTTTGTCTTATTAATGTGTTGCTGTTTGCTTCTTTGCACCATAGCTCGCAACTGCGCCTTTTGGACCCCTGCATTCCTATGTGATTCCGAATCGTCTCTGAACCCCCTGCACACCTGTAGGTTTGTGGGTCTGGTAGCACGAATCAGCCTTTATATCTAAAGAGCGTTCACCTACAGAAGTAATTAAGTGCACTTGCCCGCAATATTACCTCCCCCTCCCTCCTCACTTCTCAGCAACTTTTTCTTAGTTTTTTTCCTTACCAATCAGAACCTTTTCCCTATTTATATTCATAGTTCAAGTCGCTTTCAATTCCTAAATTGTTTATGTGGTTTTCCCAAGAAGTTGATCCCCATGATTTTCATTGCCTCCCTTTCTTTACACAAATTCCATCTTATTAAACCTGCCTAGGAAGCTATTTCCTCCAGGTCAAAATAATATTATCCACAATAAATTAGTTTCCAGTTTCAATTTTTTCCCAATCTATTTGCGACAGGATTTGTTGTAAATTTTGCCTTTTATTCTCTGGATTTTTCCGGGCTTTTGACATATAACACGCCTTTATAATTTCAAAATGCATTTTTTAAAATTTTTAAGTGTATTCGCCGTATAACGCGCATTCTTTTTTTCATTTTTTTTATGAAGAAACTTGAAATGCGTAGATGATTTTCAAATGCTTATGCTTTTGAAGTCATTTATTCGAAGCATTTTACCGGGCTTTTGAGCAACGGTATACTTTTAGAAATAAATGTTTAAAGCTCAAGAAAAAAGATGTTAGAAGATTTTAGGATATTAGGAGTAAAAGGTGAAAAAATCTATAAAGGAGTACTAAATGTATTATGTCGCTGTACGAATAGTGTGTTAGTGGTTAATAAAAGCATGGAATAAGAAATTAAACCTAAAGTAATTCAAAAGTCATTTAAAATATTATAGTATATCTAACAATCTACATGGACCGAAAAATGATTATTTACTTATGGATCGAAGTAACAGTGACGGTGACGATAGAACAGAATTCATATGATGTGCCTGAAAACATAACCGAAAACAAATATGACGAACTTTTCATGTTTTCCAAAAATGAAAATTCGTACGGTATATCATTTCCTATTACATAAACAGTATTTAGATATATACAGAAATCTAATTTTTTTGTGTGTGTTCATCATCTCTTTATTTTTAAAGCTATCATTTTTATATCCGGCTTATAATACGTACCTGTGAGTTTCAATCTTATTTTGTGTGCGTGTGCGTGCGTGTTAAAAGAGCGTGTTACACTCCAGAATATACGGTAAATAAATAAATGTGGACTGGTCAGTAAATTCCGAGAAAAATGCCTTCAAAATTCCAAGCGCTTAAGACTTTCAATTTTTTTTTTTCTTTTTCGAAGCGTGTAGGCAAGTTCTCCTTGGTTGGATATTCTTTCGGTGTACTTCTTTCGGTAATTTACCAAGTTTTATCCAGAACTGAATTTCCCGCATCATGCCGTACCTATGCTAATAACAGAAAGGTCAAAAGTTCCGTCTTGACACTAAAATGTCTTTTAACATAGCAAACATTTTTAATAAATATAAAATTATATAATTATGCTTTAATATCAGAGAAATAAGTTGCTGTAGATTCTTTGGTAATATTACAAAGGTGCTAACTGGATTGTATTTTGCATTTGGAATATTTTATCACATTCGTAAAAGAAAAAATATATTTTGACTATAAAAAGTAATGAGTCAGAAATCATCCACAAGCAAAAATTATCCATATTTGGACTAATAGAATTTATTACCTACTCAGGGGCTCTTATAGCTATTAATTAATATACATTATCATGTTTTATACATAAAAAAACATTAAAAAAATGACATTAAGAAAGATTTCTGCGCATTTTATACACCAGATCTCAAACATTCTACTGATTCGCTGGCCTTAGTTCTTCCGCCAGAGGGAAACCGTTCAAATATTATGTCTGGTGGCGCCATCTAAGAGTTTGGACAAGAACAAATGCTAATATTACCAATGGTAACATCATGAAAATTTTGTTTCAACGGATTTCTCGAAACGTTTAAATATACAAAGAAGAATCTAGCCCTGTTAGAAATTGCTTTATCGGTAATAAAATTCCTGAGGAACATTATGAAAAAACTTAATATTTTTATACAAAAAAATGTATCAATTTTTCAGGAACACTGTATGATAATATTTTTACTCACGCCAGCAATATTGGGTGAGACCCTATTTTTAAAAATTAAGATGGTGAATATATATATAACTATGACATGGTTTAAAAATTCCCCATAAGCTTTACAAATGTAGTCTGGCATTTATTAGAAATTCTCTAATATGCATTTTATTATTTTAAAAAAAAATGCGATTTCTAAAAATTAAATAAACACATTTTTATCTAAAATATCTGCTTTTCTCAAAACTAAGCTTGTTGCTTTTAAATTTTAATACATACTAGCTTTTACCCGTGGCTCCGCTCGCGTTGATGTCTTTAAATAACTGTCAAAGTCGTAATCATTATCATTAGAAAGTAAATAATATAGTATAATAATTTTTTTTATTGCTTGACTGGCACCAATAAAATTTAAAAATTCTAAAATTGAGCTTAGTTTTAAAAAACTGAAAACGTAATTTATTATAATAATTAACAACAAATATTCAATAACTTAAACTATTAATATTTTTAAAAATTGAAAGTATCTACGTCTAATATATAATTCCTCTTTAAAAGAACTCAAAACAGAATATTATTCTAAGATGCTACTGTATACCATATTATATGTTCTTCCATCAGTTGCAAACATGTGAAGATTTGGGCATTGGACACACCGATCAAGCTACATATAGTTGGCCATGGGAAAAACATTGCTTTTCCAAATGCACCCCCCTACTATCTGAAATGTTAGCTTTGTTAATAGCAACAGTAAAACTGGAAATTGAACTTGTTTGAATTGAAACAGTAGGTCAGTGGGGATACTTGGAATTCGAGGTATGATAACACTATGCCTTTTCATAACATATGTTAAAATACTGGCACCAAGTATATTCTGCATCAGTTTTGTGATCCAAAGCCTCGTTCCTTTACATTGTCGAGGAGCATTAATATTTTGCATAACTTGTACATTTAGTTTTAATTGAAGTTTATGTGAGGGTACACCCGAAAGTTCAAGTGAATTTAAGAACTCCGTGGGATATGAAGTACTTTGTTCTTTATCCATGATTGTATTCACTTATAAATATTTCTTCAATTCCTCCCCTCCCCCGCACGTCGTTTAAATTTTCAATGTTGATTTTATGGACAATGTCATTGTTAGGCGCCAATATTGATCTTGCGCGCAACCCCGATCCCAAATTAAGTTTTGTTGCAAGCCCGGGTAAATTTGAGCAATAAGATTTACATCATTTTCTTCAACATTGCAAAATTCTCCAGAAGCAAAATATAACCTCCAGCATTTGCATCCAAACATCCATAACCAATTTTCAATTGTCTCTACATAATGTTTCGAATCTACGTCATTATGAAGATACACTCTCATATTCGTTTTCAGAATGAATTGTTCAACTTTTCCCCATAAGCTTGAATTTTCCACAGCTACCATTCCTCCTATAATATCTGTACTATCTCGTAAATCCTGAAGAGTCCGACTAAACGCTTCTATAGCTTTCTTGTGAGACATCGTACTTTCATCCCATACTAAAAGCTTACAATTGTGGAAGCATCCTGCCTTGAGAGCTATCTTTTCTGAAATTTAAGATGAGTGAATCTTCAAATGCAAGATTAAGCGATAATTTTAAAACGGAATGTGCGGTACGACCGTTGGTCAGTAAAATCGCAGCTATACCAGAAGAAGTCATAGCAACTGCTATCTTCTGGGTTTTTATGATGGTCATTAATAATAAGTTTTGCAAAAACGTTTTTCCGGTTCCTCCAGGGGCGTCGAGAAAAAAGAGTGCACCAATGCCGGATTCTATTTTACATAACACTTTGTTCTGGAGTTAATTGATGGATAAATTCTGTTACTTGATGGAATGGTATAAAATCGTAGTTTAATTCTCAAGCAATTTCATTATCAAAGCTATTTCCGTCCACACGTCTAGGACTAATCATTCCAAAATCATGTAGCTTCTTCCCAACCATTCTGAAAACCTTTATTGCGTTTCGTTGTAGATGTGTTCACTGAAAGGCATATTCGGTTGTTTTTCGTCGCAAAATATCTTCCGCCATGTAGTCTTTGTACTTATTTTAAAAATTCAAAGTAATAAATACTTTCAAAACTAATCAAAACTACTAAAGTAATCAAAACTTTTTATGAAACTGTCAATTAATATTACCTTAGAATTTTCAATATCACGCGTGCGCAGTTCGCTAAAACTTTATTTCGTTTCCCTCTTTAAAAAGTGGGAGAAAATTTGCATTAAAATATCTGGGATTGTCGGAATAGAGAACTTCTTAGCCAACTTGGCGATATTTCTCAAAGTTTGAGTTTGACATTTAACAAACGTAACGTAATAAACGTTAGACGTTTAATAAAAAAACCATTTAAAAAATTGCTTCTTGTAAAGATGCTAAATTACACTGTTTCAGTTATTTGTTACAAATGTGAGAAAATTTTTATTAAAATTTCCATTATTGAACAAATGCAACATTTGGCGCCAACTTGGCGGGAAGTAAGCAACGTCAACGTTTTACCCGCATAGCTCCTGTTTCCGTGGGAATATGGAGATAAAATATATCTTATGTTACTCCCTGATAATGTAGCTTTCCATTGGTGAAAGAATTTTTAAAATCGGACCAGAAGTTCCCGAGATTAGCCGGAACAAACAGACAGACAAAAATTTTAAAAATTGATTTTTTGATATAAGTACCGTATATACCTTTAAATGCCTTTAGTAAAAAGCTGCTAATTTGAAATTACAAACAGACACTTCAATTTTATTTATTTGTATAGATAGGGAAAATTTCACGTTTTAATAATATTTTTAGAGTTATTACAAAATGAGAGGTAGTATAAGTTATCTCATTCTGTTTTATATGTTCCTAATCCAAGCTTAAAAATGCAAAAAAAAAGGCATAAATGTTTATTCAAATCCAACGCAATTATAGAAAAATTGCAAAGATAGTAACCAATACAAAATTGAATGATAGAGTCGAATTTAGGAATGAATTAGGAATTTTCAGATGTTATTGAAAATGCAATTATCTTTTACAAAGTACTTAATTTTGAAAATATGTATTAAACATAAAATTTAATAACAAATTATATGAATACTAAACATTCAAGTATGTAAAAATGATAATAGTGCATAGTAGTAGAAGAACATAGTAATGATTAGTGTCATTAAAACTATGAAATTTGAGAAGAGTCAACAAAAAGGAACATTTGTAATTCAAAAAGAAATAAGTAAAATAAATTCCATGTTTCAAAATATTAAAATCTCAAAAATATATAAACCATTGAGTCGAATAAATTGTTCAGAAAAAGAATAAATGAAGGATAAATAAGGAATGATTTGGTAAGTTACTGGAATGCTATAGCGGTAAATATCTATAATGTTTTGTATTTAATAATTGAATATTTTCCAACTGCCAGTTTCTACCTGACATAATGTCCACTAATCATAGATAATATGCTCGATAAGCCCTCTTGCTGCGCATCCCGCGATTTCCACAAACAACGTAGATGCAGCAAAATTTGCGTAACCCGCGATTTCTACGAATATGCATTTTTCCGACTATTATCTGTAAAACCCGTGCGTGCTATTCCTGCTTATGTTTTCATTTGTGTTCATATTTTTATGATCTAACACTATACTTTAAAATAAAAATACTTTTCTAAGAATTTTTGTGTCATGAGTTCGATTCTAGTACCACTAAAGATCCGCCGTGTAGGGGAGCAATGCACGTTAAATCTGTCGAGAGCTCAAACGTCCTCCCGTTGGTGTGAGTGAGTGAATATTAACGTCGCACTGATTAGCAACACGAGGGCTTTTGGCGACGGTCCGCGTAATTTTGAACCATGGTCAAGTGACGCGGACGACACCTGAGCTGGCACCCCTCTCCTAACTACCACACCACACCAACGGGAGGACGTTTGAGCTCTCGACAGATTTAACGTGCATCGCTCCCCTACACGGCGGGTCTTTAGTGGTACTAGGATTGAACTCATGACAAGCTAGCCATGATCCGATGCCTAGACCACTCGGCCACCGCGGCCTCCCGTTGGTGTGGTGTGGTAGTTAGGAGAGGGGTGCCAGCTCAGGCGTCGTCCGCGTCACTTGACCATGGTTCAAAATTACGCGGACCGTCGCCCAAAGCCCTCGTGTTGCTAATCAGTGCGACGTTAATATTCTCTCACTCTCACTCACCCAAGAATTTTTGTGTATTTTAACTCTAAAATGTAGATTTAACTTGTAGGTAATAAAAAATACACAATTTTTGTGAACATACTTTGATAAAATAACGACGCAGCGAGAGGGTTAAAACTATGGTCAGGTGACGAAGTCGTCACCTGAATTGAACTCCCACTCTTCATATCTCACCAGCGTGAAGACTTTTCTTCACGACAGATTGATAGTACAATTAAGGCATCCATGTGATAAATCTTTATTGGAAACAGGACCCGAACATGCTCCTCGATGAAACATCTTTGATTATGAATTTGATCCCAAGAACTGTTGCAGATATTTAGAACGTTTTAGAAAGGATATAAGCATTAAAAAATATGTTTTTATTACGTTTTTTGAAGTTTTTTTAAGACTGACCCATAATTTTGTTCCATCATGTTATCTATTCTATGAGAGAAAATTTGCAACAAATAAAAATTTAACTTTACATATTTTGAGCACCACCGTCTCCGAAGATCTGTTTGGTCAGATCTAAGAGGCTCTCGGTTTTGTCTTTTTATGGGAGCAATGTTTTCAATTATTGAAATTTACTTTTCTATTTATAAAATTTCTTAATTATTATAGTTCAGAATGATTGATGAGATTTCATTTACTAAAAGCTATGTCCCTGTTAGTAAAGCTGTGCTGGAGTTTTCGCAGCTTTTTCTTTGTAATTTAAATTCAAGCTTATTCCTTTGAAAAGAATTTTATAAAGACTTCTATATTTTCTCAAAGACATTTTATCTCGAAATTTATACCAGATTTCTTACTTTTGCATCCAGTTATATAGCATAACAAAATTGTTCCATTGATCAAATAAGATTTCCTTTTATAATCTAATTCATTCATCTATGAAAAGGATCATTATGATTAGATATTTTTACTTAATGTATATAATATGAAATTGGTTTTTTTTAGATTAAAATAATATTTTTAACTTTTATTGTTTTGTATCTCTCTGCGGGCGCTGGATCTTCAAAAGAAGATTCGCCCTTGTTTTGTATTTCTCAATTATCAAGCAATCAATCAGTCAAAATTTGATTCCCACAGAAGTTAAAAACAAATTAATGGAAACAGTATACAGACCAATAGCTCTGACTTCTGTATTTTCAAAAACTTTTGGCTAATCGGATTTCTTACTTTTTAAATAAAGAAAGAAAACTTCACCCCCAACATTATGGTTTCGTTCCTTTCAAAGATAGCAGAAATGCTACTTATCTTGTACATAAGGCAATAATGAATGCAAAATTACAGAATTTTTTTTTGTAGGGATAAGTTTAGATATTAAAAGTGCATACGATTCAGTTTACGTGGATGGACTTATTTATAAATGTTTACAGATTGGTATTGCAGGAAATTTAGCGAATTGAATTCATAAATTTCTCACATCTCGATCATTCCAAATTAAATGGAGGGGTTATTTTTCTTCCAAAAAGCTTATTCCGCAGGGCCTTCCTCAAGGCAGTGTACTCTCTCCTATTTTGTATACTATTTATATGCATGATTTTTTTGATACCTTAGAGTCGGAAGTTGAATGCTTGATTTATGCGGACGATATATTTTTATATTGCTCTCATAAATCCCTTGATCTTATTTGCAAAAAAATGCAAAATACTCTGGAAAGAATTTCCCAATGGTGTAAATATTGGAAACTGAATTTAAGCCCAGAAAAATGTACATTAGCTGAATTATCAAATAAAAGAAATTATACGCTTCCTAATATTATGTTGGCTGGATTTCCCCTACAATGGCAATCTTCTGTTAAATATTTAGGAGTTTATTTTTCTAAACGTTGTCAAAATATTTCTATTAAAAATCAACTAAGCAGTAAAGCGTTGAAAAGGATCAACGCACTGAAAGGCATGGCATATAAATATTATGGGCCGAGATCAAGAGATCTCATTAATTTAGTCAATAATAGTATTTGCAGTGTTTTTTATTGCATTTGTCACATAATTAATAAATGGTCTGAAAATCAATTAAAACCTTTCAATATTATCCAAACTAAAGCCCTCCGAATAGCATTAGGTCTCCCCCAATGGACCCCAAATATTGTGCTGCTAAAGTTGGCTGGTCAAGAAATTCTGTCAGATAAAATTAAAAGATTAGCAAACAAGTTTTTTATTACTCAAATCTCTAATAGTGATTTTTCTCCTCTTTATTACAATAACCCCGAGACAATGAATCTTAATGTTTTGGAAGAAGATAAAAATAATATCGTTAGTATACTGCATGATTTAAATGTTGATGGTGATCAAATTATTTCAATTCCCAGATTAATTACCTTTTCAGATTTTCCATGTAAAATTTGTGTCAATGGTTTCAAATTTCAAGATAAAAATCTACCGACTCCCGCTATAAGCGGTTTATTTGATGAAGCAGTCGAACGTGAATTTCAAAAATTTTTCATTATAGCTACTGATGCTTCAAAAAATCATCACTTTACTTCAATAGCAGGTATATCACAAAATTCTTCATTTGCTTATAGAATCAACCATTGTAATTCTGTTTTTACTGCAGAAGCTTTGGCTATTTGTCAGGCTTTAGATGATCTGGTGGAATTTAATGCAAATTTACTTGTTTTGTCGGATAGTTTTTCTGTTCTTTCTGCACTTCAAAATTACTCGATCAAATCCCATAAGGTAATTCATAGACTTGCTAACAAAATTTACATGCTGTCTAACTATATTAAACAGTTGATTCTGCTTTGGAGACCTGGACATTCGAAAATTGTTTGGAATGAGCAGGCGGATAATCTCGCAAGATCGGTCCACGGAGTCCAATGTTTACATTGACTGGACTGCCTCAGAAGACATTCATAAAAATATATATCAGAATAGAATTCAAAAAATTAATGAAAATTTTTATTCAAGCAAATATTTTGAAAAATTGGGTGATATTCCGACCATTGATATCATTTCAAAGTGGACAGAGAATCGAAGAGAAGAAATCTTGAGCACTCGAATCTTCAGTAAAATGATCATAACTCCAGGCCTTTTACATAAATTTAATTTACAGGATAATGCAATGTGTAATACATGTAATTGTATAAATGATTTGGATCACATCATTTTAAACTGTAGCAGATACACAAGACATCGTAATAATCTCTGGCTTATTCTCCGTATCGATCCACATTCCGCTATCACGTTTAGAGATGTTTTGGAAAGAGCAATGAATAATAAATCACCATTCAGAGCCTTTTTAAAGGGAATGAAATTTTTTAATATCTCTCTGTTTCTTTCTTTCTTTTTCTTTTGAGGGATCATAGCCTGTGTTGCTCTACATCCCTTCAACCTTTCAATCAATCAATCAATCATGGAAACAGTAATTTGTAAATAGTAAACTAAATTTTTTTTTTTTTTTGTAAAATGGCAGCCTGCAGACGAATACATCGTCTTGCGAAGAAAAGTCAAATTTATCTTTTTAAGCAAGTTCATTATTTTAAATAATTTTATTATTTTTTCACCATGTTTATATAATACATTTTTATTCAGGCTATTTATTTATATTTTAAATTCTTGCATTTCTAAAGATATGGTTGCTTTCATTTGCGTTTACTTTTCGAAGTTTAATGCATATGTGAATGTTTATTATATGATTTTAAGTTTAATTTTATTGTATGCTTATACGTGTTTTATATTTTATAGGCATCATTCATATTATTCCACAAGTTCGCAGTTGAAACCCGAGGCCGGTAAGGTTCTTATTTTTTTTTTATTGCTGATCTTCGACCAATTTTTGTGTATTTTAGAATCAAATAGAACAATTTATATATGTATATCGAAATAATAAGGTGGCTTCTTGATCTTGTATTCACCAAACACTAATTATAAAAATCCTTTGCATTACAAACATGATTTGGTGAACAATGTAGTTTTGTAAATAATGGCTACAATATATATGCAAAACATATAATCATAGAAGCAGATGAATGAAGCATATGATGCTCAGTGTTAAGGAAATATACCTAAACAAAACAACTAAAACATCAAGTGATATGGTTTGAATGGGAGAAATCACTAAAAATTATTTAAAATTAAAAATGTGTATTCATTTTATGGACTGTGATAAATAGTGGCCAATATCTCAATAACAGATGTAATTTTTTAAAAATTTTATTTTATATTAAAACAAGAGTTATGCAATTACCGTATTTTCCTGTATATAATCCGCGTATTATGTGTTAAAAAACTTTCAAATTTCCTTGTGCGTATTATACGCAGCCACGGATAATATGATAAAAAGATAATGAGTACAATAAAGTTTTGAAATAAATAGCATTTATGTTTTATAAAATAAATAATAGATGGCGCTGAAAGCTTTTTCGACTCTGCTGACGTTTTTCAGCTACAATCAGTTTTGTCCAATTACGTTCAAAAACAAATTCGGTTCCTTGCAAAAATATTACAGTTGCTAGTCGCTGGCATCATTCCGCATTCTGTCTTGACCTGAGCTGTTTGGTCATGCAAATATTCAAGTTCATATATCGTCCTGTTTGAAGCGGAAGCTTATAAATTACGCGGCTAATTTTGAAATAAATGTTTAAAAAAAGGTAACCGAAGTAGGAAACCGGGACACTGCAAGATTGTTTAATGTTGATGAATCAAATATTCAATTATGGAGAGGAAAATAAAAAGGCTAATCTTGAAAAATGTGACCCAAAGCTTTTTAATTATGGATTCGATGAAACACATCCCAGAGAGAATGTTAAAAATGCCCTGAAGTCCGCATCTGCAACTAATACATCCAGGACTGACAAAAAAATTACAGCCTTTAGACTTCAGAATTTACAGATAGTAAAATCGAATGTTTAGAAATTATGGTAACAATAAATGTCCGATAAAAAGAATTTAAAAAAAAAATATTTCGTCTGTATAATTTATTACTTATAATTTTAATTATATTGTGTATTTTTTTTATCTGACACTACATTATATCGGCAGTATATATTTTAGATTCGCCGAAAAAATTGCCGCGAATTATACAGCGCTTCGGATTCTGCAACGTTTTTTATTTTCGCACTAAAAAAAACGGCTTTGCAGATTATATACAGGAAAATACGGTAGTTGTTGGCAATCATAAATCTGAACTGTTATCAAATACTGATTGTGTATGACTTGATATAGCTCTTTAAAATGCATACTGTTTTATGTGAAGACTTTGTTACTCAATATGACTTACTGAACAGGAGTCAATTTTCAGTAAAATCAATTCTAGATCACTTGACTCTCATTCAGGGCTGCTAAGCTACTACTTTATCAACTTGGATACAATTGCCTCTAGAACACTGAGCAAATTTTGACCTCAGATATGTTGCAATAAAGAATAGTGTGTGCTTACATATTATATTGTGAACCAATTTTGCCAAATCAGAACACTTCACCAAATAGTTGTAATTGTACATATATGGAAAGTTTCCCACTATTAGCTACTTATCGCAGTATTTGGTGACATCTTTTCATTTGATGAATTAGTTCACAGTATAATATGAAAGTAAAAAATAGTGATAGTTATGTGAATGAATTGAAAGTATTTTCTAGTGAACATGATGGAATTAAAATTCTAGAATACAGGTTTTTAACCTTTTAAATGATGTACTATATATGAAAAGGTAACACAAATTATTTAGTGATAAAAAATCAAATTAAAATTCAATCATGTTATTAATTATAGAAAAATTACAAAGTACTCTTTTGTGATTTATAACTTGTTTCCTTACATGAAATGTTGATAGGTAATTAACTCTTAGTTCTTCCATGATTTTAAAAAATATGATTAAGGATATTTAAGATAAATTTTTGATTTTGAACATAATTTCCAATAAGTAGGAAATAAATTTAGAAGTAGCACACACTTAGCAGACTCAAACAAATTGCACAGAAAACTTTTTTTCACAGTAATTTGATATGTTGTTACTAATGCCACCTGATCGTGGCAAAGGCCAGATCGAGGCCCACGAAATTCATCATGGCAAACTGCTAAGTGACGCTGGTCATTAGCCGCAGCTTTGGGCACCATTAGTATGCTATATGCAATGTTGGGTGATAATGTTACAATTTGGCTACCTTGATTATTAGTGTTTGGTACTATGCTTGTCTTCTTTACTATGTATAAAGTAATTTTTTTTTTTTGGTTTATTTTTATGACAGCAATCCTACTAATTTCAAATGATTTTAATCTAATTTTTTTATAAATTTAACCATTTACATTACATTGTCTAGATTAAAGCTTTTGTTTTCTGTAATTTATTTGAACATGAATATTTCAAACATTATTGGTAAATACCAGGCTCTTTTTAAAAGAAAATGAGAACACTGCTTTTTCAACTTTTGTGGGCCATAAGGGTTGCTGAATTCGCTCTTTGTCTATTTTGTTTTCTAAAAGCTCTGTTCCCCCTCCCCCAATCATTTTGTGATTAAGATTTTACTCATGTCTGCCACCTGGAAATGTGATAAGTAAACAAGCAAAATGAAAATTCTTTATGGACAGAATTAGAAATTTGATGGCTTTTTTTATTTCAGATCTTTGGATATAAATTTGTAATCCCACTAAAGTAAATCTATGACATAATTCTGTTTTTACTGGAAGCAAAATGTGCATTTCCACTTTACTTTACCTCAACTTTACTTTTGATTTGTGAATTTTTAAGCATTTCATGATTAAATTCATAGAGAACTTGGAATTTTCTTAACCTTTTTTTTTCTATTTTTCATATTTGTTCTGCTTTTTTCCCCAGCATTTCTATATTCTGTTCTTTCAACTTCTTGTTCTTTTCCAACTTGTTTTCCACAAAAAGTTTAGCACATTTTTGCTTAATTTATCTTCTTTGCTTCTTAAAAGCCTATGTAATTTAACTCTTTTGTCAGTTATAAGCCGTTCTTTTAAATAGTTTTTCTGCCAAATTCCTAATGCTTAGTTGCCAATAATTAATTTCTAACTGAATTTTTAATCAATTTCTAGAATTATTTATTATTTCTATAAACTAAACTCAGTGGCATGGCAGCCCATGAGAGCCAAGGCCTACAGTGTCTATTTCATTTTTCAAGACTAAGCACTGAGATGCATGCGTAGATGTTCCTGTTAGTCTGACACAAAACCCCCCAGTATTTAGTTCCCAAGCAAGCTTGGTACTCATTTATCAGCCCAATGAAGGTATGGAAAGCTGAGCCCACCTTGCCCAGCCTGGGATTTGAACCCTGGACCTGTGGCATGGAAGCACAATACATTACCATTGGACTTCGCTGTTTCTATAAACTTTAACAAAAAAATTTTAATATTAAAAGTCTTATTTCTATGTCAAAAGAAAAAAAATAATATGTCGACTTGATTTTTAATTGTATTATTTATATTTTCAAATTCTTTTATAGGTTCCAATGAAATTGTAATACCATATCGAATTGAAAGGTAACTATCTTCTGATTATTTTTATTGTATTTTTATTGGCTATTCTCTTTAATTTAACTATTCAAATGTTATTACTTTTATAGGGGACCTACAGATATTTTAAAAGCCCTAGCTTCCACAGTATCTAAAGTAAGTCTCCACCTCTTTATTATACATTTCTGCTTCTATTGATGCGTTTTTAAAAATAATCCAGTATTCTCTAGCAAATTCTAACTTTATTAATGATTGAATTTTCTTGTTTTTTAAAGGACCACACAGCTGCTCATTACAAATACGAGGATGATCCTTATTTTATACCATCAAGTAATATTACAAAAGTAAGAGATTATAGTTCTTAAAATCTTGAATTATCTGGGTTTATCTTTTATTTTTAAAAAAGTTTGCATAGAAAATGTGATTTTTTAGAAAATTTGCTTAACATATTTTTGGGATAACCCATATAAAAATGTTCAAACATGTATGATTCAGTGGCGACATGATGGAAAATTTGTAATAGCTTCCCTTGTGGAAAAATTGTTACTTTTGTGTTAACCCTATGTTAATGCTGACTTTTGCTGAATTTCAGCAAAGCACATGAGTTTAATACGTAAACACTAAAAATGTTTTTTAAAGTGGAGGTGTATTTGTATTTTCTGATGTATTTTTTTAACTTTAAATGTATAAGTATAACTTAGAAAATATCTATTATAATTATTATTTAATATAATAAGCTAGGTGGTAGGAATAAGAAATTTCTTGTCTTCCTATGTTTCATAATGATATCAATGTACCCCATTAAAATAAGCATTATTGGCTCATAAAAGATCAATTAAGATTGAATTTATAATTTATTAAAAAAAATTAATTCACATTATGCAAGCATGTCCAATATTCTGTTATTTTAGAACTATTTGTCTGTAAATATAAAAACTTCTAATCCTAAAAATGATTTTGAATACTACCACTTTATCCCCTCTCATCTCTCTTTTTTTTTACTATCATATAAAAAGAATTTGAAAAACCTCTACCTCTCCCTTTTATAAATTAGCAAATATTTTACTATATTTGTGTCTACTTTGTTTTAGTAATTGAAGTTTATAGCTTATTAAACGTATTCTTTTGTTATGATTAATATTTTGTTAATTATTTGCGATTACTGTATGCATAATAACTGTGAAAAAACATTTTCTTCCCTAATTCCTTTTTTTATTTAATCGTAGCGTGCATTTGCCCTTTCAAAAGAATCGGGCAGAAAGGCTGCTCGATATTTTCTTGAAAGTTATCCTGAGCTCTTCAAGTGTAATAAATCTGTCCCACATATAAAAGTAAGTTCCATCTCCGTATAGCTTTTAGATTTGTTTTAAACTTATATGAAGTGTTCATAGTATTCTTTCTTTTCTTTTTTTTATATAACATTTGTTAGAATTTTTTTTTAATGGTTATTCTCTATCTATTAATTACTTTATTTTTATGTTTGTTCCCACTTTTTGTGAAACTTATTAAATATGTAAGATTGAAAAGTTTAAGAAATTTATTTTATAATTTTGTTTATAATTTTTTCTCAAATTATTCTTTTATTTTTCAAATTAGCTTTGATATTTTTTCAAGGCTCAATTTTTTCCTTGCATTGTTCACCCTTATTTCTTTTTAAAACATTACTCTTTATTATTGAAAAGGGAGTATGTATTTTAAATTCATTTAAGTTACTTGAGGTACCTATTGTATTATAATTGGCTATTATTGGAAAGTTTAAATTAATCGGAGGTTATTTTTTAGTTTTTAAGTTTGCTAAATATGGATTATTTTGTTAAAGTGTGCCTTAAAGTGAATTCATTCTTGTTACTTTATACATAAGTGTTTTAGCTATCAGTACAGTAAGACCCCACTTAAGGCTGTTTCCTTTAGCACTATTTCAATTTAACGCTCTTTTATTTGAATTGTGGGATTCCCC
Source organism: Trichonephila clavata (assembly GCA_019973975.1). Lineage (NCBI taxonomy): Eukaryota > Metazoa > Arthropoda > Arachnida > Araneae > Nephilidae > Trichonephila > Trichonephila clavata. Next base: position 90,730 of record BMAO01035621.1, on the reverse strand, counting down.
GAAATTGCATGCAGCATTAGGTTTCCCAATATCTGAAGCAGTGTATCTGTATTTCTTCTTTCCTGCAGTGTTATTCGAATATATTTTTATCATTTTAAACATTTGTCGATGTTATAGTAAGTATAAATTTATATATAACGATATCTATAGTGGCGAATATTATAATTTTTTGTTTTTATCATGGATGGGTATGGTCATCAAAGGGTTCGTTCTAGTACCTAGTTTTTCTAAACTCTAAGTTTTTCTTTGCATCAGTAGTTTATTTTGTATGAATCTAATTTTTCAATATTATATTTATTCTAATCTTATCTAGCAAGTCTAATTAATCCATCACGCGACATGCAATGCTGCACGCAAGCGAGACTGAATGATTTGAAATATAAACATACTGACTTAAAATTTTATTTATTTTTATATGTATATTCGTTTATTATGTTTCTATATTTGTAAGAAATGAATTTTTGTTTTATTGTTATAAAAACATAATTAATAAATGTAATGGTAAAATACCTGGCCAATTTTCTACCCATCTTCCCCTAACCCCATTATTTACATGATGAGATCACCTTATTTAACGCTGTTTCATATTACACTCTACTTTGCTGGAATGTATACCCCATGTAAGCGGGGTCTTACTGCATATTTTAACTTTTTAAAAAGTTTAGTTTTAGTGTGTGTTTGTAATTACAACTGCCAATTTAACTAAATATTGAATCTTGTCTCCCCCACTTCACATATTTTGTCAGTGAGAATAATGAATTTCTGAAAGAAGCAAAATTATTATGAAATATTAATTGAAAAAAAGTGATATGTTTTACTTATATTTCATTATGTGTACATTCCTCTCAATCTTTTACCCTTTCGCGCCTAACGAGACACATACGTCCCAAGTAAATTTCAAAAAATTCTTTTGGGTCAGAAACGCTTCATTGTTTAGTTGGAGACTTTCCCACCAGTCCTGCCAATATTTTTGAAGGCATTTTCACTCACAGAACATAGATGGTACTACCATACATAATGCAATTCCCGTGTTTTTGAAGTGTTGTAGCAGCTCATTCTGTACTGTATGAACGTAAATAGTATAGTTTTGGAAAATACCGCCTATTTTCGATTAAACTTTGATTGATCCATAAATCTAAGGCCAGATAAGTTACTCACAAAGTGGAATATCTCTAATAAACTGGTAAGTGGCCAAGTTTTACTTCCGTTTTTATTATCAGGACATATGTGTCCCTCTCGTCTTGGATAGTGGGAACACATTGTCCCAACAGTCCTATGTGATCATGATGCTAAGTAATTGCCATGAAGCTAAATATGCAAAAGTAAATCACACCATATAAAATGGAAGCAAAGAAGAATTTGAGTGCCCTGTGGCAATCGAATTCTACAACAAAATCATGAGAGGTGTAGACTTTGCAGACCAAATGGCAAATGTTTATGGATTAGATCGAAAATCTTGCAAGTGGTGGAAAAAAAGTATTTTTTCACCTATTGAGGAGCGCAGTGATAAACTCATGGATTGCGTACTGCGAACTCAGCAGTAAGTCTGTTGCAAAAAGTTTCTTTATAAATTTTTGTATCGGAATATCATTTTTAATCATTATGCATATTCTACATTCAGACATTCTGCATTGTTAATCATGCTGCTTATTAATAATTTATGTAAAAGTTATGAAGGAAATATTTAAATACTTGAATTAATAATTAAATGTGTCTTATTCATGAATGTCATTTCCTATTTCATTAATATGCTTTGATGAGTAAACTAATTTTTTTAAATGGTAAGAATTTATTTCCTTATTATATAGTATATAGTATTTAAATTTTTGTAGTATTATTTGTAAAATTTGATTTCAGAATATTTTTTGTAACTTATTTAGAATGGATATTGAGTTTCTTGTATTTTTATCTTTTAAGGCCTTTGATCCTCCTGTGGTATACACAGAAGAAAATGTTACTTCTGTTGAAGCTTTAAATGATTGCATAAAGGAACACAATGTTGACCAATCTATGAATGTATATAATATTTTAAAAAAGAAAGGTAAAATAATTTGTAGAGATTTTTTTATTTTATATTAAATATTTGATTTTCTTCAAACTTCTATGAATAAGAAATTCCAAAGTTTGAAATGCTGCATTATTATCTTTTAATAAATCATTTGACATTTTTATTGCATTGCTTTTTGATTTTAATATCTAAAATTAAAGACTTAACTGACCAATGCTACCAACTCAAACACTTATTTCTATAAACTGGCTATGTCTTTTTATTATGAGATATATTGACTGATATATATTGCATTTATTCAAATCTAAGCCGCCCCCCAATTCGTAACATGTTTTTATAAAAAAATAAAAAATAGTGTAAAATGGTTTATCAATATTCAATATTTATTAAGTTACAAAAATAATTAAAATGATAACTAATAAGAAGTGGATAATTAATCTATTTTACCAGTATTAAAAACTCTTTTAAACACATTCATCAACTTGTAATTGCTGTAACCATCAATATCATGTTCGCCTCCCACCCTCCTTCCATTTTCAGTGACATTAGCATTGGAAAAAATTCAAAAATTAGATTTGATGGAATAGTTTAGATTGGAATAAATATGGTATATAATTAATTAAATTTCTATTTGTATATTCAGCTTGTCTTCATATTTCTGAAGGACCATATGATGCCTCTGGAAGCATAAGAACTATTTTCAGTTGGATAATTAAAATATTTCTGTGTTTGATTTCTCTTATAGGCATAGCTGTTAGTCAGGATGTGAAGCAACATCTCTTGGAACTTTTATGTTTTTATAATAGTACGCAACCCCCACCTGAGGATTATGTTGAAGTAATTAATATTTTCAACTATCATTTGCTATTTTGTTGTATTAAAGTATATGCATTATTTCTAAACAAACATGTATTTAAAAAATTATAACTATTATATCTTGGTATATGTCTAAATCTATTCCACAAACCAAATAGGCGTATACCAAATAAATTTTTTCAATAAAAATAAGGAAAAATGATTAATTTATTACTGCTAGGGCGAAAAACCTATTGCCCTTGCCATTTTTTCCATTGGTGTTTTATGTAAAATTAATTAAGCTCTTTATAATTAAAATGTATAAACACAACACATGAATGTATCAAAAACAATTAGATGAAATAAATGAAAATGTAACAAACTTTTTAATTTTCTTGCTTGTGTTTCTTTACTTGAACCTGATCGAGGATTACTATGATTGACCTTTACTAAGAATTATTCAAAAGTATTTTGCTTCTGCCTTCTGTTCAAGATGTTTTCAAAATGTGATATGTGACTGCAGTAGGGGAGTGATTAAAGTCACAAACTTAGGATTTTTTTCGTAGGTTTGTGTTTTGGATGCCATTAAAAACTCACCATGTAGAGAGGCTGATGCTCATTAAATTTGTCAAAGCTCAAAATCCTTATATAGGCATGGTATGAAATTTTGGTGAATAAGGTGCTAGTTCATGTGTTATCTAATGATGGTTTAAAATAATGAAGCTCATTGTAAATAGCCTTTGTGTAGTTTCAACACATGATGTTAATAAACAGTCAATCAACTGAAATATAACTTTATTTGTTCTTCCAAACAATGCTTGTTTGGACTTTACTAGATTTGTATTTTTCTGGAAATTTTTTTATATCTGTCCATTTGCAGAGATATCTTATATTAACGAAGTAGAGAGATTTACTTTATCTTTTTGAGTCAGAAAGTTGTGCATACATTTTAGATTTGTATTCCTCTTTCTCGAGTTCCTGTACTCTTCAGCAATTCACTCTTTTCCTGCGCCTCTTCACTAACTCATTCATATCCAGACCTGTGAATCTGCCTAGATATATAATCCCCCCCCCCTAGAAGTACAGTCTTAAAATAGTTTCTGCTTCTTTCCATATAGTACTCTGAGCACAATTCAATGTTGTATAGTAATCTTCTGCTTTATGAATAAGAGATATACAGTCTACAGTAGTAAAAAGATTTGAATTATAAACAAAAATTTTTACATCCAGTTCGAATATATATCAATTTAAATTTATTCTAATGTGGGTATATGCTGAAATACCACTGTATGTTCATATAATGTTTTTACGCAAGCGTAACATATTGCTGATGATTTTGTGCTAATAAAATGTACATTTGGAAATGTTGTAAAATCTTTTTTTTTTAATATTTCAAGTAAACAGATTTTAATAATAAAAATATGGCAATAAATTTATAACCTTAAATACTGTAAAAATGTACTTGTATGAATTAGTAAGTTATGATATAAAAAGATATCAAAACTAACTTAAGTAGAGAAAAGTTCTTTATATTAATGTGATCTTGTATAGTTTGACTAATTTAAATCCTTTTGATACACTTTTAACTGGCGTAATTTAGTAAATTTACAAAACAGATAAAAGGATAACAGGTTTGAAAATAATAAACAGGTAATTATTTTTCTTTTGAAATTATGCAACTTGTTTAAACTAAAGTTATAGCAAATTTATCTTGTTTAAATTCATATGGAAGGACGTTTTCTTTGGATTGCATTGTAGTTCAAGTTAGAATAAATTTTTCTTCCAATAATATTACTGAAGCATAAAAGAATTCTAAATATACATATTTGTTTTTTGCTTAAGATATAAAAACAAGGAGCTGCCTTTTTTTTTTTGTGAGATGAAGAGAATATTTTTTAAAGTATATAAACCAGTATCTCTGGATCTGTTTTGAAAACAAATTTTTGCTTCTTTATTAATAAATTAATTTTAATTTTTTTTTATCTACAAACTTCATTATACTGTTTGGTATAATATATCAATTTCCAAGATTTTCCTTGAAAGACGAATGTCTCACTTTGGTATCCTCAAACATTGCTTAAAATTCAGAAAGAAAACAGACTTTCCTTAAATTGATATAATTATAAAAATATTAGAGAGTAAAATGGGAAAGATTAGTTAGGTGACATAACTGGTCATTAGACATTAGGTGACATAACTCTTAGGTGAAACATAATTGCAACTAAGTTACTACACTGTTTTTCAATTCCTACTATTTAGCTCACTCTCTCTATATATTTATCTCGTTCAAATTTTCAATCGCTAATAAAATACTTTCTATTCATCTAATAAAGTACAAATAATTTTTTAAACACTTAGTGGATGATACTTGATGTTAACACAGTTTTATCAAATATTAATTAATTAATTTAATTAACTACCAGTTTTTGATGCCAACTTAAATTGACAAAAGTTGGCGTCGAAAACTGTTTTTCAGCCAAACTGGGTGTGCATTCTTACAACAATGCACACACACACAAATCATGCTCTCTTTTTCAATTCCTACTATTTTAGTTCACTTTCACCCTATATATATATATATCTTGCTCAAATTTGCAATCGTTAATAAAATACTTTCTATTCATCCATTCAAAGTAGGAATTGACTTAAAAAACTTTTTTATATTGTTTCTTCAGTTTATTCATGTAAAACTTTTTAATATTGTTTAATCTGCATTATTTTTCTGATGTACATAATTTAAAATTATGCCTTTTATTTTAGGAAAAGTTTTATTCAAGAGTTGATCCTAGAGGTGAAAGATGGAAGTATGTATTAAATCTTGAGACATTAAAAATTATTTGTCAGTTTTTCCTTCTTAAAATTAATTGCTTGCAATACATTATGTCTAATTATAATGTATCTTTTTTTCTAATTTTAAATGAAAAATTTTACCCGGAAAATTAAATTTTTAAAAATTTTTACTTTAAGGTTATCACAGTAATGTAACTTTTATTTGTTATTATAATTTGTTAACTTAGAATAGAAATAGCTTGATTTAATTTCAATACTTTAAAAAATGAATTTATGAACATTTTTAAAAAATGTTTTTATATTCTCATGCTTTTAATCAATTTTTGTATTTCTTTTAAAAAGAATAAACAGTTTTTTTATTAATATTTCTTAACATTTATTTTAATAAGCATTTAATTTGAAATTTTTTTTTTGTTATTGACTTAATATAGATATTACTCCTGTTTTAACTAAAAAAAATTTAATCATTCATATACTAACTGTATTTCGAATCCTGGTTTCCACATAAAATTAAAAATAATCATCATTATGAGAGGAGGCAGCTAGTATGTAATCATTAGGATCAATACAAATTTGACAACTTTTGGGTATAATACAATAGAAATATATTATAAATACTGTGTCATAATCAAATTGCTTTAAAAAATATTTTTTATGTTTTTGTTTGAAGCAACAATTTATTAAAATGATTATTTTTAATTGAATTTAATAGCTTATAAATATTTATAGCATTATTAGGATTTTTTCATTATTCCATTGATTATCCTATATTGTTATGTGTTATTTTTCAAATTATGCAAGTTTTGCTTCTCCATTTTTGGAAAAAAAAAATTTGGTTTTCACATTATCAACATTTGAGAAATTATGTATTAAACTTCATAAAACCTTTTTAAACATTTAATTTATTCTTTTTTATTGTTTTATTCCCAGTGTGTGTGGATCGTGGCTAGCATGTCATGAGTTCGATCCTAGTACCACTGAAGACCCACCGTGTAGGGGAGCGATGCACGTATAATCTGTCGAGAGCTCAAACCTCCTCCCGTTGGTGTGGTGTGGTAGTTAGGAAAGGGGGGTGCCAGCTCAGGTGTCGTCTGCGTTACTTGACCATGGTTCAAAATTACGCGGACCATCCCCAAAAGCCCTCGTGTAGCTGAACAGAGTGGGACGTTAATATTCACTCACTCACCCAGTGTGTGTGTAACTGTTCATGACATTTTACTTAAATGATCATAGACTGTATTTTTATTGAATTTAAGTTATCAATATTATTAAACATGGTAAACTTTAATTTTCTCTAAAAAATTGCTTGGTTGTACTTTTCAATTATTATAAGAATAAGTGGCATTTTTTAAAAATTTATTTTAAATAACAAATGCTTTATTGAAAATAATATCATCAAATTCATTGTATTCAAATATATTTTGCATCAAATTTGTAATTGCTTGGAAACTTTTGTTTTTGGTTTTGTTTTAAATAATATCACATTAGAACTGTGGTTTGTAAAAGGTGGCATATTTTGTAATTCTAAGCAAAGAGAGAATCTCACAAAGAGGACAGCTGAACTAAAATTTCACCTCTCTTCCTTTTACCTGGATTTTATAGACATTTTTAAGTCTATTTGAATTTTTTTTAAATTATATATTTGATTTTATGTTTATCAAGAGACTGACAGTTCTCACTAATTAAATATTTATCGGAATATTTCAAAATTTCCATATTTAAAAACTTTTAAACTAATTTTTTAAAAATTTATAATGCATATTTTCATTTTAGTGTAAAATTAATTAAGATATTCCGTAAAGTGTTTTTTACTATGCTAACTATTTTCTAGTACAAAAGGAATGGCTGAACAGCTATTTAAAGAAATGGAACAAGATAGTCGGGCTTTCAGTACCATGATAGCAGGTGCTTCAAAGGTAAAAAAATGAGGATGTCCTTATGAATTTAGTCCATTTCTCAAAATTCTAGAAACATTGTTAATTATGTTTCAAGAAATTGTGGGCAATTTCATAAGAAAAGTTTATAAACCTATGCATAATAAAATAGAGGGGAAAAGAAGTTACATAAATTTGTCTATTAACAATAAAATTTCTATAGTATATAAATTATGCAAAAAATTGAAACAGTGATCTTGAATTTATAGAATTTATGATTCTGTATATATTTGGTGTTATTGTAATTTTTAACTATTGATAGTCATACTAAATTCATAAACAATGAGAATTAAAAATCTTTAAAAAAAAACCTGTAAATTGTTTTAAAATTTTAAGCATGACAAATAACATTTTAATGCACCTAAAAACTCTAGGAAATGAGAAACTTTTTTTGCTATATTTTTTTTAATGTGTATTAATATTAACTCATTTTCTGGAAGTTTTTAAAAAATGAAAAAAGTTTGAATTATTCTAAATCATACTTTCTCAATAACAATTATAAAACATATATTTGTATTAAATAAATTTTTATAAATCTGGTTCCTTTCTTCTATTTAATAAATAGTAAAATTTGGATTTTTGTAATCTAATGTAAATTTTATTAACAATAAATAAGATAGCATATGCGTAACCTATTTCGTAGCATTTAAAATTTTATTTTCATACCTGTAAATACCTGTTTCATACCTACACTGTTCTAGAAATTATGTGAAAAATTAAGAATGAAGTGTTTGAGAATGTACAATATGCAAAATAAGTAAGCATTCTTGGATAAACTCTTATAATATTTAATACTTTAAAATAAAAAATGGAGAAATTTGACTAAAGCAAAATAAATTACATCTGATAAACATGGAATATGCCTGAAATATGGCTTATTTGAAAGCAAGAAAGATTAGTCCATATAATTGCTTTTCTTCCAAATAATCATCTGTTACCTGGTAAAAATTTATTGGTTTTAATAGAATTTTTCTAAGGGGTATTACTAATTTTTTGTGCACTTTTAATTGAAGTAATCATAATAAAATATTTGATAAGTTAATTTTTTTAATGTATACTGTTACCTTTTTTATTATTATAAAGAAAGTCTTTTTGACATTGTGTCAATGTTTCTTTAATTTTTAGTTTAATAATGCTGATCGAGCAACATCTCTTTTTGCTGAAATGAAGGAAAAGGGCCTTCCCGGTAATAAGCTTAAGCTCAAACTTAATATTTTCACTTTTACATTTTCTTTTATATCTTTTAAATGTATCTTAAATTTTATCTCTTAAATATGCAGTTCAATTTTATCAGAAAAAGGTATATGTAGACCTAAGCAGTTTTGTGCACTGATTACATATTTTTAATAAAAACTATAAACAGAGTTGAAAATTTGTTTTTCTTTTTATTTAATTGAAACATGTTTTCAGCTTTGTGACATACCTGCACAAAAATTAAAATCAAAATTAGGTTGGTATATATATATATGATGAGTACAGATTGCATTTATGATGAAATTGAAATATTTTTCCTTCCCTCTTTCTGTTTTTGAAATCTAAAAAAAACATTGATAATTTTCTTGAAAAATTTAAAAAATATTTATGTATTATTCTCTTTGTTACTTTATATTCAAATTTTTATTTTTTGAAAAAATTAGTGTTTGCCATATTTTTTTTCCATATGTTATAGGTCATGTGTTGGACACATGATTTTTTTTAAAAAAATGTTTTACATACTTAACTTCCAGATATTGTACCTATTTGCTGTTCTTCCCTTAAGAATTTAATTAATCAATTGAAATGCAATGATCTTCCTGCTCCCCTCCCTGAGATTTGAAAAAAAGTGTCTAATATAGTCTTCTAATTTTTCAGAATCTGATATATCATTATCATTTTCAAAAGATTTATTTTTATTTTCAAACAGTTATGGATTCTCATGAATTTCTTAAAATTCTTTGTGTATCTTATTTTTTTCTAAGAACTTGGAGTTTCATAAATGTTTCAACATTTTGCTTGATTATTAGAAACATTAGAAAAATATATCCATATCATGCAATAACACTCTGATAAACAAATTATAACCTATAAACTACATTCCTTTTAGTTTCTATTACCTTTTCCTAGGTAAAAATGGTCCTTCCAATTTTAAATTTTGACACCTTGTTGAAATTTTACACTCAACTATTTTTATTGAACTTATTAAGCGAGAGTCATTACTGATATGTAGTGTGGTGCAAACTGATAAAATACATAGAATTTGCATATGTATTGTAGCTTCTGTTCTGATTTATCTTATAAAGTATTAAATTTTCTGAATCAAATGACTTGTAGTAATAATAAATAACATGGGACAGATTCATAAAACAATATACATAATATATCATTCTCAGAATAAATGAAAGCAAAGATAAGTATATATTGAAAAATTAACTGTTTAAAAAATCATAAAGTCAAGAAAAAAGAATAAGTTACAAATTTTCTTATCAAAGTTTATAATTCATTTAACTAGTTAGGATTCATGTAGTGTTAATAATCTGGTTATAATATTAACTGTTAACAAATATTTTTATTGCATAAAAAATATTTTTTAAGAAAAATAAAATGTTTTAGAATTTATTTTCTGTATCTAATTGCTTTTTCTGTTATAATTATGTAATTAAAGCATTTTTTAAATTAGCAAATATCCAGTACTATTTAAATAATTTTATTTCCTGAGATTTTCCAAACTGTTGGTGCAAAAATTGCTTCAAAATGATAGTTTAAATCATCTTGCATAACTTTCCTTTTCTCAATTTTTTTCTCTACAATCTTATATTTGTATGCTTTTATATGAAATTACATCATTTGTTTTAAAATCAAAATTAGTTTTAAAATAATTTTGATTTTTTTCTCTTCTCATAGCTACAACTGAAGCTTACAATGGCTTACTTTCTGTAAGTAACTATGTGAAAGAGGACTCTGAGATGCGTTGGGAATATGCTATTGTAAGTTTAATATGAATAGAATATTTATATTGAAATAAGCATAATATCAAATCTATTAGCATTACTAAGTCAAATTTTTTCCTTCCTCTTAATTTTAATTTTGACACTCAGTAGCCAGATTCATCACCAGCATTTTTGTCATAGATTTGAGTCCAGGTGTTACTGAGGATTTACAGTGTAAAGGAATTGATGCATATTACATCCGTAAATTCTCATATTAGCATAGTGTGGAAATTTGGAGAATGGAGCACAATGTCTCTGACGTTGTCCTTGTCACATGACCAATGTTCAAAATTATGAGGTCCATAACCATTAACATATATTCTAGTATAACTTCAAAGTGCAAAGTTAGTAAAAAATCAAATCTATTTTATTTTAAATTCAACTACAAAGGGATGTGTAATTCAATACATTTTAAATAAAAACAACACAAAAGAGAAGTTTTTTTTATTCTGAATTTGTGATCTATTCCATTTTGTACATGATTAAAAAAAAAAGAACAGTATAATAGAGTATAATGAATGTCTTTTGAATTGTTATACAAGGTAGAATACTTAATACTTATACAAGAATTGTTATACTGTATACCATTTATATGGACTATGTAGTTGATTAACTTAAGGTTTAGAATCAATAAAAATATAATTTATTTTTTTCTAATTTCAATGAAATATTTTCTTAGAATATTTATATTTGTGTGGTAAATTTAAAGTTTATGAAGAAAATTTTTTTATAATGTAAAGAAGTTAAATGCAATTCACAATATAAAGAAAGCTTAGTTGACACATCTCTCCTTTCGACATAATTTTTTCCTTCACAAAGTATGAAATTAATATTGATGTATACGGGGAGGGGGGGGGGTCTCAGAAATACCCAACCCTACAAAAAAAAATTTGGAAAATAATATATTTTTCTACATAATCTCCTTTCAGCTAGTTCTATACACTTTTCTCATTGATGTTCAATAAGTTTGATACCCTTTTTATAGTAAAAACTGTCTTGCTCCTCAAAATAACCATTAACTGCAAACGTCACTTCATTGTTGGAAAATCTTTGACCACTGTGTCATGTCTTCAGAGTTTATTTTTTGGATTAATTCATGGCATCTATACTTGTGCGTATTCACTGTAACCGAATGTTTTGAGAATGAAATGAATGAATGAAAAGTTTTGTTTGTGTATTTTGGCAACAGTTAGTATTGTATTTTTTTGTGGAATAAAAACGTTTGATTTTTAGAATGGCTGGATATTTTATCGTTCTTAGAATCCAGAATTATTTTTAATATTATGATTTTTTAAAAGTTATTTTGCCTTATTCAACTGCAGAACCAGATACGCTGCTAGCATAATAGAGTTATTTATTTGCAAAAGGATAACGTAATACACTGAGCCATTTTTTCAAGTTTAGGAATATAAAATAATCGGGGGGGGGGGGCTAAATCTGGCGAATAGGGTACTTGAGGTAGCATTTCAAACTTTAATTCATTAGTTTTGGCCATTACAATAACAGATTAGTGAGCAGGTGCATTATCTTGATGAAACAGCACTTTCTTCTTAGCCAAATGCGGCTATTTTTGCTTAATTTCTTCGCTCAAACATTACAATAAGTTCAGGCAATGCTCGCTGTTGATAGTTTTTCCTTTTTTTAAGATAGTTGATGAAAATTATAACGAAGAAATGATGCCATGACCTTGCCTGCAGATGGAATGGTCTTTGCCTTCTTTGGAGCCTGTTCTTCCTTTTCAGTCCATTGTTTTGATTGTTCTTTTGTCTCAGGTAGACCCATGGTTATGAAACGGCAGAAAAATTCTGCTTTGTTGCTGTGAAACTTTGCTAAACACTCAATTGAAACATCTTCATGACACTGTTTTTGCTCGAGTGGGAGCAAACGTGGCACCCATCTTGCACATAGCTTTCTCATGTCCAAATTTTCAGATAATATGTGATGTGCTGCACTTTTTGAAATGTCTACTATGTCTGCTAGCTCGCACACTTTCAGTCAACGATCATCCAGTTCCACTTTGTGGATTTTCTTCACCATTTCTGGAGTCATCACCTCATTTGATCAATCACTGCATTGTTCGTCTTGGCGGCTTGTACGACCTTGTTTAAACTATGCTACTCAATATTTTACTGTTGTAAACAAAGGAGCAGACTCGCATCCAAAGTAGAATCTTGTTCAGTTTTTATATTGTTTGAGCTGAGGCCTTTCAAATAATAGTATTGTATTGCGTAATAATGACCAATTTTCTTCCATTTTCACAAATTCACTGAAAATGTTCACTATTGATGGCTGCCAAACAAATACTTAGCAATGTGGCATCTTCAAACTTGAAGCATATGCTTTATAGATTGTGTACTTTCTTATACAATGATATTTTTCAAACAACTACCACCATCTCTAGGTCAGGCCGGGTACTTGTGGGACCACCCTTGTATGTGTACCTTTGTGACATCAGTAGTTTCAATTTTATTCAAATGTTCTGTTGCAATAGGAGTAAAATTTGAACTAATATTATATATAGAAATACCTATATTAGCCTTAACTTTTCTTATTTTGTGAGAAAACTTATACAGACATTTTAGAACTGATAGAGAGCTGTTGTCTTTAAAAATAGATTTGATACCTCTGGAAAAAAAAACTGGGACGAATATTTTATATTCTAAACAATATGTTAGATAAAAAGATTAGATGTAGTATTAAAAATTTAAGCTGGGTTTTTTTTAGTGGGGAAGTGCAATATTTTCTGCTATGGTTTCAAATTTTCTTTTCTTTTTATTAATAATAAAATAAATTATTTTATACAAGAGGAAATAATAAAAATTTTAGTTGATTGTAAAAAATGTACTTTTTATCATTAGGTTTCAAATGTAAATATATTCTATAGAAAATTTATTTTCTGCAAGTATTGATTACTTAATTATTAAGTTTTTTTTTCCTTTTAAGTGAATTAACTGTTTCACAAGTTAGTCACATTTTCAAGATTAAATTGCTTACGATTTTGACAAAAATTTAGAAATATTTTTTTAAAAATTTTATTGGGAGGGGCATATTGTCATTGAAAACTTATCTCTCTCTTTATGTAAATGTATTTATTATTAATGAAATTACTTATTTAATTTTTTTCATAACACTTGTGTATGAATACATATTTTTTCAATTTCATTCATGTTTAAATGTTATAAACCCACTTGTCTGTGGATAATCTGAATGTTAAAGTATAATTGTATAATTTAATCATTAAATTTAGGATTTGATTCAGGTGAAAATTTTATTAATGTGTTTTATTTCAAAACCATGAAATGTATGTTTTATTATGTTCTACATATATAACCATTGTAATGCATTGGTTTTGAATGTAACATCTGTATTGATTTATTATGTAATTTAAATTATTGATACAAGATTTGTTTATTGTACTTATTTTTAAAATTATTTATTTAGCAATTGTTAGGAATGATGAATTCTGAGGGACTGAAACCAAATCTGTATACAATGAATGCTATGCTGGCATTACTTTCTCAAAACTCAAGATGGAGAAGATCCCTTCAGCTTTCTTTAAGAGTATTAGCTGAAATGAGAAAGCTTAAAATTGGTAATATTAATTTAAAGTTTTTTTTATTGTTATTTTATTTTTATAGTTCTTTTTTTCATGAAAAACACATCTTTGATTCTTTAAAAAAATATTTTAAGAAAATAAATTTCAAATACAGTAATGCTAGTTGATGCATTTCCTATATAAATAACACCTCTTTTATGGAATTCAGAAATGAATTAAATTTTGTATAGCATTTTTTTTATTATGTATTTCATAAATTATTTTTATTAGCTTATTTTTCCTAACTTTGCTAGCTTTTTTTAAAAATATATCTCCTAGTATTGCTATATGTGTTGTAAATTTTGAACTATTAAAATGCAGTTTTCCTCTTTTAGAAATAAACTTGCAAATTCATAAACCATTGTTTTTATGCTAGTCATAGAAACTTAATTAAATGCCTTAAGAAAATGTCAAAAAAACATTTATCGGCTCTGTAGGAATTTTTTTATAACTTTGTATTGTATTTAAATTTAATTTATTATTTAACATATTACTCATTTTATCCTTTTACTTCCGATTTCTGCATCTCATTTGTTATCAGAATAATTTTGAATGTTAGATATAAAGTATATTTTATAAAAAGCAGGTCCAATGTTCAAACCCTGAGCTGGGCAAGGTTGACTCAGCCTTCCATCCCTTCAGTGGGATAAATGAGTACCAAGCTTGCTTGGAAGCTTAACACTGGATGCCTTGTGTCAGACTGACCACCTGACTGGAACATCTGCTCATGCACCTCAGTGTCCAGGGTCATGTATACCGATATTCAGTAGTGCACATAGAAATCTTTCGGGGGGGGGGGGGTCCAGGGTCAAAAGTCCACTATTCTTTATCATGCTCCATTATGCCGCCCCACATGCTTTTTGATTTTGTCAATTTTTGGGAACAAAAAACTATAAAAAATTCATTATTGAATGAATAATTAGCATTATTTAATAAAATTAATTATTAATTACAAATACTTAATTAAATTTTACATACTATATACATTGGATTATAATCAATTGAGAGAAAAAATCAAGAGCTTTGGGGGGTCTGGGCTCGAGGCCCCCCTTCCCTTGTGTATGCCACTGCTGATTTTAGCACAGTAGGCTTTGACCCTTATGGGCTGTTGGGCCACTGAGTTAAGTTATTTAAAAGTTGTGCACATATAACTTAATTATAATGATTAATTTATGCACTTACTATTTAATATATATTCATTTTTTGTTGTAGAACCAAGTTTGGGCACTTACTACTACTTATTGATGACATTTTGTTCCAATGGTGAGTAAAGAATGATACCTTTTTCCTTTTCCTTATTTATAATTCCTTAAATTCATTCTTTTTAAAATTATATTTTTTATGTTTAAAAGAGGTATATCTCAGTAATCTGTATAAATTATGTAAAAATTACTATTGTTTAAGATAGTTTGATGTTTTCTTGCTTTTTATACCCCTTACCGGCTGAGGAAAAGTCGTATGATTCTCTCCCCAGTGGCACTGCTTTTAACACAGTTGCTGGTAGTTATGCAGTGCATTGGGAGAAAAAAAGTATAAATAAAGAAATTCTTTTCAAATTCTGTCAAAATCATTTTATTGTATTTCAAAGCCTTCAGATTAATTTTAAAGATAACAGCACCATGCAAAGGTTCATATTTTGGAAAGGCAAATATATAAGTTTGGTGTTTAAGGGAGAATTTATATTTATTGATCATATTAATTTGTCTAAATATTTTTAAGTTTATTCATTTAATTTTAAAAGCATAGATACTTGCAATTTTACTGTTAGGG
Source organism: Trichonephila clavata (assembly GCA_019973975.1). NCBI lineage: Eukaryota > Metazoa > Arthropoda > Arachnida > Araneae > Nephilidae > Trichonephila > Trichonephila clavata. The sequence continues at coordinate 74,872 of BMAO01035621.1, read as the reverse complement.
AAAATGTGTTTACCAAATGCTTGTTTCAGGATTTATTTTAAAAAATGTAATAGGCAAATATTTAAGATGTTATTTGTATCAAAGGAATTTTAAAATGTTTTTAAATGATTCTTCTTCAAAAGCACAACAGCCCCTTACAGGCCTTGGCTGCCTCAACTGCCCATTCCTTCCAGCATTCTTTATTTGTAATAACTCCTCTCCAATTTTTAATTTTCAAAGTATTTAAGTCTTTCTCAATGTCACCCAACCATCTAGTTCAGGGTACTCAACCTTTTTTTCGGCTGGGACACATACATATGTCAGCTATTTCACAAAGGGCCGCCTATTTCCCTTGGGCCGCAATATGAGGATAAAAGGGGGGGGGGAGAAATGTTTTTAGACCAAAATAACATTAGAAATTTAAAATGTGGAAAAAATTATTATAACTTCTGTTTTGCTTTTCTTTATTATTATTTTATATTTATTTTTTTCACTAGCACTAAATTAGAAGCACACACATTTAACTAACACTCCTTCACAATTTCTGCATCAGTAAACGATTTTGTATGATTACCAATAATATAACAAACTTCATAAGATGTCTTTGTTACTACTGTGAATTACCACTAACAAAACACTTTGTTGCTGTTGCAAAGATTATTCAAGAAAGCCTATTTATATCACCTGTTGAGAGAGATCTTCGAGGGAAAAGTGTCTTTGAATGATTCCTGTTTATTGATAATTTTTAAATACAGCACTTTTGTGACAAATCAAACAATTACTGATCTGTGTTTTTCTCTACAAATTAGTCAAACTCTCAATATTCTAGAGAAGATATATTTTCTTTGAACATTTTTCACTAGCAAGATATGAAAGGTAGTTAAAAATTAGTTCCTCCCTCCATCCAGTGGCGGATTAAACGGGTGTCGGACCTGGCGGCCGCCAGGGGCCCCCCAACACCGGGAGGGGCCCCAAGCTTGATGGATTCCACCAGTGGCGTAACAAAGAATATTAGTGCCCCCCCCTGCAAATTCTGGTTTGGACCCCAAGCCCAAATATATATACAGAAATTGCCCTATTATATACAGAATAAAACATTTTGGACAAAATGGATATGGTAAAAATAATTGATGAATTTCCCAAAGAGAAATCAAACTGTAAGCTCTTAATTTTTTTGTATACAGTTAAGATTTTCTTTAGCTGATGAGTTTTATTATAATCAATACATTTTATTTAGAAAATTTAAAGTAAGTGACTCTTTTCACTATTTTAGTGGTTTGACTCTTGAGCCTATGGGCCTCAAACCTTTTACTGCCAGGGGCCTCCAACTACTTTAATCCGCCTCTGCCTCCATCCCATAGCTGTCGCTACTCCACTTTTGTCTGTTATCACTAACCGTATAACCATTATAAATAGAAAAAGAATACTAATTCGCACCTGTACGACATCATCAGCAAAAAAGCAAAATTAATATATCTGATTTCTTGACAAAGGACTTCCACCAAATTTTTAATACTTTGTTTTTAAATAAGTGAATTTCTCAGAGCAATATGCCATGATCGGGCCACTTAAAACAGCTCGGTGGGCTGCAGGTTGAGTATCACTGATCTAGTTGGTGGTCTTCCTTTATTTCAGGTTCCCTTGGTTTTTTAATGGGATTATCTTCCGAGCTTCTCCAAAAAGTTACATGTAAATGATTATTTCAGGGTGGTTTTTTGATGAAATAAAGCTTTTTTATTTATATAAATTGTATGTATGTGTTTCTTTGTAGTATGCTAAATCCGTAATAGTATGATATTGCAAAGCTAAAATGCCAGCATTATATGATCTCATTATGTAACAGAAGTTTTTGTAATACATTGATTGATTTTATGTTTTGATTTAAAATTATGATCTTAGTAGAATTTTTTTAAATGTTTTTTTTTTAATTTTAGATATTTCTAAGGTAAATGTATTATATGAAATCATGAATCAGTTAGAAGGCAAAGAATTTGAAATACAACATCCTGCTGATGGTGAGAATTATTTTCAAGTTTGTACTCAATTGTAACTAAAGAATTTTGAACATACATTAAACAACTCATAAAATTAATTTTTCCTTTGAAATTATAATTTTTAAAACTAATTGCCTTACAAATTAGTAACTATATAATGTGTAATGACTATATATAAATATATATAATTGACAGGGAAAAAATAATAATTTTTTTTTAACATGTTCACCAAAAATTTTTAAACTGTGTATTTTTTAATGTTATTGAATATGATATTTTGGATTCACTATACTATATGTAATTAATTTGAAAGATGTGTGAATTAATTTTTACCGGAAGGTTGTGATTATAAAATTATGATAGTTTTGTTAAAAGCTTTCTGTGCAAATCATAAAAATCTTTGTTGTAATATTGTAAAATAATAAAAAGTTAAAATCCAAACTAATTTTTGTTATATAATTAATTTAAAAAAATATCTTTAGAAACAAAAAGATATCTGTGTGTGAATACTAACATAGAAATTTTAATTTTTTAGTTTCCTTTTTTACTACTGCAATGGAGTTAGTGAGTATAGAACTTATGTCATTTATTTTGTTTTTTACTTGTTGAATTTTTTTTCTATGTATCTATTTTCATGGTTTACATAGTAAAATTTACTTTTGTTTTCTAGTGTTTTAAAGGCACTATGGACAAAGATTTGGGACATCGTATTCATAATCTTCTTGAATTTAAAAATAACTGCAAACTTTTAGGCAATGCTCTTTCTGAATCTCTTTATTTGTAAGTTATATTTTTATTTACTTATATGATCTTTTGCGTCAGATTGATCTCCTGACCGGAACATCTGCTCATGCACCTCAGTGCCCAAGATCACAAAAACTGAGATGAGCACAGTAGACCTTGCCCTGCCATGAGCTGTTACACCACTGAGTCTAGTTTACATTATCATTTGTTTGCTTTCTTTCAAAATGTGGAAATGATTTATTTTATGAGAGCCTGTTCTACTTCAGTACTTTTTGCATTATTTTACACAGCATATTTTGCTCTTTTAGAAACACAATTCATCTTCAAAAGCATACTTTTTCAATTTAATGTTTGTATTAATATTTATTTTCATAACTTTAATACCATTTAAATTTATTTTCAGAATAAATATAGTATGTATTTTTAACATTATAGAAAGAAAAAAACAAGTAAATATATTATTTTGCTTTACAATATAGGACTTATATAACAATTAACAGTTAGTAAAGTTAAAACAATAAAGGATCCAAATTAGTAGTTTTAACACAAAAAAAGTTTATGTAAAATATATTTGAGTTAGTAGTTCAATTTGTTGGATAACTTTTTTTTAAAATTTCTAAAGGGCTGTAGATTGGTGTTTTACCAATTCAGACCTACTACATTCCCTGAAGCTGGTATCTCTTTTTTGTGCAGCGACTACCAATTGTCACTGGTAATTTTGACGGTCAGTTTCCTCACCAAAGGGAGGCACCTCTCCGGCAATACAAAACCGTACTTAGGATTTTAATTTTACCAAGAGCACCCAAGCCAAACAGGCACTCAAAGGACTTTTACATACCACATAATCATGAAACATGGCTGCTGTCGATTTTCTCCATCATGAAAATCCACCAACTTGGGCTGGGGTTGAATTGCAACCTTAGGTGTACATGACCATTGACAAACAAATTATGCCACCCACCAGGTTTTGTTAGATAATTTTAGAATCAAAATTATATGAATTAATTGTAGTAATAACTTCTCATTTTTATATGACCAAGTAATCTGTTCATATCCAATATGTTATATCCATGATAAGAAAGCAACAAAAACATTTTTTCAAGTTCTAGAGTGGCTTTTAAAGATTAATTTTACGTAACAATTGTTATTTACAAATTCTCTTTTCTCATATAAAATTTGTTATGTGGAAGCTATTTTCATTTTTGAAATTATGCATTATGTTTAAAAAGCAACCTTAAAAAATAGTAAAAATGTATTAAAATCTGTAGAATTTTAGTGAATTATAGCTGTGTGAATTTTCAGTAATATATAAAATTAACACTTTGGATACAAATAATTTGAAACAAATGAATATTAATTTTGATTAATTGCCCTAACTGTAACAAAATAAATTCTCTAAAACTGATTGTTATTTTAAGTATTAAAAAAGCATATTTTTTATATTTGTGAATTTTTCCCTAAGGTATTTCTTGTAATTATAAAAATGGCTCCCTTCAAATTAATTATTTTTAACATTTATATTTTATTTGCTTGAATTCTTTTAGTTTATTAATGATTTATATTAAATTCACATTTTGCTATATTCTTGTATGTAATTAAATATTTTATTCAAATAAATATATTCAAGAAATTTTAATATGCAGCAATTTTTTATAATTGTCTAAAAAATAAATTGGTAATTCAAATTCACGTCATTCCTATTTATAGTTTTGTTTATTTCCTTTTTCTAAAGATGCTTGAAGGAAATCTATTGGATATTAATTGGTTTAACAAAATTAAATGGATTTTTAAAGTTATATTAGTGTATTAAAATTACTAATTATTAATAAGAAGCTTTTTCCTTAGGTATTTTCAATTTGTTTGTAAGATTGGATAAATTTTTAACAGTTAAGGATAATTGTATATTTCTTTTTTTTAAGTGATTTAAGGATAAAATGTGTATTCAAAGATTTGATGCAAATTACATGTGCATTTATGAATATAATTATGTGTAAGATCTATTCACTACTGCAAATAATCTGTATTTCTCATTTTTAGTAAATTTTACTTGAGACTCTTGTGTAAATTGGAAGATATTGATAAATTAATGGAAATTTATGAAAAATATGTTCCTAATGTAAGCATTCTCTCATTTTTAAACCTTGTTTTTTTTTTAATGTATTTTATTGTTTTTAAAAAATATTTGTATAGTTAAAAGCCGGGGGGGGGGGGGGAATCACCTCATATTTTTATTTTAGTGTAAAAAATTAGACAGTACATAATTTTACAATCAAATTATTAAATTTTATGTACTTTATAGTACTGGTTATTATGATTGAAGTTTTCTTTAATTTATTTTAATAGCTGAATTTAACTCAATTCAGAATCATAATATAATTATATATATATATAGGGATGTTATCAGTAATGGCCTTTCACAATAAGAATAATTCGTCTTCAGTTTACTTTGAATTTAATCATGTATTACTACTTACATTTATAGATCATCATTTAAATGAATAACTTTCATGTCTTTAATGTTCAAATCATCTTCTGTAATTTCTAACAAACATGAGGTATTGTTGTCTTTTTTCTCAGCATTTTCCAAATCATGGCGTTGCGTGCTTGAGCGTCTAAAAACTGGTAGGCTCCCAAAACACTGAGGGTGCTCTTAGACATGTACAGGACAATTGGCAATAGTGGCTGGCACCACATATATATTTCTCATGTTGTTTTTATATTTGACATTGTGTGTGTTAGGGTTTGGTTTAATTAAATATGAAATGATTAACCCCTTAACTGCCACAGTGTATATATCTGTCTCACTCAACCTGTGCATTATATCCCCAGACATATAGATACGTCTTTCCAAAATACAATTCTTTTCTTTGTACTACTATCAGTAAAACTATTCCAAAGACTTTGGAATGCTATAAAATGACCTTGACAGTGTTTGCAAAGGGATTACTTATTTCAGAGAAAAATTTACTTTGTGCCATTTCTTTCCCCCACAATACACCACATATGCATGCCTATGTGAAAAATGAAGGCACTATACTCTGTTTCACCTTAAGTTGGCAGCATTAGGAAGGGTAGGAAATGTAACAATCCACTTGAAAAATAGTTCCAACTTGTTTTGGAATTTAAATGAAAGCAAATGTATAGAAAATTTTTAAAAAGTATCGTGTGTTATCGAAATTGTGATTTTAAGGATATATTTTAAGTTAATCACATCTTAAAAGCATTTATTCCTTAATACCTGTGAACGAATACAGTTGAAAAACAACAATTTGATGAAATCTCACTTGGCTAAAAACCGGTTTACAAGATTACATCCTTGGCGGAGTTACCTAAGCATTCCCGTCAAATCAACGCCATTCCCTTTGCGTCTTTGCTATCGTTCATGCGTACTATTTTGATATCTCGTGCTACTATCTTTGTTCTTATTTTTTTTTTGACATTTTAAACATGTCTGAGATAGAAATGTCACCAACCTCGCTGTATACACCATCGAAGTGAGGAAAATCTATCCGAAGCGGAGCTCGCAAAAACATATTGAATGTTTATTCTCGACTTCGAGAAGAAAACCTGCAAGAATCCATCAGAGAAATCGTGAAAAAGTTTTCTGAACTGATTGGCGTTTCGAAAAGATGTTTTCCGTATGTTCAAAGAAAAGAAGGCATTAAGTGCTGTAAGTTCTCCTAGTAAAAAACGACCCGGTGCCGTAGGCAAGCGTAATAGGCTGGTGAAATATGACAACTTTACATTGCATGCATTCGGCAAAAAAATGATGGCTTTTTTCGAAAAAATGAGATTTCTACATTAACCAAAGTTCTGAAGGAAGTAAATGATGATGCTGAAATTTGTGCTTCTGTATATCTTAAGTTAACATACATAAACGGCATTTATACATGTAATGTGAATAATTATTACAAATGGATTTAAAATAATAACCGAGAAAAGGCGATTAATTCTTAAAAAACAAGGTAGAAATTTGTATTTTACAAACAGATGTAATAAATAAAAATTTTAAAAAAATGAGCCGTTTATTTTGAAAGTGTTCTATGTCACTTAAAAAATCAAGTTAATGAAAGCATGAATTACAATTTAACGGTATTTTTTCATTTAAAAAAAAACATTGATATCAATATGTTGAGAACTATTGAGATTTTGCTAGTTTATTCATCAATATTTCTAAACATATTGAAGCGTAAGCCCTTAAATATCTCCATTAAAAAAGTGGCTTATACTATTTTCCAAAAAAAAACAAAAAACAGCTCCTACAATTTTAATGAAAGTTTTTCACAAGCATTTTTTTTCTTCCACTCGCCAAATATGGTGATATTTATTCGTTTACCCACACTCTTCTCCTAGAGTAAACCGGCAGCGGCTGTGATTCGGTCAACGTACCCTTCCTAATGCTGCCAACTTGAGGTGAAACGGAGTATAGGGACTAAATCGTGTAACTTTTAATCAGTAGTTAAGGGGTTAAAAATTTTCTTAAATTTAAATTAATAATTTTTAAATTGGATAATGATAATTTTTAAAAAAATATACTAAAATCTTGGAAAATTGCTTAAATTAATATGAATTGATCTCAGACTAAGTAAATTTTATTTGAAAAGAAAAATTTTGCATAGAATTGCTCTTGTTTGTACAGAATGGTTTTTATAGTTTTATGCTCAAAATTTCATTTAAATCTGAGTCCATGATAATATTACTTATTACATTGCTTAATATATTTTTATCTAATTGGAAGTTTTGAAAACGAATATTTTTTTAAGCTTTGAAAAATGTTGAGTTGAGAAGTATCGTTAAATGTGTAAGACACTTAACATTAAGGAAAATACTTTTCAAATCCCTGTAACTCAAAAACTTTACAATAAAATCATTTTACAAAACATGACATTTAGGCTCATTTTAAGATACAAAATAAAGTATTTGAAAATAATTATAGATAATTTTTTTGTTTGTGTGTTTTAAAAGTTATATTAATTTATCCATTATAATCAGAATCTTAGTTTTCCTTGAGCTGTTACCCTTGATAATTTAATAACTGTAATAAAAATTCTAAAAAAGTTTTTTTTAAACCAATTGTAAAGCATTGTAGTAACTACACCTTTCTTTAATAGAAGAACCAAGATCAGCCTTCTTTATAAACTAATAAATTACTTAAATGTTTTTATGTAGAACATCATAATTGACCAGATCATGCAATTTAAGCTCATAATGATATATATTGGATGTTTGACATACTTTAATTAAAAATGCATTCTGTGTTAAAAATGCGCGAGTTTTTGTTTAACATAAAATATATACCTTTTGACCAAAACAAGCTGCTTGAAAAAATGGTTGTTTTTACTGCTGGCAAAGATGTACTATATTATGGTATCTGGATCATAATATTAATATGTGGGGTTTTATTCTTTCATATTCTATATTTAGTCCCCCTTTTTTTTTCTGTATTAAAATTAAAACATTTTTTAAAAAAATCAAAAAGTGAATTTGTAATTGCATTCTATCTTTTTTTCTTCTTAAACAATAAAAAAAAAGCAAACTTATCTATATCAATAAAAGGAAGAGTGTGTGTGTGTTTTGGTTGTAGCATTAAAACCAAACAACACAAACATTGTCACACTGAAACTATCTCACAAAACTGTGCAGCTTAAAGGGATTTTTTTCAAAATTCACTTAAAATTTTAATTTTATTAGCAATTACCCAACTAATGGACAATATGTCATATGATATCATGAGCAATCAGATCATTTCAAGGTTACAAATCAACATTTAAACTTGTTATTAATATTTGTTCTTGGTATATGCCATTGAAGTTTTTTATGTAATTTTTATGATTAATATGTATTTCCAAATTCATTGAGAAAAATATGCATCATATTATAGCTTTTCTACCTAATACAATTAAGCCATTTGATAAACTGACAGTTTCAAATTTTATTTTTCTCTATTGGATATATAAATATAATTGTGTAGTTATAATATTTAAAAAGTATATATTAATATTTTGTTCTGAATACTATATTTTGACATCTTTTTTTATTTCTTAAAAGTCTTATACCCCTGAACCAAGTGTAACTCTAGCTGTTATTGAAGCTATCCATCTGAACGGTGCTTACCAATATTTACCGAAAATGTGTTCAGGTAAATTCTTTAAATGTTTTGTATTAATATTTTTTTTAAAACGTAGATTAGATTCTAATAAAGGAAGGCTTAGGAATTATACATTACCACTATTAACTAAACTTCTATTGAACAATTACAATTTTTTCATTCATATGTAAATAAAAATATTAGTTGCTTAAAAATAATTATAGAAAATATTAATGTAAATATTAAACAATTTATAAACAAATAAAACATTTAATGAATAATTTTGGTTTAATGTTAATCAAATATATTTCTATATCATGGACACACATTTGTAGTAAATTCTATTATAAAATATTTTTTATTTTCCAATATCATGATTTTATCTTTCTACTTTGTAGATATGTAGTTCAGATTTACTTTTTGTATTTCAGATGTACTATTTTTTGAGCAAACTGAAAGAGAAAATATTCTAACAACTCTGATGGATGCAGCAGCTTGTATGAAACATGATGAAAAGGTACTTTTGGGATAATAATTAAGATTTTTTTCATTAAATATTGATATGTAATTTTTTTTCAACAATGGTTTTCAAATTCAATTTAATTACTGTCAGTCAGGTCCCATGGTGTCTGCTTCTCCCAATGATTAAAATTACTTCTTAAAAACATTGTTTCCACTTGTAATAAAACAATAAAAAAACTATGCTCCCTTACCTCTTTAAAAAAAATTGCATATATACACATACGTACAAACACCATTTACCAAAAAGTTATTAGACACCCATACGAAAAGGAACCTGCTGTCCTGCAATATATTATTCCCTCCACAATTATATATTATGTGTGGGAAACAGTGTTGCACGTATTTATATGCATGATGACATGAAGTTCAGAATTCTCTGATTTAAAATAATTGTCCAATGTCCATTATCACAAAAAAAATACAAGCGTATGCAATATTGCCAGTGAGCTGAATTGGCCTGATTTAACAATGGGCCATGTGATTTGCAAATAGATGATTGATGTAACTGTTGGAATGTGGCCCAACCCACCATATCTGTTAAGCTATGTAACTGAAACCTAAGGATCCATCCAGAATTACTTGGAAAAACCACACCCTATACTGATGACCCACATCCCTGTGAAGTTTCAACAAATGCATCTAAAACTAATTTTAGTGAATACTATCAGTATATATCTGAATGGTTATCATAGTCAAAAAGCTACCCTTGATTACAAATTCTAACACTATGACTCGGATTACATGGTACAAATCCTTCACCTTTCAATTAGATGGCGGGATCTGCGTTTTGCATCTACTTGGAGAACACCTTCTGTCATAATATGTTATGCCTCCAATGAAGTTGGTGGAGGTAGTATTCTGTTTTGGCTGTGTTTCTCTTGGTGTGGGATAGAACCACCTGTTGTAATACCTCTTGCACTCATTGCCAAGACCTGCTGCACCTTTTGGATACTCTTGGGCTTCTTACGTTGTTGCAGTTTTATGCAGTGGTTCATTGTTGCTTTGAACTGTTAAGCTGTGAGGTCCACTGTGACTTGGTTTGATGACAAAAGGATTCAGCAGTTGAATTGGCAAACCAGTAGACAGAATATGTATTATTTATTAAATATTTTTTGTTATAAATAAACCTATTATAATTTTATATGTAAAAATATAATGTAAGAAATGGAGCTTATATTTTTAAAAGAATTTTTTTTAATCGAAAATTTATATTATTCAGAAATCTTTTATTATCAAGAAATTATTTCCATTTAAGTCTCATTTAATCAGTTGTAATTTTCACATTTGTGGTATGAAAAAAATCTTTTTATGTTTGTAATTACTTTCACTTAATAACTTATATTATTTTGAATGTCTGAACTTTAATGTTCATCTATATTTTTAAAGCATTGATTGAAATGGCTTGTAAAATCATATATTCTAAAGATTTGTATTCTGGGCTCATAATTTTTTAACTCACAAAAATATTCTTGATAAAAAAAAAAGAAATTCAGGAGGAGTGAGACTTAGACAACTAAAAGAGTACCTAACATGTAAAAAGTTTCAAAATGTTTTTTTTTTCTCTGTATGAATTGATTTACATAATTGTACTTTAAATTATGTAATAAGCTATTGCTGATGGGAGGTTTTTTATGTAGTAAGTTTTTACATAGGTATTTATTAATTAATAATAACTAATAAATAAAAATTGGCGATTTTTTTTTTATTTTCTAGACTCAAACAGATTTAGTAAATATGGTTTGGAATATTTTAGAAAAAATTAATATCAGAACTCAATCAAGAAGGTTACCATTTGAGTAAGTTTTTCTTTTCATAATATTAAAATTTTGTTTCATATCTACTTGTTTGCAATGGAAATGTTATAACATAATTTGCAATATTATGTAGATACTGCAATTTCAAATTATATTTGTGGTAAAATGTATAAGATATTGTGCGTAACTAATTAGGACTAAATTTATCAATTGTTATAGTGTCTGTTTTGAATTTGAGTTAAATATTAATTATATTCTATGTGTTTTATAGTGTTAATTTTTCACATGAGTAGTCACATGTCATACTGTTTATGACATAGTAGTTTTTTTAACTCTGCTTTTACAAATGTAAGATATTTCATTATAAATAGGAAAAGCAACTTAGAAAAATGATAACAGATGTCTGTAATGAAAATTAAGTTTAAATATTATAAACAAATTCTGATCTATAGTGTTTTTCATATTAGTTTATGTATTTCAAAATGTGTTCAATTATAATTTAAATTCTTATTTCAGTTCAATCTCCTATATTTCTTAGAAATGTTTTGGTAACAGGAAGAACTTCATCACTGTTGACTTTTTAATTTTTCTTCATTTTATTTTACAGTTTTTCTGTACCAATATAAAAATCTTTATCTTTAAATAATTCTTTTGGATCATCATGATATATACATTATTCTGATCATTTTTGATATAATTTACTACAATAATCTCACCACTATGCATTTTATTTTAAAGTAAAATATTAAAAAAATTATTCTATGCTTAAAAAAAAAACTTGTATTTTGAAATAGGACAATGGAAAATAGGGAATAATTCTACAAGAATTCATATAAATATGTAATTACATCATATATAGATTGAAAACAAAGTTACTTAACTACAGGAACATTGTCACTAATTTTTGCATGTATTAATTGATTTTCTTTTAAATTTCTTTTCAGATGAGGGACTAGAGTTTTTGTCTAAAATTTGCACATGTGCTCCTACTGAAAGTTTAAAAATTTAATTTAACAAGTAGTAATGAGTGTTAACCAATATTTAAAAAGTGTCTGATTCATATTTATATCATCCAGTTGCTTTGAGAAATATTGGTTTTCATTTAAAATAATAATTGATTGGCTGTTCCTCTTAAAATAGTTTTTATTTGTGTATGATTATATTAATGTGAGTAGAGAGTTTGGATTCTTTGTGATATTGTACTTCATATTTTAATCATCCTGTTAATGTCATATGAACAAGGGCTAAAAATTTTGAAACTGACATGCCTTAAACAAAGTTTGTGTCATAATTTTTTATTCCAAAATATGCCAAGTTACATACTTTTATATAAACATGTCTTACTCAATTACAATAATACCTTGAACTTACATGATAGTGGGACTGAGTGATAATTGTGTAAGTCAGGGTATAATTTTGCATATAAATTACTTTTAATTGGGACCAGAGATGAACAAAAATAATAATAATAATTAATGGGAAAAAATGTTTTGTAAAATCTTAAATAACACAAATACAAAATTGCAAACTGAAGTTATTTTGATCTAGAAGGTTTCATAAAATCTAACAAAGTAGTCTGCTGAATCTAAGATTTTTTCCTCCCGCTAATAATTTTTTTTATTCCTTATTTCGTTGTAGTCTATATTTTTTAAAATTTCCAACCTTTTTCCAATTAAACTAAGGCCTGTCAAAGCCCTAACCATCATTCGATTTTCTGATTGAACTGGGTTTAAAGACTAGAGTTCTTCAGTCTTGCTCTTGCCTGTGCATTTGTATGAGCTTATCAATTGTCAGCTCCTGATTGTGGAAATCCAGCAGCTCCTGAATATCATCACTTCCAAATTTATTTATTTGGCAAGGTAGACAACTTCTTTAATCACATTACCAATTTCATCAAGCTCTGCCACTGATTTTGTCTGAATTTCAGTAATGAAAAGGGGGGGGGGTCAATGAGAATTGAAAATTGCATAACTCTGGGCTTGTATAAGTCAGGATAGGGTAAGTCGAGGTATTACTGCACTTTTAAAAACTTGTTTATCATAATTTTTTAATTATAAAAGAATTAGTTTAATTTATGTGTAATCTTGATTTCTATTTTATGCGCTTTACTGATTGCTGAATATTATTTTCTCATTTTGAATGAAATGCATTATTATTTCTGACTTATACATTTAGTTCAATTCCTTGTGCCAATCAATATCTTTGATATGGTTAAACTGGTGCATATTAAATCTGTTAAGGCCCAAAATCCTCACCTTAATGTGGTGTGAAAGTGAATGAGATGTAAGCTCACAGGTGTTGTCCTTGCCACTTGACTGAAATTCAAAATTACTAGTTCCTTTAATAATAGCCCTTGTATTGATTTAAAGTATGACATTGTTTGTAAATAACCAACTTCTACATAAAATTGTCAAAATTTAAAATCCAAATATTATAAAAATTCATTTAAAAATCCTTTTCTAAGATTTACGTTTTTGTATGCTTTCACTTTGACTGTATTCCGATACTTATGGGATAAATAAGATATTTTCTAATGTTTTATAAAGGGCTTAAAGAGAAACTTAGATATAAGTATATATAAATGTAAAGGTATATTAGTTGGAATAGATGATGCCACCTTACTTTTGGTGATCAATGGGAATTCTCTGAAAAAAGGAAAGGGAGGATATAAGTTATATATATAAAAACTTGGTACATTTATGTAAAATGTAACCAGTACAAAATGTTATATTAAATAGAAAACATAAAAATTATAACTTTCTTTCAGTTGGTCTGGTGTAGTTCTTGGAAATTTTTTAAAGACATTTATAAATGGAAATGATATAGAAAAAGCATGGTGAGTTCCTTCTTTTTTAGAATAAATAATGAAATTTTATTTAGTTAGCTCTAAATTTAATATTTTTATGTATTAACTGCTTTTGTAAAATATGTTAATTTTTTACATCTTAAAAATTAGGTTTTGCATGCCATTTTTCAAAATTTATTTTCATTTTTATCCATGTTAATGCTTAAATTTTGATAATATAATATAAATGTTGTAATTGCTTTTTAAAAAATTTTATTTTGTTATATTGAAATATTTCAAGAAAAATTAATTTTAAAAATAATATTTATCTGTATTTTTTTAAAAATAATTGAAAGAATGTAATTTTTGTTTTTGTAATTACATAAAATTAAAATTTTATTTTCAAAATTCTGTTTCTTTTTTTTAAAATTTATTATTTCTACAGATTTAAAAATGCAATATATGTTGGTTTTACTAAAATTCAATCGTTCAAGTGTATAATAAGATATTCCTGTGTATGTGTCCATTCAAAAATTCTTTTCACTTAAATTAATGTTTTTTTTTACATTAATTCTAAATTTAATTTCTTTTGCTCCGAATGCTTTTTTTATTAAATGCATTTATAGCCAGTTAGAGAAAAACTGATATAACTGTGTTCCTTAACTCTATTTTATAGACAACATTATATATCTAGCATATGGAATACAGCGAAATTTGCCTTTGAAAAAATATTTTAATAAGTGTAATATTTTCCAATGAAAATTTATTTAAATTATAAAGCCTATTTTTATTAAAACAAATATATATTTTTTTTGGTAAATATTTTTGTAATGAAATGACAATGTCAAGTAAATAATTTATTATTCATTTTAGACATCAACATGAGTTATTATTATTTAACAAAATATAGTAACTAGATTTTGATAATGGTATTTCAAATCATATTTTATTATTAATCGCATCATTCTTTGGTGCTTTTTGACTAAGCATGGTAAAAAGTTTGTCAAGTGAACACATTTGGCAACAACATACAAAATTTATAGATATAAAGATTACTTAACAATTGTTGATAATTTTAGAATATTACTAAAAACCATGCAGATAAAGGTGGGATGACTACAGTTGATGATTTGACTTCTGAAGCTGGTTGAAAAATTTGGCAATATATCACCAATGCTAAGGAAACTGAATCATTATTAGCCATCAAGGAGAATATTATTTTAATTACTCTATTAAGATATCACTAGAACACTTTTTTAAACTTCTCTTTCCTCTTCGCATCATCATATATTTTTTTATTTATTTAATATGCATTTGATAGCTTTAATATGCATTTGGTACATAGCATTTGATGGCTAAAACTATTCTTTTCAAATGTGTGCATTAAACATTTTAAAAAAATATTTTTTATTACTATTAAAAGTAAGCATATACTATTTTTTTTCTTTTTTAATCCTTAAACATATTTGTTTTTTTTTTTTTATGCTCTATTTGTATATCTTTACTTGCACATGATTTAAATAACCAAAATATTAGCATTCATTTTTCTTTGAACATAAATAAAAATTTTGTATTTCTTCCATTTTGCAGGGCTATTATCAAGAAATTAAAAGATGAAGAAAATAGTATTATTGGTTTTCCAGAGTAAGTTATTATCAATGTTTCCGTCCAATAAGAAATGGATTATTGCTTTTGAAAGTAAAATAAATTCATTTTCACCAGTGTATCAATGTATCCTTAATTATATAAATGCTCTAAAACTCAAATGAATTTATTAAAAAAGTTTTTAATTGATAAATATACTTTAAAGATCTTATAGTGTTCTCTCATTTGAAAAAAAAATATTCAAATACATTTTGTATGCATTATTATTTAGTCATTAAATTATTGCTCTTAAAGCTATTATTTATCTTTATGAGAAATGTGTTTCTACATCTCTAAGTTTTCTACTACACTTCATCATTTGTAACATTTTACTGCTAAGTATAACATATCCATAATGCCTTGAATTTTTATTTGAATAGAAGGCATGTATGATAGTCAGATTTATAGGATATTGACTTAAACTGGAAGAGGGCTTAATATTACAGTACTCTAAATACCAATATGAATGATAGACCCATAAGAGTTTCTAAATCTTCATATGGTTTGAAGTAATGTAACCATCTTCATAAGTTCTGTCATGTGTCTTATTGTGTTTCTTAATGCATTGCGTCTCTTAATGTATTAACTAAAACTGAACTACTTGCAGTCAGCTGAGATTTAAATTTTTGAAGCATGATTACTTTTGGTTTTGATTTTCTTATAACAGAATGTTTCTCAAATTTCTATTAGTGACCACAGTGAATTGATTCTATTTATTTGCAATCTATTTGTGTTAAATTTACAAATACAATAAGATGAATCTAACATTGTTTTCATGGGAACAGTCAATTTCCAGGCAAAGTTACCATTGCCATTCTATGTTAATCTAAACTGTAACTGTTGTAATTAATAGAAAGAAGACAAAATAGATTAAAGAAGTGTTATACCTTTCAAATTATGCCCCTATGCAATACTATCGGAATTGGATTAATTTTAGAAAACCATTTCTGTTTGATTCATTCATTTGATACTGCATCATTGGGTTGTTTTCCTTGGAAGTTTGGAAAATGCAATGTGCAGAACTCTATATTAGAAATGAATGTATTTGGGAATGGAATTAATGCAAACTTAACTGGGGAAAAAAGTTTCTGCCATGAAATTCTATAATTAAAGATTCTTGAAAGTGTTTAGCATGTTTAATCCTTTTGAGTGTTTTTTTTTAAAGTTATTGAAAGGTATAAGATTTTATCACAAAAAGTTCTTAAGTACTAGTTATTTTTTGTTTTATTTATTTATTGTAATGTGAAATGTTAATGTTTTGTAAATTAAACAAAAAATATGAAATGTGACTTAAAATCCTTCATTTTCCTTGAAAATCTATAATTGTTTGGTTTTTCATCAGAATTTATTTGTCAGTTCCCTGTGATTTCTTATTAATTGATATTAAACTACAAATTTCATTTAATTAAATATTTGACTCTTCATGATTAACCATAAATGGAAATTGAGATGGAGTTTTTTAAGCATTATATATATATAACTTTTGCTATATGGAGGTTTTAAAATATTGCACGCCTACATAATTGAAAATATTTTCTGCAATGATTTTATACTTTTATAATTATGAGCTTTTGAAGGAAATTTTTGTTTTTTCATCAAGCATACATGCTCTTTTACTCATTAATAATTACAATAGAACCATTTATAAAATTGTGTGCAACAATATGTCTGTACAAAGCAATGTATTATAATTGTGTATATTTACGATTTTTCATAGGGTTGACTGTCTATTAAAGTTCTGCGAACTAAGTTTAGAAAAAGAAGACTATTCCAAGCTTGCAGTATGTTTCTTATTAGCATTATATTTTTAATTATAATTTTAAATTGTATTAAATGCAATTTTTTTAAGTTAAATTTTTCTAATTATTGCTCATTTTATTATTTATTTCTGATTTTCAGTACTGCATTAAATATGCAGTCAATGCTAATCATCCAAATTTCCGGGAAGATGTTGAAAAATTGGCCAATGGAATGTTTGACCAAGGAAAACTATTAGAGAAACAAAGGTTTGTTGCATATTGTATCTTAGAAAAATTCTGGTTTTGATTCAGAAATATAAAAATAATTAAATTAGTATATTAGTTAAATTCTTATCAGATGTTGAGAATTTTTTGCTAAGGAGTTTTATAGAAAATGTTAAGTTTTATTATTGCTATAACAATCTCCTTATTATTAAGCTTGGTGTTTCTCTGCATAGATAAAGCTTTCATAACCTTTTCAAGTTAACTCCTTAACACATACTTATTTTGAAACCATTTAACACAAGCAAATTAACTCATTCATGCTCATTAAGGAAATTCTTAGCAAGGGACAGTTTTCAAAATCAGTTTAAAAAGGAATTAGTCATGAAAAATTACCATAAGAAATGTCATCATTATCTCCATGGCATCATAGTAAGTGACTTTGAATGTTGAGCCAGTCTCAGAATATTATCCAAAGACATTTTGAGATTTGCTTAACTTTACCTCGAAAATATTAGTGTTTGAGGTAATTAATAATTTTTTTTTATGAACTGCTAGTATTTTATATTTTAGTGTAATCCTGTAATTCACTGTTGTTTAATTTAATGTGAACACTTTTTTTTATTCAATATTTATAATCAATCAAATGTTTTATTGAAATACAAAGTCTTCATTCATTTCAGTTTAAACAGAGGTTCCATATTCGTGTGAAAAAATTAGGTTAATATTTCTAATAATTCCTATTGAGTTAAAAAAAAAAGTTAGTTACTATTGCTTATGATGGGCTTATGATCACACATTTTTCCTGAAGAAGTTTGTTCATTATCATCTTCATAAGATTTAATAGTTTGCTGAATTGTGCACGAATCAATATTGGTCATTTCAGCAATCTCCTTGCAGGATTTTTACCTAATAATTTGTTCCAACTTTCTCCCTATTCACCCTTTCTGTGACTACATGTACCTTTTTCGCGTTATTGCTTTGAAACAAGTTACGTGCTGCATCTACTGAAGGAAGGAAATTTCTAGTAAGTAAAATAAGGGGGGGGGGGTATATAATTTGTTTAATGTACATACATTTTTACTTCAATACATGGGCATCCTTCTTAGCCATTTTAGAATTTGCATGTGTATGCGCATATCTATATATTTCAAATTTTATTCATCAGTTATGATATTTTTAATTTATTTTTCTTTCTACATTTAGATCTCAAGTCAATACTATTTTGATGAGCTCATCTATTATAGAATCCGATACAGACAGTGATTCTTCATCTAGTGAAAGTTCAAGTGATGATTCCTCTAGTGATGAAGAGGAGGAAGATACAAATGATAAACCTAGTGCATAAACATTGAAATAAATATTTTATTTTATGGATTTTTTTTATTCGTCCTTACTGTACTTATTTTCTTTTACTTAGCTCATTTATTTGTTTATCTTCTTACACATTTCACTTTTTTAACAAAGTCATGTTTAAAATAAAATTCCAGACAGTGAAAGTTTAAATATCACTATATCATCGTATATTATTCAAATTGAAATTATAGCAAATATACAATTCATTTTAATGGGATTTCTCTCTGTAAATTTAAATCTTATTTGCTTTTTATCTTACATAAGTTATAAATATAGATGGAAATTTGAATTTCAGAAACATTTAATGATATATATTGTGGATTATTCATATGCAGTTGTACTAATTTGTGGGGAAAATTTCTGAATATTAGTCAGAAATGAAAGTTCTGTGTTGTAATAATGGAACAAAAATTAAACAAGTTTAAAATGTTGCAATGTTATTCATCAACTAGAAAGATATATAAGTACAGTAAATATGTACTTGATAATTTTTTAATAGGTTTCTATTTAGTTAGAGAGAAGGGGTATATACTGTTGTGCTCCAAATAATTCACTTTTGTAACCAATATTTAGTTATCTGATCAAAAATTTATTGTTTGGAAAGTAACCTGTTTGATAAATCTTTCAAAAATTAAATAAGGAAAATAAATTTGTTAAACACACACACGCGTGCTATTATTGAATCTGTTCAATGTTATAACTGGTAATAGAATAACAATTATTAAATCACTTGATGGCTATTCTGCTGTGATTCAAATACTATTGAATATCCTTTTCTGTATATTATATAGATACAATGAAATTTAACTGCATAATTAAATGCATCTTAGATATATTCCAATTTAATAAAAACTTTAACATTCTTTTTAATTACAGCATTGATTGGAATAAAGTAAATTTAATGATTGACGATACTTATTGTAATTTTTTTTTAAACTATATAATAAAAATAATTATTAGTATTGTAAAATATTAATCTCAATCATTGACATAAAATATTATTGTAAATCCATTAAGTTAAAGCTTTTCTGTCTATTTAGGTTTATGGCATGCGCCAAATTATTTCAATCATGTAATTATAATTTTTCCTTTTAAATTTTTTGTAATTTCTGTTTCAAAAAGAAACAAGTTTAGTTTTTTGTTATTTCTGTTGTAGTTTATAACTTTACTTGGAAATGTCCATCATATTGTGAGAAGTATGTGCCATAATTTTTTTTAAAATTAAGGTATAAATTTGTCTTTATATTTTGTGAACTAATAACATTTAATTAATCAGTTTTTCTACTTTAATTTTTTTTTAATAAATTCCCTATCTATAACAAGACTTTAAGGTTAACTTTTCGTTTTTAAACCCACACGTTGGCATGGTGTAGAAGTTTGGTGAGTAGGACCAGCTCAGTTGTCATCGTCACTTGACAGAGGAGGACGAAATTACGTGGTCCATCGCCAATAACCGTTGTATTGCTTTCCACTGCGACAGTAATAAAAAAAAATGAAATCGAAACGCTCCCCAGGTGTAAAGTAAATTGGAGGCATTGAGATAGCTGGGTGGGGTGCGATAGCTACTATAACTGTGACCCACAAAAGGTGTGGTAGTACTATAAATGTATTGAACTGGTTATGAGCAGACTTTGAGTTATGTGTAACTTATATATATCTACTCAACCAAAGAGAGCGCGGACTGTATACTTTAAATAATGATGGTTTACTGAGCGACGGTTGGTACGTCCGCTCCTTTGGTTGATTACATGCATACTGAGAGCGTAAACAAAGAGGACTACTAGTGCCCTCTGCACATGCGAGTCGTAACAATAGCCAAGATGACTGTGGCGTGCCTGCATGCTTAGTATTGTATAATAAAATAATTTTGAACGTGTTAGTAGTTCTTTGCAAAGAATTTTTAAAATAGTGTAAATAATTTATATCTGGATGTGTAATACGTTTATGGGGGTATACTGTATAATAAGCTTACATTATATATATAAGGGCGATAGAAGCCAAGTTGGCATCATTTTTGGCGAGTTCGCGACCCTATGGATTCTTCTGGATATTAGTGGAGAAATCTACTACGATCTATGATGCAAGTGGATTTTTCTAGAAAAATTCGTGAAGGATATAAATAGGGAGCCACTCGCCAAAACTATTCAGTCTTGTTTTGACTAGTGATTAGTAGTATTGCCTTGACCGTTGAAGAGTCGACCAGCGATTAGTGATTACTTCGGCTGTTGAGTACGACGAGCGAGCGCTTGTGAATAATCTTTAACATACTACTTGTATTTTAGACACTGATAGTTTTGTCTGAGTGCTGTTGAAGGTATGAAGACTTTCTGAGATATATTCTGCGAATTTTGCTGTGTATCCTTATTTCAAGGATTGTTTTTCGACAGTAAATTATCATCGCTCATAAAGAACTGTCTTGCTCTTTGTGGATGATTGCGTAAAATCCCCGAACCCTGATCTACGTAATAATATCGATTGTTTTCGTGAATAATCATCTTTTTTGTAGCTATCTGAAATTTCTATCTTATTATTGTACTTTAAATTTTTTTTTAATTGGCATTAAGTATGCGGAAAGTTTGGCTTAGTGTTGTCGATGACAGACCTTTGTAGGTTTGAAGGCAAAAACATATTCATGCAATCCAGCATGATTCAACAAAAATATATAAGTTTGTAATGACTTGTTTACAGAGCAAGTTCACCGGTATCATAAACAATCAGACACAAACAAATTACATGAAATCAAATATTTTGACAGGCTGGAACAGCTCTAAGTATGCCATCATTCTTGTAATCTCAGATCGTTTGGATTAGCATCAAAATAAAATTTGAGGAACACAATAACAAACTTTATTTCATTCTTACAATGTGTCTAAAAACATAATTTCTTTTTACAAAAAAAAAAAAGCCATTTTACTTATGATATGGCCTTGGCAACATTACTTGGGCCAACAACTTGGCAACATTACAAGGCCTTATACTTGGCCTTGGCAACATTCAACCACGTGATGTCTACCTAAATAATCATTGCAACATTTAGTAAAAGAAAATTCAAGTTCTAGAGCCCCGGTTTCATCTTTAATATTTTTATTTCAACTTCAACAGTAAAGCCATTATAAAAGGAACTAGGCTGAATAAAATTTATCGAAATAACTAATCATTGTTTTTTGGTCTGTTTCCGAGGATAAGTTGTCAGTTGTAAGGAAGAAGTCAAGTTGTATGTTCCAAGAAAAATAATTATCCGAAAGGGATATCCACAAATTCAAGAATGAGCTGCACGAAGACCGTGAAAGTGTATACCAATATATAGAAATCAAGGTAAAATTTCCGGTCCCGGTTGTATAAATAACACGGAATTCTCCGTCAAAATGGAAACGAGACATTGCTGAGAGCGATAAACGAGGAATAATATTAATCAGTGTCATAAACACAGATCCCTCTTAAGGGGGGGGGGGGGTAACATTCTAAAAACACGTAGATAAAAGCACCGAGGAGTGTTATCTATGGTAAAAATTTGTTGGTTTTTTTTGGGGGGGGGGGGTGAATTATTAAAAAAATTTAATATTTTGCAATTTTATAACATTGTGTAAATACATAATATAAATATTTTTTAAAAAAAGAAATCTATTTCTGAAGGCATTAAGAAATCAAAATATATTTAGTTTTGTTTTAATGCAATTAATCTGTAGCCGCCCATCCGGTATAGTGACGCTGACTGCTGTGCCGTAGGGCCTAAGTTCGAATCCCGGAGAAGGCATGGATGTTTGTAAATGTATAGTACCCCTTTGCGGCAGGGAGGTACTCTAAATAGTCATCGAGCCGCAAGTCCTCGTGAGGTTGGTGGAAGGGGAAGAGAGATGGGAGGCCCCTGAGCATCTCCAACGTGTTCTCTCTCAAAATAGGAGTGGAACCGAGCCAAATCGTACTCTTACCTAAATGATGCTCAAAGATACGGCTAACGACAGGTATATTCAGCCCTTTGCCACAATAAATCGGCCTTGATCTGACACCGTCAGACAGGTGGCATTAGTAACAACAATTAATCAGTGCAATATTATAATGTTAATAAAAACATGATGAACCTAAATATTCCCGAATCATAATAATCATTTTTTATTCATTGTATTTTTAAGATCTACATTTCAAAAGTTACTTTTTTAGCCACTCTATTGAAGTATTATAATATTAGTGTAATATTATAATATCTTTTATATATAAAAATTGGGTGTCACAGTATTTGTCCGCGATGGACTCCGAAACTAATCAACCGATCATAATAATATTTTGCATACTGTGTGTCATTTCGTCCAACTTAAAACATAGGACAGTTTTTATTTCAATTAATGATGTCATCATTTTTTTTATTGCCGGAAATGTAAAGAATCCGGAAAACAGGAAATTTGCAAAATGTCGCAATGCTCATGTGTATGTGGAAGTAGATATTGTAAGCCAAAATGCACGAAAAGTATGTGCCCGGTGTATTTCGGGGTGTAGAATCTGATATTTTCGAATCAGTTTCCAAAAATAACTAACTTTGCCGGATAATGCCGGCTAGCCGTATTTTAGATACACTGCGGCAGAGGCTTAACTTAAAAGCCTTGGATCGTGAAAACTTGGTCTCAGGCGTATTTCAAAATGGATAATCCGAATCTGATATACAATCTGAGAAATAACTGTAACTTTACCGGGTAAATCAGGAAGACCGTCTATTACGCAAACCGTGGCAGGAGCTTACTCTTAAAGTCTTCGTGCGGGAAAAGTACGTTTCTGGTGTAATTCGGGATGGTGAACGAGAGTCTGAAATCGAATTTTAGAAGTTCCTGTAACTTTGCCAGATAATTCCGGACGACACAAATGCCCCTTCCAGGGACTGAACTTGCCGACTCTGGAGCACTAAAAGTAATCTCCAGTTGTGTATAGGGGCGGCAAAAGGATAATCTGAAATCAAATTTCAGAAACTCCATAACCTTGCCGGATATTTTCTGAATTAGGTGAAAAGGAATATCATTCGAGTTCCGCGTCAGGATTTTCATTCCCTCTAGCGACTGAACTTACACGCGCTGGAGCATCAAAAGTCAGTTTCGGGATGTGGAATGAGAATTTGAAATCGAATCTTAGGATTTCCGATTACTTTGCCGGATAATATCGACCGTATTTTAGACATACCGTGGTAGGGGGGCTTGCATTAAAAGCCTTGGAGCGCGAAAATTTCCTGGCGTATTTCAAAACAGATAATCCGAATCTGATATTCAATCTAAGAAATTACTGTAACTTTGCCGGATAATTCAGGACGACCGTCTCTCACGCAAACCGCGTCAGAAACCTACCCTTAAAGTCTTGGCGCGGGAAAAGTTAGCGCCTGGTGTAATTTGAGATGATGAACAAGAGTCTGAAAACGCAAATTTTAGAAATTCCTGTAACTTTGCCAGATAATGCCGGAGGACCGAAATATTCGCGGACAGCAGCACCAGCCTAACTTGCCGACGTAGAGACGCAAAAAGTGGGTCTTCGACGTATTTTGGGACTGCCGATTCGAAAATTCTCAATATAATTCAAGATAATCCAATAACTACGTCGAATAATGCCAAACGAACGTATTTTACGCGAACCATGGCAAGGGCTTGCTTTAAAATTCTTGAGGTCTGAGAAATGTTTTCCTGGGGAGGGGGAACTAGAATCTGAAATCGTATTTTAGAAACTCTCGTTACTTTGCCGGATAATGCCGGACGACCGTAATGTTCCCCTTCAGGGACCGAACTTAAAGGAGTAGGGGCGTCAAAAGTGGGCACCGAGTGTTTCTCGAGTTGGGGATCTAAAATCTGGACTCGGATTTTAAATACTTCGGTAACTTTTCTGGGTATTGCTGGAATAAGATCAAATGGCTTTGCGTTCGAGTCCCGCCTCCGGATTTTCATTCCTTATAGCAACTAAACTTGCAGGCGTAGTCTTGCAAAAATACGATTGCAATAGGAAATCGCATTGGCAATTGCATCTTCGGGTATTGTTGTCAATTTGTTAGATGGTGGAAAAACTGCACATTCCACATCAAGCTGCCATTGGACATTCATAAAAAAAAGATGCAATGTATACCATTGAAAAAAAAGTGGTTGGCTACATTATTGCAAATGAATTCAATCATGATAAGGGATAAGTGTACCATGGCCCATAAACGTCCACTCAAAGCATTGCATAGAACTTGGCTAGATTTAAACGACAACAAGAAAATATTCGGTGTTGTAATTTCCCACAGACATTAATAGTCATTCCTCGCTCTACTTTTGACCACGATATTAACGTATGTTTAAAACAATTGTTTTTATGGCGAAACGTGGAAACACCTCGATTGATCATAAACACGCGAGTACATTTGCATGATGATCAATTGGAGCAAATATTTTCTAACCAACTGCTGAATATTGAAAATGATGAAGTAGAACTTCATCCCAATACATAATGCATGAAATAGCCAGACAATCTCTGTACTGTTCTTCAGAGAAAAGGGAACTCATTGAGAGTGTCTTTCCGGATATACTGTATAACTTTCTAGATAATTATTGCCTCTGATCCTGTTACTTAATCAGAAAAATGTTTATATCGTGATGAAATAAACTTCCAGATACAGAGTTGTTGCCAGGTGATCCAATGCCTTTCAAATCAATCGACACTATTGTTGATGAAAATAAAACCGTAAATTTTCCAACAGAGTTTTTGAATTCTCTCTCTAGATGTATCAGGAATGTTACAATACAATCTTCGGTTGAAGATTGGTTTTCTGGTTATTCTGCTGCGTAACTTAAACCTACCTAGATTATGCGAAAGTGCATGTTTGATCATCAAAAGAATTACCGGGAACCTTTTGAAGCAAACATTTTTAACTGAGAAGTTTAAACGAGAATTCGGTTCTGTTGCTACAGAATCTGTTGCTCCGTATTCCACTGATACCATCAGAATCTGTAATACCATTCAAAAGGCTTCAATTCCCGATTCGTTTGGCTTTCGCGATGACCATAAATGAATCTGAAACTCAAACAATATTCATTTGATGCTTGGACTTGGAAAATCCATGCTTCGCGAATGGGCTACTAGATATTTCATGCTCACGTGTGTGGAAACAGTTGGATCTATTTGAGTTAGCAAAAGAAGGGGGTTTCCAAACAATATTGGGCTCCGATTAGCGAATAGCTATATAAAATTATTTATTGTTATACTTTAAAATGATAAAAATAATTTTAAAAATTGCAAAAAATCAATGTTATTCAGGACATTTATAAAATTAAATCTTCATTTGTTGTTACTCAATAGTTTCGTCAGTAACTCATGCATTATACTATACTCAAATAGGAGATTAACAAAATGCAAAATTAAAATCATTATGTTGTTTTATACTTTATTTCAACTCTCCAAAATTGTAAACGAAGATTAATTTGACTGCATTGAATAGCTTAGAATATAATATTGAATTAACGTATTAAAGAAAAGCCACAGCAATGCATGGCCGGGTCAGCTAGTTAAAATAATAAAAACACATGATGTGTACGTACTTAAATATTCCAGAATTATAATAATAATTTTCTTACTCGTATTTTTATTTTAAGATCGACATTTCAAAAATTACTTTTTAAAGCTACTCCATCGAACATTGTACTGAAATATTTCAAATTTTTTTCCTTACATTTTTTCCGACTGACAAGTGCAAAGGACGGGGCAGTTATTCCTTTTCAACTGTAATTGTTCCGCCAGGAGCGTTGCTTTCGCCGTATCAATGATACGATGATCACAAGCTACAGAGACCTCAACATATGTAAGCAAAAAATCGTAAAATGTTCCTAAGAGGCTTATTAAAACAGCTCCCATTTACGTTTTTAAAACTGTTTGTATCGCTGGGCTTCAAGCGGTTAAAATTTTTCCACTAACTCTATATCTCTGTTCCGAATATTAGAAACCTTTAAAAGCGGATATTGTTTTACTCAAAATAATGACAAGGAGTGGTGTAGATTTGGAGAATGGTCTGAAAAATTCCTGTTCAAGGCGACTTGTCAGGCAGATTTTTTGAAGTAAAATATAGATGTCATTTATATACAGAAAGAGAATGAGAAAAATCCATTCGAAATGTTATTTACTTGTAAATAGCGTTCGTCTGTTTAACTTATTGTAAGCAAACTTCACACTTAGAAGTTTGGCCCTTATTCGGAAGTTTATCCAGAGACTGTCTAATGAAAGAGAATAAATTTTATTTACACCTGTTCTTTTATTATTTGTATAGCATCTAAAAAACCGAATGTGGATTTATGATCAGAAAGGGTTCGAAAGCTGTTCCCCTTCTTATCTATACAAATAAATAAAATTAAAGTGTCTGTTTGTAATTTGTAATTAGCAGCTTTTTACTAAATGCATTTAAAGGTATATAAGGTACATATATCAAAAAATAAATTTTTAAAATTTTTGTATGTCTGTCGGTCTATCTGTTTGTTCCAGCTAATCTTGGAAACGGCTGGTGTGATTTTAAAAATTCTTTCACTAATGGAAAGCTACATTATCAGCGAGTAACATAAGATATATTTTATCTCCATATCCCTACTAGAACTATGCGGGTAAAACCATGGGACGTTGCTTATTCGCTGCCAAGTTGGTGCAAAACTATGCATTTGGTCAATAATGGAAATTTTAATAAAAATTGTCTCGCATTTGTAACAAATAACTGAAACATAGTGTAATTTAGCATCTTTACAAAAAGCAATTTTTTAAATGGTTTTTTTATTAAATGTCTAACATTTATTGCGTTACGTTTGTTAAATGTCAAACTCAAACTTTGAGAAATATCGCCAAGTTGGCTAAGAAGTTCTCTATTCCGACAATTCCAGATATTTTAATGTAAATTTTCTCCCACTTTTTTAAAGAGGGAAACGAAATAAAGTTTTAGCGACTTGCTTGACCGTGATATTGAAAATTCTATGGTAATACTAATTGACAGTTTCCTAAAAAGTTTTGATTGAATTTTTTTAACCTAATTATACAATATTCATATTTTGCACAAAGCTTTTCACTTATACTGAACCAGATATTTTACATGGAGGTATTACTTTGAAGATATACTAGATATTACTATGGAGGAGAGAAGCCATACAATGTCACTCGCCGAATAAAATTAGGGAGCTTTACGCAATACTTATTTCATCTTCGGTCTTTCTAATCTTCAAACCTTTTGGAATAAGTACAAAGATTATATGGCGGAAGATATTTTGCGACGATTGCAGCAAGTACAAGCAAATATGCCTTTCAACGAACACATCTACAACGAAACGCAATAAAGGTTTTCAGAATGGTTGGGAAGAAGCTACATGATTTTGGAATGATTAGTCCACAATGAAATCGATAGAAATGATTTTTATAATGAAATTGCTCGAGAATTAGACTACGATTTTATAGCATTGCAACATCAAGCAACAGAATTATACAATCCATTAACTCCAGAACAAAGTCACATTTCCCATCATCTGTTACGTAAAGTAGAATCCGGCGGTGGTGCACTCCTTTTAGTCGACGCCCCTGGCGGAACAGGAAAAACATTTTTGCTAAATTCATTATTGATGTCTGTCAGAAAAAATGAGAAGATAGAAGTTTCTGTGGCTTCTTCCGGTCTAACCGAGACACTACTGACCGGTGGACGTACTGCACTTTGTGTTATAAAATTATCATTGAATTTTGCACATGAAGATTTCCCCATCTACATTTTTAGGAAAAATAGCTCTCAAGGCAGGATTCTTTGACAATGTAAGCTTTTAGTGTGGGGTGAAAGTACAAAGTCTCACATGAAAGCTATAGAAGCGTTAAATCGGACTCTTCAGGATTTACGAGATAGTACATATATTATGGGGAAAATGGTAGTTTTATTGGCTGGTGATTTTCAACTCTCAAAGTAATCCAGAGGGATACACCGGCAGATGAAATCTGAGCCTGAATAAAATCATCAAGCTTATGGGCGAAAGTTGAAAAATTTCGTCTAAAAACGAATATGAGAGTGCATCTTCATAATGACGTATATTCGGAACATTATGCAGAGACACAATTGAAAATCGGTTATGGATCTTAAGACGCAAATGCTGGAGTTTATATTTTACTTCCAGGGAATTTTGTAATGCAGAAAAAAATGATCTAAATCTTATTGCTCAAATTTATCCGGGCTTGCAACAAAATTTAAATTGGGATCAGTGGTTGCGCGCAAGATCAATATTGGCGTCTAACAATGACATTATCCATAAAATCAACATTGAAAATTTAAACGACGTGCGGGGGAGGGGGGAATGAAGAAATATTTATAATGAATACAATCATGGATAAAGAACAAAGTACTTCATATCCCATGGAGTTCTTAAATTCGCTTGAACTTTCGGGTGTACCCTCACATAAACTTCAATTAAAACTAAATGTACCAGTTATACTTATGCAAAATCTCGTATGTAAAGAAACGAGGCTTTGGATCACAAAACTGATGCAGAATATACTTGGTGCCAATATTTTAACATGTCATGAAAATGGATATTATTATCATACCTCAAATTCCAAGTATCCCCACTGACCTACCGTTTCAATTCAAACAAGTTCAATTTCCAGTTTTACTGTTGCTATTAACAAAGCTAACAATTCAGGTAGCAGGGGTGCATTTGGAAAAGCAATGTTTTTCCCATGGCCAACTATATGTAGCCTGATCGGTGTGTCCAATGCCCAAATCTTCACATATTTGCAACTGACGGAAGAACATATTGTATAATATGGTATACAGTAGCATCTTAAAATAATATTCTGTTTCGAGCTCTTTTAAAGAGGAATTATATATTAAACGTAGATACTTTCGATTTTTAAAAATATTAAGAGTTAAAGTTATTGAATATTTGTTGTTAATTATTATAATAAACTACGTTTTCAGTTTTTTTAAACTAAGCTCAATTTTAGAATTTTAAAATTTTATTGGTTCCAGTCAAGCAATAAAAAAAATTACCATATTATAATATTTATTTTCTAATGATAATGATTACGACTTTGACATTTATTTAAAGACATCAACGCGAGTGGAGCCGCGGGTAAAAGCTAGTGTTATTATAAATGCCTTTTCCTAAAAAAAAAAATCAAGAAAAGTAATTATAAAATAATTCTTAAGAAATGAAAGAATTCTTTTAATACATACTTATACTTACTGTATACTTATTTTGATACTTTCAAATAAGTTTTGTAAACGCAATATTATTTTTATTTATTTACTGAAATAGGGTTCTCAAGGAATTTTGATATAGGGCCCATTTAGTACTAGCTGGGGGACTAGTGAGTTTCACCTAAATATAAGAAATATTTTTTGCGGGAAAATATATTTCTTGCTTTTTTATTTTAATTATTATTTATACCGTCTTATAAGCTTCACTTGTATGTAACGGAAACTTTGAACTCAATTTTGACCCACTTTAAAATATCAGATTAATTTGAAATTTTACTCAGGACCGATGACAATACAATAATTTAATAATTTTTTTCCGTTGTCCTGATCAGGATTAACTATTTCCCATTTTCAGATCTCATCCCGCATCTGGCGACTAATTTCAAATCCCATTTCCAAATTTGGCGGCAAAAAGATTAAGTTACAACTTAGTTCAATTAACTATAAAAGGGTGTTTTTTTTATTTTATTTTTTTTTAAACTCTAATTAATTTTTTTACCGATTTGTTGGGTTAGTACAAAAATATGGTGCATCTTCCGACATCTTAATTTCTTAAATCTGTATAGCAACTATTTTGAACGTGTCTTTAATCAATTAGAGTAATTTTTTCTTCCAGATTTTTCACGAGGAACTTAGTTTTTGTTTATTGATTTCAATACAGAAGATAGAATGATAAGGTCATGTGGACTTCGAAAAAGGTTTTTTTCTACCATTGTTTATTTCTTAAGAATGTCATAATGGTGAAATCTGTTTCTATTTTAAAAAAAAAGGGCAACATTGTAACATGACAAATTATGTGTTGTAATGGTTGCATTATATCAAATAGAGACAGTTATCTTAATATCATGAAGTTTCTATTTAGAAAAAGAATTTTGAAACCACGTCTTTTTTCAAACCCATTGTAGAAGACTATATCTATTATTGCTTATGACTTATATTCTTTTATAATTTTTTTTCGGAAGAAGATATTTTATTTATCGGGAATTCTTTTGTCTTGTTTATCTCTTATTGACTTCCTTTCAATATACTATTGTAGATTCAATATACTATTGTAGATCACTTAAAGTTTTGCAATGATTCGAATGTCTAAAAAAATACATTTTGCCTTTATCGTTTGTCGCCAAACAAATCGAACTTTATTCATTTTATGTTGCTTCTTTCTTCTTGTTTCAAAACATCTGTCATTCTTTTTTTTTTTTCGAAAAAATATTTGCATTTTTTTGGAAGTATTCTTTGTTGTCTTTAACTCTCTAACCACGGAACAAATAACACTTTTTTTATATTGAAGATTTTGTCGATATGATTAGTCAGGAGAAATATCTCAGTTCATTTTCACCTCCAAGTGAGATCATTTGCAGTGAAACATGTTTTACGGTGAAAAATCTAATTATCCTAGAGCAGTGGTCTTCAAACTGTGTTCCACGGAACCTTGGGGTTCCACGAGTCACAATAAAAAAATCGAGAAGAAATAAATATGTATACGAAATTAATTCATGTTCTCTATGAAATTTGTATAGTTACAAGTATCTAAAGCTCTCACCCCTTCCCCTATTCATTAAAACTAAAATTTTTATTTATATATAACTTTATTTTGCAACACTTTTAAAAATCATTCATTATCTATACAAATAAATAAAATTGAAGTGTCTGTTTGTAATTTCAAATTAGCAGCTTTTTACTTAATGCACTAAAGGTATATACGGTTCTCATAACAAAAAACCAATTTTTAAAATTTTTGTCTGTCTGTCTGTCTGTCTGTCTGTCTGTTTGTTCCGGCTAATCTCGGAAACGGCTGATGCGATTTTAAAAATTCTTTCACTAATGGAAAGCTACATTAACGGGGAGTAACATAGGCTATATTTTATTCCCGCATTCTTACGGGAACGGAAACTATACGGGTGAACGTGAAACTGAATGCCAAGATGAACGCCAAATTGAACGCCAAGCTGAGCTAATGAAGTCGTTGTTTTGGTTACCGGCGACCGATGCTCTTCATGAGACATAACAGTGTTACGCGCACATGATAATACGCTGACACGTGCCATAATTTTTTTTTATGATAGTTATCTCAGTGTTCAGTTAAGTAGAGCATCGGCTGTTTCGGATGCACTTTTAAAAATAATAAATCAAGGCTTCATAAGCAAAAAGCAATGCTAGAAACAAAAAATTGATAAGTTTTACGGTTAGTTTTAATCCTTTTTTTTTTTATTTACATTTTTAGTCACATTTAAACAATAGTTATTATAATCCCAATCTATATCTATACAAATAAATAAAATTGAAGTGTCTGTTTGTAATTTCAAATTAGCAGCAATTGTTTGCGGGGGCGGGGGTTTAAGGGCGTTAGAAATTCCGATTTTTAAGTTATTAGACGTACAGTCTTGAAACTTAGTAAGTAGATTCCTCTCATAGGGTAGAGATACGCTACAAAATGGGTTTCGTGAAAATTACCCTCAAGTGGCGTTGCGGGACTTAAGGGGCGTTATAGATAATTATTTTCATTTTTAAACTATTAGACGCACAGTCTTTATATTTGATAAGTAGATTTCTTTTATAGAGTAGAGATCAGCTATAAGAAGGTTTTGTGAAAACAGACCTCTAAATGGCGTTGCGGGGGATTTAGTGGCGTACTAGATAAATATTTTCGTTTTTAAACTACTTCACCTCCCTGCTTGAAAATTGGTAGGAATGTTTCTTTCATGGAGTAAATATCCGCTACAAAACAGGTTTGGGAAAAATTGACCCCCAAGGGGTGTTAAAGGCAGATATAAATAATTATTTCTATTTTTAAACTATTAGACGCACAGTTTGAAATTTGGTAAGCAGATTCCTCTCATAGGATAGAGGTACACTACAAAATGTATTTTGTGAAAATCGACCCCTAAGCCGCGTTGCGGGGATTCAAGGGGCGTTATTGATCTTTTTTTTTTTTTTTTTGCATTTTAAATTTATTGGACGCACAGTCTTCAAATTTTGCTAAGCAGATTCCTTTCATAGTGTGCAATTCCCCTACAAAATTGGTTTTGTGAAAACAGACCCAGAAGTGGCGTTGCGGGGGCTCAAGTTGCGTTATAGATAATTATCCCCATTTTTAAACTATTAGACGTACAGTCTTGAAAATTGATAAGCAGATTCCTTTCGTAAAGTAGAGAACCGCTACAAAATGGGTTTCGCGAATAGGAACTACCAAGTTTAATTTCGGGAGATTAAGAGGCGTAATTGATAAATATTTCCATTTTTAAACTACTTGATCATCCTGCTTGAAAATTGGTAGGCATGTTCCTTTTATGGAATAGAGTTCCTCTAACAAAGAGTAAAACGAAAATTGACCCCCAAGGAGGGTTGCGAGGGTCAAGAGGAGTTACAGAAAAAAATTCCTGTTTTTAATTGTTAGACCCATATACTTGAAATTTGTTAAGCATGTTTCTTTTGTTCAATAGGGATCCACTAAGAATGTATTTTAAGCAAATCAAGTTCTGGGGGGGGGTGCAGGGGGTTACTTGGACGTATTGACAAAAAAAATTACTTTTTTGGAGCTACAAGGACTATAATAATGAAATTTGGTTTGCATTTTTCTTTTGTTGAGTTGAAATCCGCTAAGAGCGGTTATTTTGGAAAACGGCTCTCAACGGGATTACGGGGATATTGATGGTAAAACTTTTTTTTTCTGTTAGATTTAGACTTGAAATTTGGCTTGCATCTTCAATTTACGGAGTAGAGATCCACCGAAAATTGTTTTGCGGGAATCCACTTGGTTTTTGGGTTGCGAAAGAGCAAACATCATTCTATCTTCAATTTTAGAGATTTTTAGAAAACACAAATTAAATGAGTTCTGCCCCTTTTTTTTTATCAACAGGCGACAGTTACAGATATAAGTATATTTTTCAATACAATCGAATTCTTAATGCAGGACTTAGATATCAATAATTTATACATATATATAAGCAGTAAAAATTTATAAATCATCATGAAATTCCCAGCGAAGTGGGCGGGTAACAGCTAGTAATGTAATAAAAGATTAGTAAAACATGCTATCTTTATATATAACTTCTACTAGATCGTGAATATTCTATTGTTTTCTATCTCGGGTTCCACGAGATAATTTTATACTAGTTAGTGAGCACAATGTCTTGCAAAACTAAATAGTTTTCTAACGGAAAATACACCTCTTACCATTTGTGGGAAAGACACCTATAATGAGGGAGAGGAAACAACTTATCAAAACATATAAACAGATTCAATGATAAAATCTAAATTTAAGCGAAAACTGCTTCTAAATCTTAGGTTGCAAATTCCTACAAAATACACGAAATTTCTTACATAGTTCTAAACATTTTAATGCCATTCAGAAAATGGTGTTTAAATAAAATATATTTTTCGAAGTAAGTGGCTACATAAACAAAATATAAAAGCAAATTAAACTAAGAATATGTAATACGATTGCATTTAATCTCAATTAACCTAGAGTTCGACACTTTATGTGAAAAAAAAGCAAGCACATATTCCAGGTACTAATTATAATACATAGATAGGGGACACTTGGATCATAAATTAATATTATTAATTAAATTATATTAAAAAGTTAGATAAGAATTTATTAATATAATAAATACAATACTTTTTTAATTGCCTTTACATAAAGCCAATAACATGTTGATTTACTTTAAATATTATTTTGAGATATATTCTTCGAAGTGTGTATGAATGGAATGGGATTCTACGAAAACACTTTTTAGTTCTAGAGGTTCCACGAAAATACTTTCCAGTTCTAGGGGTTCCACGAAAGCACCTTCCATTTCTAGGGGTTCCGTGAGTTGAAAAAGTATGAAGACCATTGTCCTAGAATAAAAAAATCATGTTAAATAGTATTTGAAAACTTCAAATGGCAACAGGTATCCCGAGGTTACAATTGTGAGACTGGTAGTATTCAATGTGTTGGGGATAAATGCCTTTGTCGCTCCACATACCATAAATATAATAACTGTAACTGTATTCAATGTGTTAACATATCGATTCTGACGAAAACCTTTATGCAGGTTTACAAGGATTGTTAGACTTAAATCAACCTTGGTCTCCGTTTTTAACTAAGATGATGAGAGTGAGATACAAACTGAGCGTGGGTGATAGAAACTCTAGTTTCATTTGACTCGGGTTCAAAATTGAGAGGTCTCTCGCCAAGATCATATAGCGTGCTTCTAAGTATATGTGTACTATGTTGTAATAAAGTAAAATGCAATATATGTGTTACAAGCCAAATTTGGTGATTTTTGGATTCTTTTTATTTTTTATTTTGACTGAAACCTTGCAATTATTAGTTTTGGAAACCCTTATATATATAAATTTGGCGACCTATTTTAAAAGTTGCTAAAATCACCAATTTGCACTCTATACTTCAATTTAATTTAAAAATTGAAAATTTCTAGTCTCTCTATGTTTAACTGAGATCTGATTGAGCTTGCAAATTAACTTTTTGCATACCTTGTTTCAATCTGTCAAGGATTAAGCCAGAATCGATTGCTAAGAAATCTAGTACTTTCGTATTATGACAACCTATTTGCGACATTATATGAAACGAAGTACCCACATGCAGTGGCGTAGTTACCAATGGGCTAAGCGGTGCTGTGCACCGGGGCCCCCAAACTCAGGGGGCCCTCGTCGGAACCTGACCACCAAGCAAGAAGAGCTTGCGATAATTTCTCCCAAATTTAAGATATAAATATAAAAGGTTGCAAAAAAATATAACTATAATCATGGCAATTCAGTTGAAAGTAATTTTGAACTTGAAGGGAATTCCCCTAAAATTTTTCTATTGTTTGTTTAGTGTTGCGGCTTTACTTATTGAAAAGTTGATATTATTTTCAATTTTTTTCATTTTCCATAAACTGTTACTCGAACGTTCCATGAAAATCTTACCATTCGAATTATAACATCTTAAAAAACGTACACGAAAGGCAATTCCTTCCTAGTTACATTCTATTTTTATTAACAATGATTCATGCTAAGCTAAGTTTCCTGTTTCAATATTTCGCAATCTTCTCGTATCTGCAATACACCCAAATAAATAGACAGAGATTCCCCAACGAAGTTTTGTAGTGTAACATTACTTTTCTCCTTCCTTCAAACGTCAGTAAGTAGTCTGGCACATATGAAATGTATTGCATAAATTATAAAACTGATATCAGGAATAAAAAAAAAACAGTGGTGCATTTAAGCAGAAACAATATCAAGAAAGAGAAGATAGTAAAAAAAATAGCTTTGTATATTTTAAATATTCTCATATTTTTAACACGCTTTTATAAGTTTCACTTGCATGCAACGGAATCTTGGAACTCGATTTTCACCCACTTAAAAAGGTCAGATTAATTCGGAATTTTGCACACTTGTCAAGGCCTGATGACAATACAATAATTTCAGTTTTGTTCTATTGTCCTCATCAGGATCGTCAGGAATCATGATAATCAGATTTGGCGACAATTAACTGTATCATTTCCAGATTTGGCAACTTATTGCACACACAATTTTCAGATTTGGCGACTAATTCGATATACCATTTTCAGATTCAGCGACTAATTCCATATAACATTTCCAGATATGGCGACTAATTCCAGACTTAGCTACTAAAGGGAAAAGGTGTAACCCTACAGAGAGTGTTTTTACACTTGTGGTTTATAAAAATAAAACAAACAAAAAAAGTGTTCTGTATGTGATAAAGTGGAGAGTGGTTGTGTTATCAATTTCTTACTATAATATAAACATTTTTCGGAAAATGAAAATAAAAAAAAATAGGCTCGTGATGTGAAAAAAATAATTTATGTTCTAATGCTAAATATTTTTTTTATTTTAACACGCTTTTATAAGTTTCACTTGGATGTAACCGAATCTTAGAACTCGATTTTTACCCACTTAAAAAGATCGGATTCATTCGAAATTTCGCACACTTGTCAAGGACCGATGACAATACAATAATTTCATAATTTTGTTCCATTGTCCTTTTCAGGATCGTCAGGAATAAGGATAATCAGATTTGGCGACAAATCCATATATCACGTCCAGATTTGGCGAATTATTGCATATATCATTTTTAAATTTGGCGACTAGTTCCATATACCATTTCCAGACATGGCGACTAATTTCCTACATCATTTCCAGATTTGGCGACTAAAAGAATAAGGTGTAACCCTAAAGTATTTTGAATTTAACGCTAATTATATATGCAAGTATAAAATACACTTGCGGTTAAAAGAAATAAAACAAACAAAAGAAGTGTTCTATATCTGAGAAAGTGGAGGGTGGGTGTGTGTTAGCAATTTCTAACCATAATATAAACATTTTTCTGAAAATAAAAATAAAAAAAAGGCTCGAGCATGTGAAAAAAAATAATTTGCGTTCTAACTGCTAAATATTTTTTATTTTTATAAAGCAATACGCTTAGAAATGATGATACGAATTAACATGAAAGGAACACGTTTAAAAGGTGAAAAAACGATTGATACTTAATATTACCATGTTTTTAATAACTCGCTTTCTTTAATGTCTATCCGGGTGGAATTTTGTAATTGATTTTAAACTGTGTGACTTTCCGAGGAGCTAGAGACTTGAAATTCGGACTCGGAAGCTCGGAAGTGGATGACAATGCATGAAAATGGGAAAAAAGAAAACAAAAACAAAAAGGAGGAATTTTATAATATTTAATCCGTAAAAAAACCTGATACATTAAAAAATTTTGTAATTCGAACTTTTTCTTCTTTACACACTTTTATTTGTTTGACCTGTTCAAAAGAGACGGAATCTAATATAACGATCCGAGGCCTCGTAAACGGAGAGAATAAATACACTTCAGACCCGTTAATTAATATCCATTGAAGAGCAAGACTAATTCCACAGCCACGTAATTCTAGCTTCAAATATCAAACTCAAGGATAAATTCAACAATGAATAAATGATAGTTTAAAAAACTAAAAAACACGCTTTTATTGTAGTTCGAACTAAAAAATGAAAAATAAATTATAGTTTGAAAAAAAACTAAAAAACACGCTTTTATACTGAATCGAACTAAAAAGTAAAAAAATAATTCTTAATAAAGAATAAAATGATTAACGAGAAAATGAATGTCATTGGGGTAAAAGCGTGGGGTGTTCTATAAATGTATCAATTGTTATAATTTCTAACTTCTATTCCGAAAAGCTGAATTAGTGTAAAAATGTAGTACAAAGCACCCCACGCTTTTACCACAATGACATTCATTTTCTCGTTATAATCATTTTATTCTTTATTAAGAATTATTTTTTTACTTTTTAGTTCGATTCAGTATAAAAGCGTGTTTTTTAGTTTTTTTTCAAACTATAATTTATTTATAAAGCAATACGTTTAGAAGTGATAATACGAAACATTATAGCAATACGTTTAGAAGTGATAATACGAAACATTATAGCAATACGTTTAAAAGGTGAGAATACGATTGACACTTAATATTACCATGTTTTTATTAACTCGCTTTCTTGAATGTCTGTCCGGGTGGAATTTTGTAATTGATTAAGCTGTGGGTCTTTCCGATAAGTTACAGATTTGAAATTTGGACAATATCTCAAAAGTGGATGACAATGCATGAAAATGTGTAAAATTAAGGGGGGAAAAGCGAAAAGGAGGAATATTTTATACTTTTTAGCCCGTTAATAAAGACATGTGGTACATTAAATTTTTTTTATTCGAACTTTTTTTCTTTTTACTACACATTTTATTTGTTTGACCTGTTCTTTTGAGATGGAATCTAATATAACGATACGGGACTCACCCGAGGCCCCGTAAACAGAGAGAATAAATACACTTCAGACCCTTTAATTAAAATCCATTGAAGAGCAAGACTTATTCCAGCAGCCACGTAATTCTGGCTCCAAATATCAAACTCAAGGATAAATTCTACAATGAAAAAATGACAGTTTAAAAAACTAAAAAACACGCTTTTATACTGAATCGAACTAAAAAGTAAAAAAATAATTTTTACTTAATAAAATTCAATCAAGATAGGGCCGACATTTTTTTTTTTTTTTTGCACCAGGGATTTTGGATGGATGCCACATGGAAAATTGAGGTTGCCAACTTGGTGAGTTACTAATAGAGTTAATGATTGTTGCAATAATACGTAAATACCGAAATTTGTTTATTTGAATACTTTATTATTCAAATAAAATATTTCATACGGTCATATCTGCGTGTAAATTAATGAAACGTAAAATCAAACCGAGTAGTTATTTATAATGTATTCCTGTGTACGGTAAGTGTAATAATAGACATTGAAAGAAACATTGTATCATTGATTAAATAAGTTGAATATTTTTCGAGAGTGTTAATGCGTAAAAATTTTATTACAGAATATTTATTTAGTTATACTTGATTAATTTTTAAAATAAGTGTTTTTCTTTAATTTTTATTGGCACTTACGTCTTATCGCCACAATCGCCAACGTTCAAGATAATTCGTTAAATTAGCAACCTCAATTTCGCATGTGTCGTATGCGCTAAATTGGCATTCATGTGCTTCGTTTCATATATTGTTGTCAATAGGTTGCGATAATACGAAAGTACCCGAATTTTAAATAAGCACATGATTGCTAATTCAGCGCATATGACACATGCGGAATAGAGGTTGCCAACTTGGCGAGTTATCTTGAACGCTGGCGATTGCTGCGATAAAACGTAAGTACCAAAATTCGTTTTTAAAAAAGATTATCTAATAATTATATGACATTATAAACATTATAATTATCAGATGAATTATATGAATATCGTAACGGTATTGTTGTTGTTAACAATGCCACCCGTCTAACGATGTCAGATCGAGGCCCACGAAATTCATCGTGGCAAAGTGCTAGATGTACGCCTGTCGTTAGCTGTAGCTTTGAGCACCATAAGGTGTCATCCTGAGTGGGCCCATATCAAAATTCCTAGGAAAAGGTAAAATAATATTAAAATATTAACAAAAAATATTTAAAATACAGCCACCTCGAGCCATTGCATTTATTTATGGAAAACCTACCTGATGCTTATTGTTGTTTTGAATCGTTCAATAAAATACTATTTTAAGAAACTAAATAATAAGATTAATAAAAAAAATAGCAAAAAGATAAATTTGGAATGTGAAAAGAAGAAGTTAACAATAAATAAATATCTCTGAAACGTGGAGGATAATGAACTTGATTCGAACCGCTTGTGCGCAGAGATATCAATAAAATTTAACAGATAAAATTTTCCCAATATAACAAGAATGTGATTATTTTGAGAGGTTTGAATTCTAAAAAAAACCTTTTCTCTTATCTGAAAGTAAAAAAAAAAAGAGTTTTTTAAATTAAAAGTTACGTTTAACTGCGAAGTTTCCATCACATATAGGAAATAATTGTTTAAATAACACATTTAGATAATGTTTAGTTTACATTTTTAAAAGTAATATTGTTTTTCAAACAGTATTTTAAGCAATACAATCATAAAAATTAAGAACACACGCATATACATATATGTATATACGTATATACATATATACACTTACACATATTTTTTTCTCTCTCTCTCATTAGATATCTATATTTCATGTATGATGAGGCAGTGAGCAAAGCATATAGTCGTCCGTTGTGCTCTTTTCAAATATAAAGAAGAAAATAGATTATGGAATATAAAAAGGCCTTATGATTTGATAAATTTTTAAACATGGAGCTAGCTTGGTGACTGAATTAGTCTTTAGTGATCCGTTCAATCTTCAGATATGAACTCCATATAAAATCTGTAAGATATTGTGAAGCGAAATATATCTAAATAAACATAATAATTCAGCAAAAAAATCTTATTTAGACTCTACAACAATATCAAATAATCAAAAGTCCGATCGGTATTTACAATTTTAGTTAATTATTTATGCCTTATTTAGATATATAAATACACCTAATATCTTGTTCATAGTTGTAGATAAAGTTGATGTACATTTTCGTCAAAGAATCGTGTGTGAAATAAATTTTTAAATAATTAAATATATATATTCGTCCTTTTATAAGTTCCAGCTATTGATTTTTTTAATATTAGAGATGCTAGTCTCTTACCTTAGTTTGTGAATAAATTTAATGAATTTAAAAAAAAAAGAAGTGATATTATTGGATATATCTTTGAAATCAATTCTACTTTTTTAGACATATTTAATGTTAGCAAACAATACATTATTTAAAGTATTAAAATAATATTTGCTGTATATATATATTTTGATTTTGATTTTATCACATCATAATTTTCTAGCTCCCAAACAGGAAAGGACTGGAGTAACAGAGCATGGAGACCCTACAAAAAAATTCTTTTCCCCTGCAGGCGCAACACAACATGCCTATGAACACAGGCAAGTTGATAGTCCAAATCAAAGGTCCAGATCTTATGTATCCAAACACCCTTTGAGAAGGAAAACTGAGTTCTTTCCAACATTATTCAATCAATCGCCAAGTTGCCAATGTCGTCGCCAAAAATGATGCCAAGTTGGCTCTATCACCAACATTTCGCTATGTTTCCATTGAATCGTCATTATAATGTAAGGAGCGGCGTTGCTTGCGATTATTATAATTTTAATAAATAATAAATACAACCGAAAGTAATATTAACGTAGGTGTTATACACATCCAGGTATAAATTATTTACACTATTTTAAGCGTTCATCACACAAAATTTGTAACAATGTGTTACTTTTGCTGAGTAAAGATCAGCTTAGGAAGGTGTTTTCAAAAATCAACCCATAAGAAAGTTACGGGGTGTTATAAATAAAAAAAAAATCCTTTTTTTCAGCTGTTAGACCTTTAGACCTAAAATTTAACTAATATGGTTTTTGAAGTGAAACTTCTTTAGGCGCGAGAGTGAATGGGAAATTTGCCCAGTTTTACTTTAGGGTGAAAAAGCGAACGGAAGTAGTGATCCCCGTAGTGATCCCCCCCGCCATTGCTTCAAATCGTCGCCATGGTGAGGAGATAGCGAGTGGGAGGAAAAGAGAGCGGGGGACCACTACATGACTTGCGTCATATCCTTGAAAAAGTTGGACGATTGCTAAGAGGGAATTGAATCAGAGGTATGGAGTGTGGGGCATCTTCTTGCTTCGGCGAAAGGCTCTTAGGTATTAGAAACATTAAGTGGATACCCTTGCTACTCGTAACGAACTCGCGTGGTGTATTTTCGTAGTTTTATATAATAAACGGGCCGTTTTCAGCGAATAAACGCGCCCAAGATATTACTATTATATGGCTCTTCCTGCTAGGGGAGTGTCTGGGGCATTGTGTATATATGTTACCGGCAAAGTATGAAATCCAGCATTCTATAGAATGCCTAGGCATTCTATACAATGCCTAAATCTAGCCGGCAATGTATGAAGTGATTCCTAATTCACACATTCCCTAGGCATTCTATAGAATGCCTAATGAGAAACAGGCAAAGTATGAAATACATCTCAGATTCATTTCGAATATTATTAATTGGCAAGACATAAAACTTGTAACGCATGTCTCAGACTCAGAATCTGTTAGTTGTACATTGCTGTTTGTTCGGAAAGGTCAAAATACTCAATTTTACTTAGACTTATTCAACAAAAAATTGGTTTTTTCCTGTACTACCTGAAAATGGAAGAGCAAGCTATAATGTTGAAGAAGGTGCCATGGTCTATAGCAGGGATCGTCAACCTATGTCACACATGCCGCATGTGTCACGAGGTACAATTCTCAGTGGCATTTTACACTACTCAACACATTTGTAAATTTTTTAATTGTTTAAAAACTGCTCTGCTGTGTGGTTCGCTGAATCATATTGGTAGATTGGTTTGACACGCAACAGCTAAAAGGTTGCCAACCCATGGTCCATAGACATGAAACAAATATTTAACGGCTAAATGCTCAAAATTCTAGTTCATGCTCCAAAAAAAAAATAGGTTTTTCCTTAACTGAAATTATTTACTAGAAGTTAATAACTGATATAAAAAATGCTAAAATTACTACTAAGAGGGAATCCAGGGACTATTGGTTGCTGAATAGCTATGATGTGGTGTTTGCGGAAAATAAAAGTAAACTAATTTAAACTGTTAAAGAAGGCGTCAGTACCATAAAACAGTGGTCCCCAACCCTTTGTCCGTGGATCAAAGGGTATCAGGCCACTAAAGGAGCATTAAATTATTTCCATTATATTTATTGGGGTGTATTTTTCTCGTGTCTGTGCGACTTTCCATTGAAATCACTTTATATTTTATGTAAAATCATTTTATAATTATTTTTGGTGCACCTGAATTTTACTCTGAAGGCATGTTTAAATACAATAAAATTATAAAATCAAAACAATTTTAAATATAAATAATCAACGCCCCACCATCAGTGGGCCACCGTAAAATTATCAAACGTTGACTGGTCCGGAAGAGAAAACTGTTGGGAAGAACTGCTATACAGTATTACGTCAAGGATTCTTTTTTTCCTCAATAGGGCTGCAGATTGGTATTTTTACCATTTTCAGACCTAGTATATTCCCTAGGAGCTGATATCCCTTTTTAGTGCGGTACCATGCAGACGATACAAATTGCCGCTGGTAATTTTAACGCCAAGTTTGACGATGTGAACTTGTTCTAGGAATTTAATTTGCCAAGAGCAAAATTAAATTCCAGATTCTGGGGATGTGATAAAATTCTGAAAGAACTTTAAACCAAATACAAAAATGTTACTTGTTTTGATATTGAACTGCACATCCACCTACGTGAAACTTGCCAGAAAAAACAGAAAATTATTTTTAAAAAAAGTATTGTAGTACAAAACTTCGATTTTTTTTTCCGAATGCCAATATATTGGCACTTGTAATAAGTGAGATATAGGATGGTTTCTATCAACTTGGAACTTCTAAAAGAATTTTAATACAAGTATATGCGAAATCACAAATCAACAGTCTCATTATTTTGTCAGAATAACATTTATACTTTTAGGAATGTAAATCATTGATATAATATCCTTATCATGACCTTTTTTCATAATTTGCCTAAATAGCTTTAGGCATTCTATAGAATGCCTAGGCAAAGTATATAATGAATCTCATATTTTATACTTTGCCTAAAAACGTCCAGCATTGTATAGAATGCCGGCATTTCATACTTTGCCGGTAACATATATATCACTAACGTTCGAGCCAGAATCACTACGGATAGCATCTTGTAATCAAACACAGTGACTTCTGTGAGCAAAGC
Source organism: Trichonephila clavata (assembly GCA_019973975.1). Classification (NCBI taxonomy): domain Eukaryota; kingdom Metazoa; phylum Arthropoda; class Arachnida; order Araneae; family Nephilidae; genus Trichonephila; species Trichonephila clavata. The sequence continues at coordinate 30,619 of BMAO01035621.1, read as the reverse complement.
GTTAAGTTTATATTATTAATTTTTATTATCGTTGAGTTAAAATTAGTTCTAGTCAGAATGCCTAGAATAAATGCAAAAAGAGGAAAAGAGTTTCGTGAAAGAAAAAAAAGGAAATCTAGCAGCAAGTCCAGTCGAAAGTCTATATATCACCAACTAGTCCACCAAGTAGTGCTGTACAAACTAGAAGCCGCTGCAATCATTGGATCTGATGATGATTAAAAGCAGATTATATCTTAACTGGAGATTTTAATGTTAATTTTGTTTCAGAAGAAGCAAAGCCACTCATTGAATTCTTGAAATGTACACTGAATTTGACGAGGAAAACTGATTCTAGAGAAGGAACAACAATATAATGAACCACGATTGATGCAGTTTCTCACGTTTTCTTTATTGACTATAATCGAGGATTTTTATATCCTACTTCAGTTACCACACACCTATAGTGTCTTTCTTGGATAATGATGATGCAGAAAATTGAATAAAAATATTATCTTCATACAATAAATGTTCAAATTTTATTTGATTAAAGTAAGTTATCTCAGCAGTTTAATATAATTGGATCTATTCCTGCATTTGCGGCCAACGTCGCCGAAGAAGTTTCACTTCTTGCGTGGCTTTCAACGTTTTTTTTTTTTTTTTAGCTGAGATTTGCAAAACCTTTTTTTTTTTTTGTTTAATTTTCAATTCACGTAAAATTAACTCATTAAAAACTTCTTTATTCTTCCATCTGTATTGTTTAATTTTTCAATTCGCCCATACGAAGAACGGTTATACCAGCTAGTACATTAAAAAAATTGAGTTTTTTGAAATTAAGTCATTTTGTTAAAAAAAAAAGATTGGCAACATTTGTTATGGATAGAAGAGTAGCAAGTGTTGTACCATTTTGGGTTCATAAGTAAATTGGCCATTTAAAATAACTTTCCTAGGGGTTAGTATTATGAAGTGTCAAAGTTAGGGACGCCATTTTCTTAAACCGACTAATTTTAACTTAACCAGTTTCCATTTTTGCTCGATTTATGGTTGTTTTTCTGCACGGTTATGCAAGATCACGTTAGTGAAAAAAATCTCTTTAAAATTGTTAAATCTGTGGTCAAGTACCCAATGAGGTGACGGGGCGAAGTCAATTTTCCTCATTTTCAAAAATATGCTAGTCATCATTTAATCAAATGATTTGGAATTTTGAAAATTTTCCCCTAGAAATTATATGATTTCCCCTTTCATTTCGTGTCCGCTTGACGAGTTTCGAGACACCCTGTATAGGAGAATGGAAGAAAAAGAATAACTTATTTAATAAACAAGAGAACAATCCAAGACACAATTTCGTTCTATAAATTTATTCTGAGATCTATCATACCCTATATTTGGAAATATATATTGCTGTACGTCACCTGTGAAGAAAGAGAAACTGTACATCTTATCAATAGACATTGTTACTCTAAAATCAGACGTCTCTTGTTTTGTAATCAAACACACACGTGTGTTACTTTTATTTAGCAATAAATTAAAAGGCTCAAAAAGGAAAAACGCACTACACAGATAAGTATTTTTAACTCACAGCGGGACAAGGCGTCACTCCACATATTTGCATATGCTGCACGTATCGTAACCTTCATTCTGTAGGTGGCTTGGAGCTTATTTGGTACATCTAAAAGGGATTGCGTATTTCTGTGTTTCGAGAAATTAATTATTCTACATTTAATCGTAATCTGCTGCTATAACTTCGCAATGATTTTTTTTTATCTTCTCAAGAGTAGAAATATATTTGCTATCATGTGGAGCTACCCAGGTAGTATTTTTGTGGTTCTCAATTTATAATTTCATACGCAATCTTTCATGTTGTAGAAGTAGTTAGGGATATTATGAAACCTGAGGACATCGGATTGTGTTTCGAGTAGTCATATATTTCAAAGAGCACATCTCATTTCGAATGGACAGACTAATTGAAGTACTAGGCGTTTCGGGCAGAATTTTTTAATATCAAGCTTCATTTTATGGTTATGTAAAACTAGCCATTACCCAACCGCTTCACTGGGTATTTCATGATCTTGTATGATTGTGTATTGTTTTTATGTCATTGAGAGAGAAAGATCTAAACCTTTGCATTAAACTTTTGATTGCATTGCAATCACTGAAGTAGCTAGTCTTGAGAGGACACTTTATCAAAATTTCTTTGACGCCCTCTTTGCAGGGCCCCTTAATATGTAATGATTTCTTTGCTTACATATGTTGTGGCCCCTGAGCTCGGGGGCCTCGTATCACCGATACGGGGGTAGCTACGCCCTTAATTGCAATTCATCCCGATTTCTCTCAATAAAATTCAAGCCAGAGAATAAATAATATAAGAGTTACTATAACCTCAGAACAATTGTAGAGCAATCAGAAGCAGTAATATCAGAATAATTATATAATCAGATGAGATTGTAATATCTTACAATCCTTTTCCCCTGATAAAACCTAATCAGTGTGTTTCGATAGATTTTTCAAAATTTAAATCAATTTTTTTGTTCACTGAGTCCTAGTTAAATTATAATTTAGTGTAAAGCGTGATTTGCTTGTTTTGGTTAAAAAAATGAATTACATCAGAAGCTTCAAAACATTTGTGAATCATCATGCTCGCATGTTGCATTTTTCATGCAAGGCCTTTCTCTTTTTAGTAACTTGTACAACATATCAAAATACATTAGTCTTCTGTTATTTTTAAAGCATAACGTTATTTTAAAGAGTTAAACATTTATTAAATTTAGTTTTAGTAAACTTTGGAAGTCCTTCTTTCTCTCGCTTCTTTTAACGTAAGATGGGAAGGAAAAAAAGGAATTAATTCAAAAGAATTTCCTCCCATTTTAAACTATGTAGAGATAAATTTTATATATATAGAATGGGCGATATTATTGTTGAATTCATTTTTTAACTTCTTGGTATAGTTATTAGGAGTTTTAGAATATTTTAGAGCATCTAGTGGTGGTAGTCAATAGACGTTAATTGAAAAATATTTTTAACTATATTTGCTTTTAAAAAAATACTTTTTTCGAAAACATGAACAAAAGTGTTATGTATCCGATATTTTATGTAAGAACAAGTTCTCGTTTTTTTCCTTAGTTTTGAGAAAAAACTGCCTATTTTCTTACAAACGTTTTAAATACATTTATAATAATGAGAAAAAGTATTAATAGATAAGCATTAGTAAATGTAAAAAAAAATATCTTCGAAATTCATTAAAAAATTTAAAAATTGTAATTTTTGGCAAATAAATTTGAAAAGCACAAATATTCAAATACTCATATATACTAGAATGAGAAGTACCCCCTGTCCGCCTAAAGTGGACCATTGTACAAATAATATAACTTTTCATACTCATTGCTGAAATTGTAAAACTGTAGTATATATATGTTATGTAGTTCTATTTTTTCAATATACAGTAGAACGTCATTTATCCGAACCAAAGTTCGGATACGTTTTCGAACAGTGCAATGTTAAACATTTGTTTCCTGTGAGGTCAAAAGTGACCAGAAAACCCAAGGTAAGGGATATTTGAGGAATTTTAGTTGTGTGATTTGGTAAACATCTGCGCGGAATATTAGGTCAGTTTGTGAAAGGGTGTGTACGTGCTCTTTTGTTGAGTTTTGTTGATGTAGAAACCTGGATAGCATGCGATGCAGAAGACTGTGGATTTCAAATGCTAAATAATGACGATATAGTGACTTCCGTGCAAGAAGAATCCGACCCTGTCAACGATGAAACGAATAAAGAGGACAACAACAACGGAAGAGCAAGGATGCATCAAATGCTGACGCGTTTCTGCGTTAGAGACAGCTATGGAGTGGTACGAACAACAATCAGAGTGCTGTCCTACTCAACTACTGCTGCTGAAGAGAATCAGAGACCTTGCAGTGGAAAAACGAAAGCGTACAATGGTACAGCGAAAAATAATAAATTATTTTTCACAATCAAGGTAAAATTGCGACATTTTCCACCTATTTGGCTTTTTCTTCAAGCACATTTCCCGCATGTGATGATTTTCAATATTTGTATAGTGTCCAGTATCGTATACTGCATGGATCGCATCCGGTTTTCGGTTATCCGAACAATCAAGTATCCGAACGGTGTCCGGTCCCAATTGATTCGGATAAACGACGTTCTACTGTATTGTAAACAGGACACAAATGAATTTCAAGTTTTCATCTCCACATTTTGATTTGTACTTCAATTTGATGTCTCTCCAAAGACCCTGTTCCTAATTGCCTTTTCCTCTAAACTGATCTGAATTTTTATTCCGTCTTTGCTTTTGCACCTTTTCAGAGCCAGATACAATTGTCTATGAGTAAGTATTATTTCCGTCGATATCACACCAAACCAATTTTGTAAACCAATTTTTTTCTAAGCTCTACCCCTGTGATTTATTAATAGTGATGGCAAATGCGAGTCTTACAGGGAATTTCGTAAGTTTCAGTACAAATGCCATATCCGAGTCCCCTCGAGTGTTTAGTATGATCCTTGGTGTACATACAATTTCGGAATTAAAATCAACTTTTTAAGACCCATTTTCACTAACTATACCTTATGTATACATAAATTTATCACAGCATCACGAAAAGCTTTTTTTACATAGAGAACATATTTTGTGTAATTATAAGGTTTATCTGCTTGTGTAATTAAGGTTTTACCTTCTTGTATAATTATTGTTTGACCTTAAAATAGTGTAAATAATTTACATCTGTTTATTTAATACGTTAATGTTGTATTTATCTTATGATAAAAATTGTAACATTCGCACGCAAAGCCCTTTCTTACATTATAATGGCGTTTCAATGAAAACTTGGCGAAATATTGGCGATACAGCCGAATTGTTGGCAACATGAATTTATTACAGCTTCACGAAAAACTTTTTTTTATACGTAGAGAGATATAAACCACTGTATATTCTATATTTTTTTAAATACCGCAAACTAAACAACTATTATGTCAAGTTGACATAAATATAAGAGAGTTTTTCTCCTCAATATATTCTAATGCATAAATACTAAACATTTTCTAGATTTTAACATAAAACATGTTAAATTTTTCCATAGATTTGTTTTTGTACAAAAATTATTTGTGGAGTGAAAACAAAATGAAAAAATTACAAAGTAGTTTCAATTAAATGTGATATCAAAATCAATTGGAACCCAAAACCATGCCAAGAAGGAAGCCAAAAGGTCGGGATGGAGTTTGCAACTTAGAAGACAAAAATCGTACGTACAATGTCCTAATATTCTGAATAATTTAATTCTAATTTCGCTTATTGAACTTTTGATTGCATACAAATTAAATCAATTATGAATACAAAAAGTACTCAATGTTTAATGTAAATTTTATCTTAATAAGAATTTTAAGAGAAATTTTTTGTTGGTCAATTAAATTTTTAAGAGTTTGGTTCATTATTGGTTCGAGCAGGCATAAGCAAAATTGCTTCTTATATTTACAAGATTAAGACACTCATTAGTTGTTGCAATGCTAAGAAATGGAACCTAAATTCAGAATACTTTTTCCGATAAGAAAGTCCCTATTATATTTATATTTTGATCTCATTTTGACATCATATAAAAACCGACATTCATTGTTACTCTAACCATTTCTGTTTAAATCAGTTTTTTTTGGTTCTTGCATATAATTTACCCCCAATTTTACTAGTTATTCCTTTAATCACCATGAAAGTGGCCAGCTACTCTCCTTTTAGTTTCAATTATGTTTCAATTTAGGCCTGCTTTTTTACTAGTATATTAAACCAGTGATAAATTTATTTTTCGTGTTCTATTCGACTGAAGTATTATTTTAACAGCATAGCCACTAGGTGACGAAAACAGTGGTTTTCCAAACTGTTCATAAAATAATTGAATTTGCTGTGATTAAAAATCATAAAATGAGGTACCAGCTCAAATGCCGACTTCGTCATCAGATTGAATGCCCCCCCCCCCTTTTCTTAGCTTTTATAGCATTTTCTGTTAGTTATTGGTGAAATCAGTTTTAACTTTGCTTAATAATGGAAATATCCAAGCCTTTATTGAATATTTCTACGTTCGAAAAAATGTAGTGTACAAGGTTAATATTGATTAACTTTTTTTTTGTATTCGAAAAAAAATGTTCATAATTTATGTTTGTTTTCAATATAAAGATGTTTCAGATACCTACACTATCTAAAATTTTAGGTCCACTGGAAAGTTCTATCTGTTTTTAGAATAAAACGAAGTAATACATTTGAGTAAGTTTATTCATATCTCGAATAAAGTTTATTGAATAATATATTATCCGTCATTATTATTTATGACTGCTTTCTAGTGTGATTGCAATTTGTATATTCCATTTTTAAAAAGTGCCTTATCCTTAGAGGTGAAAAACTGAACTGGGATTTGTCTGATATCCTCGTTTTTGAATTTTATGCCACACAAACAAAAAAAATTTTGTTCGGATAGAAACAAGTGATAATTGGGTAGTGCTAGGTCCGAGGAGTATGTTGGATGTGATATAAATTCCCATCCTAGCTCTACGAGGTTTTAGCAAGTCCCCAAAATAGTCTGTGGCCTGGACAGTGGCATAACGGAGAATATTAAGGCCCCCTGCAAAGTCAGGTTTTGGGCCCCAAGCCGGATCTACCGTACTTAGCATCACTCAGGTTTCGGACCCCCTAGAGTCCTACCTCCATCCCGTGGGACGGGGATGTACGTTATGCCACTGGGCCTGGCATTATCATGGAACAGTATGATGTTCTTCCTTTTGTCCTCTGGCTTCTTTTCTTGGAGTATTGTTTTTAAATTATCCAATTTCCGACAATATCTTTCCGGATTTAGCTTTTCATTCGGTTTCAACAGTTCAAAATGTATTGGTCTTCGACTCTCCCACCATATACGCAACATCCTCTTACACAGGTTAAACTTCGGCTTAAAGGTTGTGATGTTTTCACGTCACACAGCTGAAAAATTGACTTTTTTGTATGGACAGGATAACCACGTTCCTATGCACACGTGCACCCCTAAATATTGCGGGACCCTGTCTTCTGTTATTGCCCCGGCAACTTTTGACAGTGAGAAAAACTCCGAGTGGAATTCGAGGTATCAGAATGAAACCGCCTCCATCCCAAGACCCTGGAGTGGAAAGAGGAGTTCGTTGGAAAACACCGAAGAGAACGGTTGTGGCCTCCTCCCTCACAAATATCCTATTCTGAACCCTACTGAAATAACCAATATTTTGAATAACTTCAGTGGAAATATATATATTATAGTTAATAGCTGTGACGTAAATAAAACAAATATTTAAATTCCTAACTTTTACGCTGCCATTAATTTTCTCAAACGTAACAAGGTTAAAAGGAAGGTTTTCCAATTTCACAATATACCATTTTCCTTACGATATTTTCATAGGTATCCCCAGTTATCATCCGGTTGAAGAAAAGCTCTATTTTGTTGCGTGCAAACAGAGAGATGTGCATATGATAACATAATCGTTCAAATTCTTCTCACTTAACTTTTGTGGCACCTATCTCGAATATTTCCACACCAATTCTAGTTTTCGAATGGTTTGTTGAACTGAATCAAGCCTTTTAACTTTCTCCATTGTTGACAAAAATGAATTTTGCAACTGGAGGGAGCAGCTTTGAAAGGTACTTGAAATGTTTGCATCCATCTTCTGCATGTTTTATTAGAGAAATTGTACCCTTAACCACTTTCAATAAATTTCTACGCGCTTCTGTAGCATTTCTTCCTTGTTTGAATTCGTATAGAATACAGTGTGAGGTAAATGAACTTTATCAGTAGCAGTGGGTACACTATCGCGTCTCACTTAATCATCTTCATTTTAGTTCAATTGATAGATCAGTATGTAGACATTCCGTGATAAAAAGAGAGAACCAAGTATGCGTCAAATGAAAACGCGCATACTTTTGAAACTTGTTGTAACCGGAATGGACAGAATTTTCCGGTACATCTAACAAATCGACATCAACACTTTCTCAAAAAGTAACAAACTTATATCTTACAACTACTTAAATCATATCATTCCTCATACATCACAATTCTACTCTCTATAATCCTCACTTTCTCTCTACCGCTTCTCACTTCCTGTTGTCGAATTCGTAACCCACCCACTCTGTTGGAGAGAATAACACAGCTGTTAAAGCGACGTCATCTTTTTTTCCAAAGAAAAAGGGGGTGAGTACATTGATATGTGAGAGAGAATATAGCCTTCAAGTTATAGGTCAGTAAAAAAAACCGAAAATCTTTCACCATTAAATCTATAACTTTCCAATTTATAAGAACTAAATAAACTCCAATATTAATATTGAAGGCCTAAAACTAAACAATTAATATGCAATATATTTTTTCTTGATCAATTTGATCGTAATATACTATCTGTATACCATCATAAGAATTATTTCATTAAAGAAAAATTGTGAAAGCACTACGAATTACTAATAATTTTGTCAATAAGCTTACATTCCTTTTAAGTATTCCCTTCAACTGCTACCACAATAATACAATCTCCGTTATAAATTTTAAGAAAAAAGATTTTTTTTAAATTTAAAACCTCTATTTAATTTTTAATTAAACATCAAAATTATTTTTGAAGAATAACTAGAGGCTCTAAAGGAGAAACGATGAGTGAACAAAATGATAATAAATCTCCAATTTTATTTTGGAAAAAATACCATCCTCACTTTAAAGCATTTAACCTCATGTGTGAATTTAAATACCCAATTCTCTAAATTCGATACAATACAAAATGCATTTAAAATTGAGAATACTTCAAAAGAAGATCACTAAAACAAACTTTTCTATATTGACTTATTTGTTTTTAATATAAAATTAATTAAAGTCGCTTAAGAAAGTTGACAAATTCTTTAAAGTATTATATTTAAGGAATGGCTTTTAAGAAATATATGAAATTTCTTAGCAGTAAACCAATAACTTTTCCCAAAAAATCTATATTTTCCTTAAAATACTACAAATTTTTTTAAAATATGTTTAAATATAATAAGAATATAATAATATGGAAAATTTATGGATCACTGATTTAGCGCTATTAGTTAAGCCTCATGCTTTAATTTATCGTCCGCTTTTATATTAGATCAAAAAGTAAGTAAGTATTCATTTCATTTTGAAACATATCGTTTGGCTTGTGTATTATGAAACTCGGCAGAATGATGTAAAAGAACTAAATTCTATTTTGGATTTAATAAAGTAAGTGTTGTGTTTTACGATTTTCTTCTGCAGTTTTTTCTGCTTTCTTAAACTACAATTCAAATCGATACATATCAACAATAAGAATATTTTCAGATATCTGATACTTATTTAATTGAGAGAATTATACTAATATTTTTATTTTCAATATTTTGAAAAAAATGAGTAGCTTATAAAAAATAAAGAATAATTCTAAATGCAATTTTTTTTTTAAATTTCAAATTAATTAAAGTTTATTTTTTATAATGTGTTTGTGTAGCAGATATTATATATGAAAAATAACTGTGTGTGCACAAGAAATAAACTTTTTCAGAGTGAAGCTTCTGGATGTGAAATTGTATTGATGTCATTGATAAACTTTGTGCATTGACTATTTAATATTAATGAGTGTACTGTAAAGCATATTATTTAAATTCGAAGCATTGTGTAGTTGTAGATAAATGATATAAATCTGGTGTGACAAAGGGATTGGAAAATTTTAAAAAATTTCCTGCAATATCTAGTTTGAGAAACGAATAAAATTGTTCATTAAAAAAAATGTATCATCTTGCATCAATGTAAATTTATCTATTGTTAGATATGTGAAATTTTTCATAAATCAGATATATATTAATTGAACTAAAAATATAGCTTATTAATAATATAATGAATATAATTTAAATATTTTGTCAAAATTTGCAAGGCAGTCACAGGCTGTAAAAATTTTAATAAAAATCCATATATGCCCTATCTCCCAATTAAAAATTTCCAGGAACGAAGCTTAACTGAAAAATATTTGCCTATTTCTAATTTATAATTCATGTTATTAGGATTGTACTATAATTAAAAAATAATTAAAAAATCAATTTTTTGTAGTATAAATTTTTTAAAAAATTTATATACTATATACATTTTAATTGTAAATCAGTTGAACTTCTTTAATGTGTGTGATATTGTCTTTGTGTAGTGTTAATACAATGTTTGTTTTGTACTTAAAATAATTAAATCTTTACTTTTCTTGCAAAGCTCTGCTCTACTATTTTGCGTACAATCACAAACAATATATTACAGTGGAAAAAATTTATTTTATTTTTAAAATTGTATTTACTTTGAAATATTAAGCAGTCAATGATTTTTGAAAAGAAGATAATCCTTTTGGAATATGGTTGATTCTCCAGATATAATAGACATTTAGGTTGAACCTCAGTTTTTCATGCGAAAGTTTTACTTGGATCATTTAAAATCTCTATCTTTAATAACCAAGTACGCTAAATTAGTTCTATAACAATATAATGGAGTAACTTCAATTAAAGAATTTGAGGAACCAATTATATTTAGAAAAAATAACTTATATAGAAGTGCAATTATTTATCCTGTTTAATTAAATCTGTTTCCCTTAAGGAAATTCCATTAATGTCATTTGGAATCTTTTCTCATTAATAATGAACTGAAGTCAAAACATTCTGTATTATTATAACAAAATTATTTAATTAAATTGCATAACCGATTGTAGTCCTATTGATTTATGATAGACAGTAATCACTAACTGACACACTAACTGGAGAAGATTTTCTCGTTTTCCACCATCCCAAAATACCATTTCCAAGAAATTCCAAACATAAATCGTCTGCGGTCAAAGAATTCTTAAAACGTGTTAATCGGCTAACCTGTTCAGGTTGCCACCTTGCGAACCGAAATCATCAAGATATATTAACAATTCTCTACTGTGGGCAGAAATTAGCACAAAATATGAATTTATGTTATGTCTAAAGAGTTTTCTCAAGAATTATTCTCAATTAGAACATCTGTTCCATTTTATGTTGTTCTTGGAACACTACCGACGTATCCGCAACCGAAGTCATTACAAAATCGAAACCTCTGTATTTTGTCTGTCAAAATCTGACGCAATGTCAACGACGTCCTACGTCACACATGAGCACTTATCTTACGGGTGTGAATGAAATTCCGTGAATGATGTACCGCACGTATATACGATTACGTGCGGTTTTTCACGCAGACAAGGGGGCCCTTTTTAAGGGGCGCTTAACCCCGGTATTAGAGGACGACATCAGGCGTGAGAATTTAGTTTTCCGCCCCAAATATAGCTTACAAGGGCAACTGAATGAGATTCGAGTTCACTTAAATTTAGGCTTACTAAAAAAATATTTGAACCACATTTGAGAATTTGTTGATTAAATACATAATTTTTAGAATGAATGTAAATTATTGTTAATGATATATATTGTTCCAAATTTTTTGTGATTTCGAACTCTTGTTTCAAAACTATACTTTTGTCAAATTTTTATTAAATTTCCATTCTTCTTTTTCTTTTTGTTCGAAGTTTTTATGAAAACGCAAAGAAAAATGTGCTTTACTTTGCATTAAAAATGTCGAATACCATAATATTTTGAGAAAATAATTATTTTTAATTTGTAAATTTGTTTATATTTATACAGAAAAAAAAACATAAATAGTTTGGGATAAATATGCTTTTATGTAAATAGACTAGAAAACAAATATAGGATTTATTTGAAAGTTTGTTAATTGTTTTTTACGTCGTACAGGCTAAGACTGAAACAAAAATAGCCAGAAATCTAAGAAAATAATATTGCTTAATATAAGCAAATGCCAATTAAAATAAATATTGTCAAAGAAAACGCTTAACAAATGAATGAAAATCTAGTTATTGAACTTATTATTGAATTCTTTACTACTAATAAAAAAGAGGATCAGTTTTAACTAAATACAGGAAAATCGCTTAACATGAAATTATTTTTTCGTGTTAAAAGAATTTTATGTTAAAGAATATTACAAAAAACAACCAGATAACCAACAAAATTAAGTTTATTTTATTTGCATAGATATGTATATATTCATTTATTTAATAAAAATTAATTAAACAAAAACATTTACAAAAATTTAAAGAAATTTAATACAAAATTTTCAAATTTTTTGAAAAATAAAACATTATTGGGTTTTTTTTTTTATTTTTCTGATATTTTTTGCATTGTTTTTTTAGCATCAAATTGTCAATAAATTGTTCCATATCGTCCATTTTGTTATTCATTTCACCATTAGAATGTACTTCTAGATCATAGGTTCCCAGCCTTTTTTGAACTGGCTTTCCTAATAAATATTTCGATATCGCCCCCTTTTCTAGTGAATATTTCGACACCGCCCCTTTTCTAGTGAATATTTCGACACCGCCCCCTTTTCTAGTGAATATTTCTATACCACCCCCTCCCACTCTAGAGAAAGTGTGTACATAATACATGGTGAGTGAGTGAGAGAGAATATTAACGTCCCACTGTTCAGCTAGCTACACGAGGGCTTTTGGGGACGGTCCGCGTAATTTTGAACCATGGTCAAGTGACGCGGACGACACCTGAGCTGGCACCCCCTCTCCTAATTACCACACCACACCAACGGGAGGACGTTTGAGCTCTCGACATATTTAACGTGCATCGCTCCCCTACACGGATAATACATGGTGAAAACAAGAGTTAAGTTTCAAAAAATATCCTTACTAAAAGAATATTTTTTTAATTTCATTTTTTTCCAAAGCCCCAATTTTTTTACTAGCGAATCTGAAATAACTATTGCCACAAATGTACTTAAATGTGTAATATTATATATTTTAGTCATAGGTAGGATACTGTTGGAATTGAAACACTACTGAATTTCTTCTTCATTTAAAAGAGTGGAATAAAAGAGATTTTTAGATTACCTGTTATAAAGACAGGCAGGGGTTTTGATGATACGAAGTAATTCATAATAAACTATTGCTTTCAAAATAAATATAAATTGACAGTTTCAGCCTTTAAAGAATCACGTTAATTCCTGGTTAACATATTTAATTATGTTTCTTGGATAACATACGTAATGAAATGCAGTGGACGAAACATGTTTCCTATTGCTCACAGACATAGACAACACGTGCACTACAGAAATTAAAATACACTATATCATTCAATTTAATGTACGTCTGGATGTAATGCAATCATTTAAGTTTTTCATATACTTCCCGTACTACCGAAATAGGTGAATTTTCGTATATGTGATATAGGAATGATTTAAATACGTACAACCAACATAAGGTAAACAGTATTAAAGTTTACTTTGTTAGTACATAATCAGCGTGTTTTTTTAGTCTTTTTTGGTTAATCTGCCCAAGCCCCTCCGTGTCATCTCAACGCCCCCCTGAAAACCTCAAACACCCACAAGGGGGCGTTATCACCCACGTTGAGAACCTATGGTCTAGATAATTGTGTATCCTTTTCCTGACGTTCCTTATTTCGGATGGCGTGGGAACAGGAGCTACATTATTTATTTCATTTTCTTCATCGGAATCTGCATCAATGGTATCTTTTGAGCTTTAAACAAACTCCAGAATCTCTTTGTCTGCCAAAATTGGGACTGTACACACATTATCATCGTCTACTGTAATGAATTATTCCGACAATGCAATAGGAAAGTCCAATCCGGCTGGTGTTTTTCGTATTTTGTTGGTTCCCTCCCGGGGGAAAAAAAATCTGTTTCGTGTTAAGCGATTTTCGCTTCGTGTTAAGAGAAAAAATGCAGGGAAATGCACAGAAGTTTGTCGAGATCGTTGTATAATTTCGTGTCAACCGAAACTTCGTCTTAAGAGTTTTCGCGTTAAACGTATTTTACTGTATACTATTCATACAAAATATAAATTGGATACTTTCTTTTAAAAAAATGTTTCATAATTCACGAAACAGTGTAGAAGTTATTCATGTGATTAGCATATGTTTGATTGTATTGAATTAAGTAGTTAATCTGATTGTTTTTTCCTAATGAAATATAAATTTACTGAGAATTATTTGAAAATGTGACGAGTTAAATTAGTAGTTAGTTAAATAGTTAACGGTATTTTTTAAATATATTTATTCAATTTTTTAATTTTTTTTAAACATTTATTTGCGAAAAATAACTTTTAATTGTATTTTCAAATTATCATTCAGCCAATTAATTTAAAATTTAATTTCAACGATACAGTAATTTAATAATATTTTTAATCCAATTATACTTATGATTTACTACGTGGCTTTTTTTTATGTACGAATGTTTCTCAATTTATTTCTTTTTTATATTCCTTTTTTATAGTTCCTTTTCTTCTTTTTTCTAAGCACAGTAGTAATTTTTTGATCATTGTATTGAATTTCGCGACGTAAAATTACCACCTGATATTTATACTACATTTAAAAATTATTCTTTAAGAAAATATCTCGTGTAAATAAGTTTACTTTCGATTACGTAAACTTATGAGCACAACTTAAATTTAACACATAACTTAAACTTAACATATCATATAAACTTAAGCATTTAGCAATCTTTCTGTTGCTAAATGCTTAATTTTATATGGTAATTCCTCATCTATTTAATTTATTGTATTTCATAATTAAAGGATTCGCTTGAGATTTTTTGAAGTATCCTGACAGCGTTTATTAAACCGCAAACTTATTTTATTTACTATGCATAGTTTTTAAAGAATAAATAATTGGATTTAAATCTAAATTTTACGCTCAAAGCACAACAGTTTTTTTTAGAATAACTGAAATTTATTTAGTAAGAATTTCAAGTAGCTCGTTTACTTTTCCCCTTATAAATCAATTACTGTAGAAAAAGAAAATATAAAAAAGTTTAAAAAAATAAGGTTTATTTTAAATTTGAGGTTCGTCCTTTTTATATAATGTGTTATTACCATGAATATTGAGAATTCTTTAAAATATTGTACTGCGTGCCTGAAAACTTCAATTCATGATGGTCACATGATTAAGACAAACACATGTTCTTTATTGACAAAACAGACAAACTAATTATACTTGTTCTATTTGTAAAACTTGGGGGAAATTTCATATTTTATAATTGGTAAAAATGTTCAAATGTTACAAAAAAAATTTCTTCAAAAGATTTTAAAATCTAAAAAAAAATCTTATTTTATGCATGTATTTTTAAATAAAATGCATTTTGTCTACCTATGCGAATTATAGTTGATGACAAATTTGTATTTTTTAATAGAAACTTTCTGAAAAGATCAAAGGTTGGCAACAACGAAAGCAGGAAACACGTGATTGCTTTTTATCGTGTGACTATGACGTCACATGAGTTTTCGAACTGATCGGCTAAAAACGCGAGGTTATCATTATCATGTGACTATGACGTAACATGAATTGAGCCCATTCCGATACGGAAGAATAAAACTTTTTTTTCCAAGTATATGAATTATGAGGCTGAATGCTGATGAAATATTATGTATCTGGTCGTGCCAAAGGTTCTGATACAAAAATTTGAGATCGACTTCTGTAATTCAAACGCAGCTGACGATTTTAAATTTTACCCTTCGAGATCATCTGCAATACTTTTTCAAACAATTGTAGTCTTTCAAGCATGTTATTCTGAATCAATCAGAGTTTTAACGCAATAAAATGGACGTTGAACGGAAGAATGCAGTAGATATTAACCTGCGTCACTGAAAGAAGAGACAGGCGGAGATTTTTAAGGATCTTAAAGATTTAGACAAGGTTATTCATTTATCGAACAATTAAGAAATTTTCTGACACCGACAATATTATAAGCCGTACTAAAGGGGTGGGGTGCGAAAACTTCCTTTTTTGAACAAGCTGCTGTGATGTTTATTGAGACGGGCGGGGCGTGGGGAGGGGTTTGGTGGGGAAGGGGTGAAGTGGAATATTTGTGTTTCTGCATATCTCAGTCTCAAACATGTAGTGGTCAAGGCAGCAGGGCACTTTTGCAGAGGAGGCATATAACTCAAACGGTCGGTCGGTGGTTGCAGTGCAACGTGCCTTTCGTCGTCAGTTCAATATTCCTCCACGAAGTCGTGTTCCTCCTGATCGGAAATGTGTTTTAATGTGGATGGATGCCTTCCGAGCAACGGGGAATGTCTCCAAAGACAGGACCTCCATAGACCATTAGAACACCTGAAAATGTGGGACGAGTTCGTGTGTCAATTCAGACAATGATCTAACAATTCTTCTTACCCGCTGTCCAAGAAAGGGATCTTGATAACGTGAGTTACAACAAAATGGGACCATAGCCCATTCCTCCAGGGTTTTCATGGGTGTTTTAAGAGCATCCTTCCCCCAATGACTGATCTCTCTGCCAGGGGACGTAAACTGTCCTGTGTGCTTACCTGATTTATCCCCTTCTGATTACTTCCTGTCGGCTTATTTCAAGTCCCTAGTTCACAAAGATCGCTTCAAGACTCTGGAAGACCTATAGAACAACATCCTTACCGAAATTGACAATATCCTTATCGATATGCTTGAAAGAGTGGCTCAAAATTTTTGAAATCAACTTCATCAATGTATTGATAATGGAGGACGACATTTAACAGACGTTGTGTTTAAAACTGTGCAAATTCAAAGTTCCAATCTTGTGTGACAGGCAGAAAATAACAATATAGTCCAATGAAACATGTACTGTGTTTTATCGTATTTTCAAAAAAGGAAGTTCCACCCCCCCCCCCCCCCCCCCTGTAGAAGTGATCGTCCTCGCTCGGTGAGAACACCAACTCTCGTCAAAGAAGTCAAAGAGAATTAGTGGAAGTCCTTTGTCGAAAGAAAGAAAATCCTTCTTGCTAAACAAACGCATCAGAGATTTATTTTTGCGAGAAGGGATTTAAAACAAAGGCAAAAGTTTATTAAGATTCCATCTTAGAGCCAATAGTGCAGCCTCGGAATGTAATGGAAATTAATGACCTTTTCAGCAGGGCTCTACTCATGCTTATAAGGCGAAGACTACCCAACGGTGATTGAAAGAGAATGCACCAGACTTCACGGAGTAGAAAAATTGGCCTTCCAGAAATTCGCTTATTATATTGTATCCTCTCAACTATAAATTGTGATCAGTAGGCAGGGCAAAGGTGAGCCAAAACGGCATCCCAATGGGCTAAATTCATGTGACGTTATTGTCACATGGCAAATACATATTTCAAACCAATTAAATCAAAAATTCATGTGACGTCATAATCATACGATAAATACAATTATGTGATTCCAGCCAATCAGTTTTGTCAACTGCTGCTCTTTGCAGAAACTTTCTTTTAGAAAGCCCATATTTGTCAACAATTATAACGCACATAAGTATAAGCAAAATATACTTAATCTCAAAATACACGAATAAAATAAGATTTTTTTTTTATTTAAATTTTTCTTTGAGGAATTTGTTATAGTTAAGCATCTTTGCCCAAATATGAAATTTGAAATTTTTGTCTAAATTCTACAAATAGAACAAGTACAAGTTAGTTTAATGTCAGTTTTGAATTATGCCGCGAACATGTGATTGCTTTTATTATGTGACCGTTATGAAATGACTCATTCGAACAGTCTAGAACGTTCTGTAAAGAAAGCAGCGACGGAAATTCCCAAGGAGATAGTGCGTGCCTCGATAGATTATTGGGTAAAGAGACTTGAGGCTTGTTTGAAGTCAAAAGGTTATCGTTTTGAATAAAAGGAACGCAATGTTAAATTTAAAGATGAAACAAAACTTTAAGATTATTTTTAAATTTGAGCGTATTTTTATTTTTTATTTTAACTCTTTTAATATTGTATCAGCACTTGCAGCACGGCTAGCTACATTTACAAAGAATGAAAAATTGTACACTTTTCATATGAAATATCTATTTCGTAAATATGGATAAATATGTTTAAATTTTACCGGCTGGGTGGTGTGGTTGGTTTGTCGATGGCCTTCTGCACCCAAGGTTGCAGGTTAGACCCCGGCCCAAGTCGGTGGATTTTAATGATGCAGAAAATCGACAGCGGCCATGTCATATGATTGTGCGGCATGCAAAAGATCCCTAGAGTATCTGTTTGGCTTAAATGCTCTCGGAAAAATTAAATCCAAGTGCAGGTTTGCATCGTCAAAGCTCAGGTGCCTCCCTCTGGGGAGGAAACTGAAAGTCAAAATTACTTGCGGTGATTGGTATCCGCCTATAGGGTGCCGTACTATAAAGAGATATCAGCTTCCGGGGAATGTACTAGGTCATCAATGATAAAACACCAATCCGCAGCCTTCTAGAAATAAAAAAAAATTTAATTTGACGTTTTAGAATTGCAGTTCTAAAGAATAAATAGTTACAAATTATCGAGAAAAGTATTCTGTGCGAGATAATGTAATTTTATACCCTTAACAGTGTCAGAAACTGTACGGAAAACCTTGAATAAACGTTTTACTTTTAACGGAACATTTTATTTTTGGTACAAATGTAAAAAAATGTCTATTACAAAACGTTATGTATCCATAAAACAAATTTTTTTTAAAGAAACTCCTAAAGGAAACCTTAAAATACGATAAATTACTTGCTGTGTGAAATTAATTGCTTATTCGATTTTTAATTTAAAGAAACACTTCCAAACATTTTGCATATTTGAAAATATGCAAAAAGCTGCATATTTGAAGATATTTTGTTGTCATTTGTTCAGACAATGCAGGTTTCAAATTATTGATAATGTTAATATTAATACACGATGCATTATTATTGCATTATTTCTTCGCAACAATAGTATATTTGCAGTTATTCAATATACCTGTCATAGCTTCCATTTTTTTTCACCGGCATTTTGTTTTTTTTTTCTTTTGATTCTACAATTTATAATTCGATAAATCCAATGTTTAGTTAAAACTCTACCCAACATATTTCTTATAATAAAACCTTTAAAAAATAAACGAAATGTGTTTAAAAATGTAAGGGTTTTTTTTCCGTAGAGATAAGAAGCTTTATCTATGCCAGTCGATTATAAAGTAATTTAAAATACAAGTATCGAGAGAAACATTAATAATAACACTAGTTATTTCAAGTATCTAGTGATTTTAGTAACAAGGCATGCATAAAAAAGAATAATGATGCAATGGAATGCCGAATGCAGAAACAGAATCTCACCCAAACAATTTAAAATCGTTCATTTTGCAATGAAGTTGCACAAACTATTTATTTGTATCTCAAATTGCAGTATGTATCTAATCATCCCAGAAATATGCTTACAATCCTGAATGTAGTAAAATGTTTCCTGTACTACTACTTTGACTTTACTGCTAATGTACCCTTAAAAGGTAATAATCAACTGAATATTTTAAATTTTAAACAAATTAAAACAGTAGATAAAACAAGTGGATTGGATATGTTTATCCAAACCTGAAATATTTCCTCAAATAACAAAAGCTGCCTGTTATCGAAAATTTATTGCTCATTCCACTTGCCAAATGCTCCATAAAATTCTCCTCTTTTGCTAGAAATTTCTTTGTGAAATATTTTTGAAATTTTAATGGATACTCTTCGACAGCTGGCCCCCGCTGTACTCTTCCAAATGATAGAGTGGTAATCGTGTCGAAAGGTCAGTTTTCTGGCTCTAAATCAAGGGTGGCCAACCAGTGGCACGCGGAGACTTAATAAAAAATTTGAATAGATAATAATAAACGAATTTTTTTTATATTTTAGAAACACTTAATTTACTTACAAAAGAAATGTATCGTGTAGAGAATGCACCTGCATTGTTGTGCGAGTTGGCTTTCTAAAGCTTTTTTCACTCGCGAGAATTTAGAATTTGAGGGAGCTTATTTTAAAGTATCTGAAAGAAAACACTGAACTCCCAATGAGTACTTGCTATTCTAGAATGAAGATTGGCTATGTGATGTAGCTTTTCTTATACCTATATTATGGATATTAAAATATAATTTAAATTTAAGATTACAGAGAAAATTTTGTACTTTTTCCTATTTTTGTATTGGTCATGTATCTTCTTTAAAGGACAAACTGTTACTCTTTTTGTTTTGATTTTTAAGAAAAAAAATCAACACACTTCATATTTTTTTTTTTATTTTTTTATTCGGGAACATTCTACCCAAATCAATAGTTCTCCAAGCTGTGATGGATTTAAAAATTTAATGACCATTTTCGCAGGATTTTTTCAGGGCTATGTTTGATAATTTTCCTGATGATAAAAAAGCAGATCTTTTCGCAAATCCTTTTTTTAATTTCTCAGCAAAATATTAATTGTTATTCAACTGAAATCCAAATCGAAATTATTGTCTACAGCACCATACGATACTGAAAAGCAGATATAAGGAATTATATTAAATTTCGGAAATTTGTACTAACTAGCAATTTTTCAAATGTACACGATTTGGCTGTCAAATATTGTTGTTGATTTGAATCAACATATGTTTGTGAAGAAATTTTTACCATTATGAACATAACAAAATCAGAATAAAACGTTCCAAACTAACTGAACTGATTAACAATAAAATCTAAGCTTGAGCTTTGTGGTCTCATTTATTATATTATTTTTTAAATTTCCAGGACTTAGACTTGCATTAAAAATGAGTTATTTGCGTAAAAATTACATAATAAGCTTATAAGTAACGGGGTTTTTGTCTTTTCATTTTTTTCTAAAAGTTGGAAGTGGCACGCATAATTATTTTTTACCTGAACGAGTAACTCTTCCTAGAAAGGTTGGTCACCCATGCTCTTAATTCTTTTGGAGGAGACCTCGGTCTTCTTTTGGTGAAAAACTCTACTACAACAATGAATCCAATGATTTATTTGTATTGAAAATAAAGTAGAATAATAATTAATATTCTAGTAACACAATATCTACCATCTCATTAGAAATGCGGGGAAAATATTGCCAAAGAATTACTACATTATGAGTACTATACAGCTGTCTTTATCACTAAAAACTACTTTGGGCTAATCAGTTACTAATCAATGACTGACTAGAACATGTGTAGAACAGCGATATTATTTAAAGAAACTTGATTTGTTGACTTCGGATAGACTTTATTCACACAAGACAGCAATTGTCAAGATGAGAAATATTCTTAACAAACGAGTCATGATGAAGGGTGCAAGATGCAGCTTCATGAGGTCCAAGACCGTGAGGCACCAAAGGTTGAAGTCTGACTTTGCCTCATGCCTGCATGCATTTAGCTGAGCATATTGGAATGGCCTTCACGCCTTGGGTGGCCCTACCAGGAGAATACACTCCCGACGTACTTCACCCATTCCGCCCAGGAACACTCTCCCGCCACGATGAGGCAGCAATGCAGGACTTTGGTACCAAGCCGCTCCTGCCTACATCTTTGCTTGTATTGGATGCCATAAGAGCCAGCTGTTCTCAAGTCCAACTACAGTTCTTGATTGCTTAAAAACGCACGGGTTCATGGACTTGATCTAGATGTTTCTGTTGGTTAAGTGGGATAAGAAACAACAACAGAAATATTCTGATTAATTTATTTAAATGGCAGCATATTTGTGATATACTAAAGTATAAATATTTTTTAAAAAAGGAAAGATGATGACAGGAAAGCATGACAGAAAAGGAAAAAGAAGGAAAGATTGGCAGAAATAGAGAAAGTTTCCTTGGTATCCTGGGGGCACATTAATCGTATTTACAAAAAGCAATAAATCTCATGGACAGAAGAGTAGATCATTCGGACAACTCCAAATCGTAAATCCAGTACTTACCTAAAGAAGGTCAAAGTCTGAGGGACGACAA
Source organism: Trichonephila clavata (assembly GCA_019973975.1). Lineage (NCBI taxonomy): Eukaryota > Metazoa > Arthropoda > Arachnida > Araneae > Nephilidae > Trichonephila > Trichonephila clavata. Next base: position 8,895 of record BMAO01035621.1, on the reverse strand, counting down.
AAGCCTTTAGAATAAAACTGTGAGGTTTGTAAAATATTGTTATTGAGTTTCGCACAGTGTTTCTAAAATTTAAAAAGTTTTATATTTTGTCCAGCATAAAAAGGATTTGTCTTGACTTTTAATTACATCATTGGAAAGATAATCAATGGTTAAATTGTTTCAATATTTTATCTAAAGACATTTTGAACAGTACTGCTAGGTAAAAGACGATTACAGATTTATTAGTAATTTTATCGCATTCAAAAATTTTAAGTCATAAATAATAAAACTTTGAAAAGTCAGAAAACGAAAACATTCAAAATGCTTCTCCAAAACTTCCTTTAAGATATTTTTAACAAGCTTTTGTAAGTTTCACTTGTATGCAACGGAATCTTAGAACTCGATTTTTACCCACTTTAAAAGGTCAGATGAATTCGAATTTTTGCACACTTGTGAAGGACCGATGACAAAACAAAAATTTCGTAATTTTTTTCCATTGTCCTTATCAGGACATCAGGAATAACGATTTTCAGATTTGGCGATTAATTCCATATACCACTTCCAGATTTGGCGATTTATTGCATATACCATTTTCAGATTTGATTTGTCGATTAAAAGATTAAGATGCAACCCAAAAAGCGCGAATACGCTTGTGGTTAGTATAAATAAAACAAACAAAAAAGTGTTCTTTATGTGAGAAAGGGGAAAGTGAGTGGGTCAATAATTTTTACCATAATATAAACACTAGTCTAGTTTTTCTGAAAATGGAAATAAAAAAAAAGACTCGTGCATGTGAAAAAAATTATGTAAATATTTTATTTTTATTTTATAAAGCAATATGTTTAGAAGCGATGATACGAATTAACATTACAGCAATACGTTTAAAAGGTGATAATACGATTAACATTTAATATTACCATGTTTTTATTAACTCGCTTTCTTGTATGTCAGTCAGGGTGGAATTTTGTAATTCATTTTAAACTGACTTCCCGATGAGCTAGAGACTTGAAATTTGGACCATAGCTCAGAAGGTGGATTACAAAGCATGAAAATGTGAAAAAAGAATGAAAAAAAAACAAACGAAAAGGAGAAATTTTACACTTTTTGGTCCGTTATAAAAACATGGTATCATATTTTTTTTTAATTCGAACTCTTTTTCTTCTTTTCACACTTTTATCAGTTTGACCTGCATCAATAGAGACGCAGTTTTTGAAATATAATGATTCGGGACTCATCCGAGGACCCGTAAACAGAGGGAATAAATGCCCTTCAGACCCGTTAATTAATATCCATTGAAAAGCAAGACTAATTCCAGCAGCCACGTAATTCCGGCTCCAAATATCTAACTCAAGGATAAATTCAACAATGAATAAATAGTTTTAAAAACTAAAAAAAAACGCGCTTTTATTAAACATCAAACTAAAAATGAAAAATAAATTATAGTTTAAAAAAAAAACTAAAAAACACGCTTTCACAGTGAATCGAACTAAAAAATAAAAGAATAACTCTTAATATAAGAATAAAAAATGATAAACGAGAAAATTAATGTCATTGGGTAAAAGCGTGGGGTGCTCTATATCAATTGTTATAATTCTTACTAGTTCTATTCCGAAATGCTGAATTAGAGTTAAATATAGTACAAAGAAAGCACCCTACGCTTTTACGACAATGACATTAAATTTCTCGTTTATCATTTTATTCTTATATTAAGAATTATCATTTTACTTTTTAGTTCGATTCACTATAAAAGTGTGTTTTTTTGGGTTTTTTAAACCCATAATTTATTTATCTAAAAACACATGAAATAGGAATCACACAATCAAAAGAAGAAGAGGATTTGAGACAATGAACAAGAAACATATTGATGATAAAGTTCAAGAACCGTTGGACAATTTGTTGCGGAACAAAAATTTTGAACTTCATTTTAATCAAGAGAAAAATCGGAGTTAAAGCTTTTCTTTCATCAAACTCAGACATTATAGAAATTGAAAAGATACAAGTTCAACACGATTAAACAAAAAGAGTTCCTATTATAGTTATTCAGAGAATATTCAATTCTAAACTTAAAATATTAATTAATACTTGATTAAAATTTACATTTACTGTATGATTAATTAATATATAATTAACGTATAATTATAAATATGTGCACTAAGATATCACCTATTTAATTACGAATTAATTCATTTGATTTTATTGATTACTTTAATATTAAATAAAATATATTCAGTTTTTTTATTTCTATGGTATAAATACTAATATATAATTATATATAGCATGCATAGGTGTTATAATATGTGCTTTTATATTAAAAAGCGTATTGTATAAAGCAGGATTATAAACACTTGAATAACTCACGAATATTATTGATATTTGATGTTTTAGTATCTGGGGTTCAGGTTTCTTTATCAAATTTAATTGCTCCCTCTTCGAAAACTTTCTTGGAGCTCTAAAGTTTTTTTTCTTTCTGATACGCAGGAAAAATATTTCTTAATGTCTTTGTAAAGCATTTCTTAATGCCCTGTAAGTGGCTGAAGAGCCTTTCTTGCAGGATGAAAATACTTATCAAACATACTTGCTCCAGTCATTAGAAAAAGTAATTTAAAACAAAATATATAAATAATACATAAAAAAAAAAATTAATGTTCTTTTCTCTTGTACGACAAAACATAATTATAATATTTAAGAAAAACTTCCGCTCACCGCAATTTTTCGATTTTGTTATCTACCTAGGGGTTATTATCTTAATTGCCTATCATTTGATCAATTCATCAACTGACCACTTTTTCATTTTGCTTATATTTTCCACACACACACAATTCACGCTTACTTCCAACAATATTAACTCATTGGCGCAACAGCCCATGAGGGCCAAGGCCTACTGTGCCTAACTCAGTATACGTGACCTTGGGCCCTAAGGTGCATGAGCAGATGTTCCGGTCAGGTGATCAGTCTGACGCTAAACCTCCCACTGTTAAACTTCCAAGCAAACTTGGTTCTCATTTATTGACCCACTGAAGGGATGAAAGGTTGAGTCAACCTTGCCCAGACCGGGGTTTGAACCTAGGACCTGTGGTGTGGAAGCGTGATGGATGCACTAACCGGTCAGCCACTAGGGTTCTCCAACAATATTATCCTTGATTTTAAAAGCATATTTTACCAATGGAAAATGTATTTTAAGTGTTTTATTCTGTTGAAGTATTTTTTTAATACCATATATCTGATGATTAAGACTTTCTTTGTAAAACATTGAACAGAACAATTAAATGTGTTGTGCATTATAGTCGAAAAACGTAGCTGCAGACCTCGACATCTGAGATTGTGGATTTAAAATTGTTCTTCCATATATTTTTTACATACTTATGTTCCCTTCTTAGGGCTAAAAATGATCTTTCAAATAGATTTCTTAAGTATTCCTTTCAGAAATAGAAAACATTTTCCAAAAATTTGGGTTTTTATTAAAAAGAGGTTTCACATGAAATCTAAAAACATCCTAACACCTATTTTGATCCTAAATTAATGTCTCCTCGTTGATAATTTTATCCTGGAAAGTCAAAATATCTCCGTTAATGGAGAAAAAGTTTCGTCTGATCAAATGCTCATTTGTTATTCAAACTTTGTGGTTTGCGGTTAAAAAAAAAAGGAGGGGGAGCATTGCATTAGGTCAGTAGTGTATATCTCTCCAGCATACCACTAGTTCAAGAAAAAATAATCCTGGACTTAATATCAGATGCATTTTCTGATTTTTAACCACAGCATTCTAAAAAAATTCAAATGTAACAACATTACCTTTCTATTTTCGTCATAGTATTTTAGTTCAGTTTCCAACGGGCACATTTAAAAAATAATACTTTCTCAACTCAGTTTGATTTTTGATTTGATTTATGATTTTGAACTAGATTTATGCTTATATTACTTTTTTAACACAATGGGGTTCGATTGATTCGTTGTTTAAGAGTGTCGCACTCGTCGCACAGTCCGAGTCTTTGGGATGCCCGAAGTAACCTAGTTAATCCGAAGGATTTAGAGCAGGGGTACTTAACTTTTTTTCTCACCGGGCCGCATACATATGACAGATATTTCATGTGTGAGCCGCAGTATGAAGGTTAATTAAAAAAACATCGTAAGACCAAGGCAATATCGAGCACTTAAAATGTGGAAATTTGATCAAAATATTTAAATTCATTTTTAGCTTTTAATACTATTTTTATAAATCTCTATCAAACACTCAGAAAAAATTTTCTTCGTTTTTATACATTTTTTACTAGGTTCTCTTTCATTCATGACCATACAGACAAAACATATAAACAAAACTGCCAAGCCATTTGATAATTTGATTTTTTTTCTTTTGACAAAGCCTCTCATTTTTATTTCAAACATTAATTTATTAAATGCTGAATAGCAGCAAAGAGGAGTTTTGACTGAAATTAGTATTATTTGTTTATAATTAAAGATTAGTTTCACCTTAAAATTGTCACTACTATCCAGTCATTCCCTATTTCACTGATATTTGTTTTTACTAACCATTACAGTTTCAAATAGAAGAAAAATCTTGCAAATCGCACCCGAACGACATCGACAGCATATTTGATCAATTTTATTGCTTATGAGGATTTCCCGCTACATATTTCAATACATTCTTCTAAAATAAGTGAATTTTTTAAGGTAATGGTCATGAGCGGGCCACTCAGAAAAGCCAGGAGGACCACATGCGGCCTGTGGGCCGCAGGTTGAGTATCGCTGATTTGGAGCAACAAACTGGACCCCCGGGAAACAGCTAATCCCCATCCAGCTTTTATTCAACAAAAATAGTATCGCTTACGTTTTTTTAGAAGTACGCAAATGTAACTTATAGGGAATTTTAAACGACAGTTTCAAATTACATACAAGTATTAACAAACTTGTTATGATCGGAATTGAGTTTTTGAATACCCTAGAATAAAAAATATACAAAGTTGAAAAAGTACAGAGTAAGGGAAAGAAGAAAAAAAAAACTGACATTTTGATTCTGCTTAAAAAGACAAGATAACGAATACCTCTAGTACAGATGCACAGTTAGTACAAAATCAGAGACAAAAAAAGAAAGAAAAGAAAAAATGACAACAAACTAAACAAAAGCAGAACAAATTTTGTCTCAAAAATAGTTTATGCATCTATTACGACTATTTGCGACATACCTCAAAACTTTGAGCCAAGATCAAGTGATAAGGACGACGTGAGAATTTCGACAGGTTTAACATGCATCATCCCCTAACTACGATATGTCATAGGATAGATATGTGCATAAAAAATAGAATTTAAAATTGATTGTTCAACAAAATAATCAATATGACATAATATTTCAAAAGCAATGTAACAAAAAATAATGTAATTGTGTAACATAAATGATTCAATGAATAAATAATGCACAAAAACAATGCAAATAATGTACCAAATCATTGAATAAAATATATACATCGTAAAATTCCTCAAAAAATCGCTAAAAATTTTAATCAAATAAAGATTTTTAAATGGATAATGAAATAGAGACAGATAAATATTGAAAAGGAACGAGTAAAGAGGGAGTAGGGTCTTAATCAGATCAGTGGCGTATCGTACACCACCGCGCCACGGGGAGGCAGGACTGTAGGGGCCCAAAGCTTGAGCGTAAGATCCGGCTTAGAGCCCAAAGCCTGACTTTGCAGGGAGGGGGCTAATATTCTCCGTTACGCTTCGGTATCAGATAATACACAACTGAATGTGTGGCTTTGGACCACATAACAATTCTAACTTTACATTTTATTTAACCCATGAATTAACAAAAGACAAATTGCAAATGCAAAAAATCTCAAAATTATATGTTGCAGCAAGATGCAAGAAAATAGTTTGCTGTTGACCTACAATTACAGATAAGTGTTCGATAGCATGAAAGTGCTTTAATTCCTAGTTCCCATTTTGGCCTTGAAATGTGAATTCGAAGATACCGCAGAGTGTTCCTCGAAATTTACATTCGAATGCAGAAATTTAGAAGAAAAATGCAAGTGGACATTCTTTAAGAAACCAAAATTGGCATTGATTGACAGGGGGTTATTTTTTTTTGTACGAAAAGGGTTTATGAGATTCTTTCTTCTACCGCAAACCGCAATTCAATTGACTGATTTCGTGCTTCAGTACGTATAACGACCTTTCAAGGACATGTCGTAATTACGTTTCGAAAACAACCTCCAAGAGTAAACCGTTAAGACTTTTTTTTTTAAGACTTGATCAATACGTGCTTACAAATTCACCATCTTTCATCGAAATGGACATATTTGACCCTAAAAATATTTATGTAGTTTTTAACTGTCGTAAAAATGTTTTTTTTTATTGTAGATAAAGAAGTTCTTTAACTGGTGTTTTAAAGATCTTTTTTTTCGAAATAATTTAACTTATATTTTCAAAAAATGTGTAAAATGTTTTCATTACAAACACTTTTAACCATCCAGCGGAAATGCTTTAATTTTTTTACTCGAGTAGACATATATCGTACTTTTACGACAAAGTATATTTTTATTCCATTTCTGCAGATGAAAGGCATTTCTTTTCAATAATAATAGGTAAGTTCTGAAAGCAGTATAATTCTTTTTGCAGTAAAAACTTAAGCTTGAAAATTATTCAAAACAAAAATAATACGTGATCTATATGTTGACTGGTCATTACCATTCGCTTAACTGGGTATTTCAGGTTGTTGTATGATTATATAATGTTTATAAATTATTGATGCAGCATTAAGTATTCGATTGCATTGAAAAATATTCTTACATCCACTCCTCTGAATTTAAAAAGAACAATACTTGAATTTCAAAATCAGAAGTATAATTTTATGCTTCCGCAACCCCCACCCCCACCCAATGTTGATTTCCGCAAAAGCCATTTTGGCAACCCTCTTCGCAACAAAAGATACATACCTGCCAAATTTAAAATCTGTAGACCTTCCAGTTTCAGAGACCCCATGATGAGAGAATAAGTCACTTTTCTCTTTAGTATATAATTAGATTTGTCTATTACCTATGTGTTTATGTGTTTCAAGATTTCATCACTCTTACATATTTATTATTTTTATTTTGAAGTGGATCCAATTTCATCTCCTACATTTGTTTGCAATGTTTTACTGTCACACGAAAAACTTTTACAATGCTCAATTTTTCTTCCTTTTTTTAAAACTTTTTTGCATATTCTATTTTATGCCATTTTACAATTTTATCTTTACCAGTATGAAAATCTTCATCTACAAATAATTTTTCTGAAACTACATTATTCATATTCTCACTGCTGATAGAATTTACTTCAATATTTTCATCGCAAAGACCGTAATCCCTTTCTCAAAATGAATCAGCATCTTTGCCTTCTTTCTCCTCGTCTCATTTTCCCTTCTCCATCGCCTCTTCTTCATTCTCTCCCCCTTCCTATATTATAAATTTGACCACATAGATTTAATGCCTGTTGGAAGTCAAAAGGTGATCAGTTTGAATAAAAGGTGCAAAATATATTAAATTTAAAGGTAAATTAAAACTTTAAAAAGATTTAGTTTAAATTAGATTAAAAAGTTTTTTCATTTTGACTCCTTTATAATTGTATCAGCACCACAATTTCAAGCAGAGATGGTCGATGGAGCAATGAAAATTTTTCATATGACTTACAAATGAGGATGTATATCGATTGCAGATTATATCGAAACAACCTTATCTAGATATCGTTAAGTCCCTCAACATCAAATAAATTTTCCTCCCTTGTGAGAGTAGGCGAGGCGGTATTTTCTTGTAAGTAGAAAAGAGAAATGATAGGAATGAAAAGATCGTTTGCTGGATAACTGATAACTCCTCCAAGAAAACTGACTCAGTTGTCTAAACCTGTTATCTTGGAGGCATCAGTCTTCCAGCTCAGTTTTCTAAGTCCTGTATCTGCTGGCCAGCAGATAGACAATTCAAATCTCATACCACAAACCCACCAACACACGATTTCATAAAATTCTATTTTAATTGCTTTAATTCATTTAAAGTGCTATTATATATATATATTTTGCCAATAATAAACATCTAAGCATATCTAAGAATGTAGAAGTACAGTAAGTTTGTTTTCATTTATCCCAACTCCTAATATAATTTAAAAACCTTTAAATGAAGATGAGAAATCAAGAGTTCAGTTTTCGAGCAGAATTGATAGAAAAATAGAAGTACAGTAGGAAAAAATTTAAAATTTGCCTCGTTAAAAATTCCTTCTGTTAATTTATATGTCATTGCATGCACAATACATTTTATCTCGAATTTAATGTCAAAAATCAGTTATTCAAAGGTCTTTCGATAGATAATGTAATATATAGCAGGATTTTTATCAGCAAGATAGGGAAAACAGATACAAGCAAAGATGAACTAATATGAGTAGTAAATAAGAAAAGATAAAAGCTAAAACCTTTCTCTTCAAATAAATCATAGAGTCACAGACAATTATAATTATAAGAAAATAAATACCTAGAATAGAAAAAAAATTTCGAAATTATTCTAATGAGAACTACGCGCCTCAAGCGCCGGTAACTGTTCGTTATTATCATCTTCATCTCTGCTTTTTATTCCTGCATTCTTAATTTACGGTGCCTTCTTAATTATCTACCGTCCACGTATGATCAGCTATTTATTATTGGATCATTTATTTCTTTACTTTTTCAGTTGTCTGATTTCTGAAACTGAACTTCTAATTGCTCCCAAAATAATGATGCAAATGCGCACTTTACACATAAAAAATCTGTCCTGGCTCGGAAAAATGCACGAAAAATCTGTCCTGGCTCGATGTTTTTCGCGTTGGCTCGGTGTGACATCCTCGACACCTTACCTGGTTCAGAATTACGAGGTCCGTCACCAATAACTTTCGTATTGCTTCAAAGTGCGACGTAAATCACAATTA